>CM031612.1:61388819-61403819 GCA_018398815.1 Conus ventricosus
CCACAGCACACCTCATCATTTTCCTCTGCTCTTCCCCTCCTCCACCAATCTCACCCCCCCCCCCCCTCCTCTCCACAGGCACACCTCATCATTTTCCTCTCTCTCTCCCCCTCCTCCCCTCCTTCCTGAATCCGGAATGGAGAGGGCGAAGTTCCAACTGACCCCTGCTGACACAGGAGGCGGTCAGTGATGTAATAAAGGGAAATCCGGAATGGAGAGGGGCGAAGTTCGAACTGACCCCTGCTGACACAGGAGGCGGTCAGTGATGTAATAAAGGGAAATCCGGAATGGAGAGGGGCGAAGTTCCAACTGACCCCTGCTGACACAGGAGGCGGTCAGTGATGTAATAAAGGGAAATCTGGAATGGAGAGGGGCGAAGTTCGAACTGACCCCTGCTGACACAGGGAGCAGTCAGTGATGTAATAAAGGGAAATCCGGAATGGAGAGGGGCGAAGTTCGAACTGACCCCTGCTGACACAGGGAGCAGTCAGTGATGTAATAAAGGGAAATCCGGAATGGAGAGGGGCGAAGTTCGAACTGACCCCTGCTGACACAGGGAGCAGTCAGTGATGTAATAAAGGGAAATCCGGAATGGAGAGGGGCGAAGTTCGAACTGACCCCTGCTGACACAGGGAGCAGTCAGTGATGTAATAAAGGGAAATCCGGAATGGAGAGGGGCGAAGTTCGAACTGACCCCTGCTGACACAGGGAGCAGTCAGTGATGTAATAAAGGGAAATCCGGAATGGAGAGGGCGAAGTTCGAACTGACCCCTGCTGACACAGGGAGCAGTCAGTGATGTAATAAAGGGAAATCTGGAATGGAGAGGGGCGAAGTTCGAACTGACCCCTGCTGACACAGGGAGCAGTCAGTGATGTAATAAAGGGAAATCCGGAATGGAGAGGGGCGAAGTTCCAACTGACCCCTGCTGACACAGGGAGCAGTCAGTGATGTAATAAAGGGAAATCCGGAATGGAGAGGGGCGAAGTTCCAACTGACCCCTGCTGACACAGGGAGCAGTCAGTGATGTAATAAAGGGAAATCCGGAATGGAGAGGGGCGAAGTTCCAACTGACCCCTGCTGACACAGGGAGCAGTCAGTGATGTAATAAAGGGAAATCCGGAATGGAGAGGGGCGAAGTTCCAACTGACCCCTGCTGACACAGGGAGCAGTCAGTGATGTAATAAAGGGAAATCCGGAATGGAGAGGGGCGAAGTTCCAACTGACCCGTGCTGACACAGGGAGCAGTCAGTGATGTAATAAAGGGAAATCCGGAATGGAGAGGGCGAAGTTCCAACTGACCCCTGCTGACACAGGGAGCAGTCAGTGATGTAATAAAGGGAAATCCGGAATGGAGAGGGGCGAAGTTCCAACTGACCCCTGCTGACACAGGGAGCAGTCAGTGATGTAATAAAGGGAAATCTGGAATGGAGAGGGGCGAAGTTCCAACTGACCCCTGCTGACACAGGGAGCAGTCAGTGATGTAATAAAGGGAAATCTGGAATGGAGAGGGCGAAGTTCCAACTGACCCCTGCTGACACAGGGAGCAGTCAGTGATGTAATAAAGGGAAATCTGGAATGAGAGGGGCGAAGTTCCAACTGACCCCTGCTGACACAGGGAGCAGTCAGTGATGTAATAAAGGGAAATCTGGAATGGAGAGGGGCGAAGTTCCAACTGACCCCTGCTGACACAGGAGGCGGTCAGTGATGTAATAAAGGGAAATCCGGAATGGAGAGGGGCGAAGTTCCAACTGACCCCTGCTGACACAGGGAGCAGTCAGTGATGTAATAAAGGGAAATCCGGAATGGAGAGGGGCGAAGTTCCAACTGACCCCTGCTGACACAGGGAGCAGTCAGTGTAATAAAGGGAAATCTGGAATGGAGAGGGGCGAAGTTCCAACTGACCCCTGCTGACACAGGGAGCAGTCAGTGATGTAATAAAGGGAAATCCGGAATGGAGAGGGCGAAGTTCGAACTGACCCCTGCTGACACAGGAGGCGGTCAGTGATGTAATAAAGGAAATCTGGAATGGAGAGGGGCGAAGTTCCAACTGACCCCTGCTGACACAGGGAGCAGTCAGTGATGTAATAAAGGGAAATCTGGAATGGAGAGGGGCGAAGTTCCAACTGACCCCTGCTGACACAGGGAGCAGTCAGTGATGTAATAAAGGGAAATCTGGAATGGAGAGGGGCGAAGTTCGAACTGACCCCTGCTGACACAGGGAGCAGTCAGTGATGTAATAAAGGGAAATCCGGAATGGAGAGGGGCGAAGTTCCAACTGACCCCTGCTGACACAGGGAGCAGTCAGTGATGTAATAAAGGGAAATCCGGAATGGAGAGGGGCGAAGTTCCAACTGACCCCTGCTGACACAGGGAGCAGTCAGTGATGTAATAAAGGGAAATCTGGAATGGAGAGGGGCGAAGTTCCAACTGACCCCTGCTGACACAGGAGCAGTCAGTGATGTAATAAAGGGAAATCCGGAATGGAGAGGGGCGAAGTTCCAACTGACCCCTGCTGACACAGGGAGCAGTCAGTGATGTAATAAAGGGAAATCCGGAATGGAGAGGGGCGAAGTTCCAACTGACCCCTGCTGACACAGGGAGCAGTCAGTGATGTAATAAAGGGAAATCCGGAATGGAGAGGGCGAAGTTCCAACTGACCCCTGCTGACACAGGGAGCAGTCAGTGATGTAATAAAGGGAAATCCGGAATGGAGAGGGGCGAAGTTCCAACTGACCCCTGCTGACACGGGGAGCAGTCAGTGATGTAATAAAGGGAAATCCGGAATGGAGAGGGGCGAAGTTCCAACTGACCCCTGCTGACACAGGGAGCAGTCAGTGATGTAATAAAGGGAAATCCGGAATGGAGAGGGCGAAGTTCCAACTGACCCCTGCTGACACAGTGAGCAGTCAGTGATGTAATAAAGGGAAATCCGGAATGGAGAGGGGCGAAGTTCCAACTGACCCCTGCTGACACAGTGAGCAGTCAGTGATGTAATAAAGGGAAATCCGGAATGGAGAGGGCGAAGTTCCAACTGACCCCTGCTGACACAGGGAGCAGTCAGTGATGTAATAAAGGGAAATCCGGAATGGAGAGGGGCGAAGTTCCAACTGACCCCTGCTGACACAGGGAGCAGTCAGTGATGTAATAAAGGGAAATCTGGAATGGAGAGGGGCGAAGTTCGAACTGACCCCTGCTGACACAGGGAGCAGTCAGTGATGTAATAAAGGGAAATCTGGAATGGAGAGGGGCGAAGTTCCAACTGACCCCTGCTGACACAGGGAGCAGTCAGTGATGTAATAAAGGGAAATCTGGAATGGAGAGGGGCGAAGTTCCAACTGACCCCTGCTGACACAGTGAGCAGTCAGTGATGTAATAAAGGGAAATCCGGAATGGAGAGGGGCGAAGTTCCAACTGACCCCTGCTGACACAGGAGGCGGTCAGTGATGTAATAAAGGGAACTCTGGAGGCCATCAGCTCTGAGTGTTATATGACGTCATGCACAGCTTGACGCAAGAGGCAACGATGAAAGGCAGGGTCTGGAGGCCGTCAACTTCTTAGTTCTGTGTGACGTCATATACAGACAGAGGGAACAGTAAAAAGGGGAGACCTTTAGAAAAGATAAAATCACCGTTAGATTTTTTGTGTTATAAGACATCGAACACAGAGGAAACATTGATGTGAGAACAAATTCAGGAGCCGTCAACTTGTGGGTGCTGTACGACGTCATACGGAGACAAAGGGATGCCGTGATTTAAGAAAAGACCTAGGGCCATTCAACTCAGGAAACGTGACAGAACACAGGATCCAGTGGTCATCAGCTTTCGAGTGTTGTAGAATGTCACGTGCAGACACATGAAGCAGACATTTTTTTAAAAATATGAATTCAAAGGCCATTGATATCAAAGCTGGATACAAAAAAAAGGGGGGGGGGGGGGTGCCACTTGCTGAGATCTTCTTACTGCATTGGGCATCAACAGAAACCACGAAGTCAGGCACCTGCTGACGGGCCACTGCTGCCATTGGCATGAAAATCTACCACACCAATAGCACTTCTGACGGGATCTTGTTGCAATAGGCCTGAAAAAAACCACTCTGATGGTGTCGGTTGACAGAGTTTTGCAGCGATTGACTTGGAAACATACCACAGAGACTGACATTCATCGATGGGCTCTTTCACTGACGGGCATCAAACAGTATCACACAGAGTGGTGCGTGCTGACAGGTTCTTTCACCAATAGAAATGAAATCCTATGAAACCGAGGGTTACCTCTTCATAGCTCTTTGAACAGAAAGGAAAACAATAACTCGAGTTAAACCATATCTGAAGAGCCAGTCAACCTTTCTGCTGATTTCATTTTCGTTCAGAACTGAAAGCTCCCTATGAGGCCTGCTGGGCCATAATAAGACTGAAATGACACTTGTTTATCACTGTCATGATTATCATCATAGTTATTATAATCGCTATCATTATAACATGATAATGATTATTACTGAACCGATTTTGACTATGTGAAAGCCCTCACCCGGTCCCTTGTGATCCACCGTGCAGACGCCAAAGACAGAGTAAGAATCCGAATATGTAGAGAGAGGCGGCTCGCTATCATTTACGTTTTGTTTTGTTGTGTTTTGTTTTGCTTTGCTTTGTTTATTATTGTGACTGGAAACTGAGGCCCCCCCCCCCACCCACCCCCACCCCCCCCCACCCCCCACCCCCTCTCCCCTTTATCGCAACCTGGATTTTTCCTGTGTAATGTTTGCCAGGTGGTTCCAAACAAAACATATTAAAATGATTGGACCCAGACCATTCAGAGATGATCTGGTGGCTCAAAGATGTCAGAGGCGTATTGATGAAGTTTGTGAGCGAATGTGATATACAGAAGTGCCTCATGTATTACTGATTGCAAGTTCTATCACTGGTAAAGTTGTTTAAGTAACAAGATCGATGAAAAAAGCTGGTCTATAGCACAAGCTCTTTGGATTAATTTTTATGCATGCTGAAAGTATGTTGTGCGTCGGAAGACTCACACAAAAGAGACACGTTTTGGTGTGTATGCCTAATTTAGGAGTGTAACCCACACACAGAGACGAATTAAATGGCCAGAAAATGGGTACGTCATAAGTGTTCGAATACCAACCGTCCGAAAACTTTGTTCCCGTGGGAAAGCCCCTAGCTTCATTCCAAAGCTTTCTTCACAAGAACATTTTACAATTGTCAGAATAAAAATGAGCGTTTCTGTCAAAATCACCTGAAACCATGCAACGAACTTGTGAAACGGTGCGCTTGGAATGCAAATAATCGATCTGGTTGTTATTCATGGGGTGCGGTTCAAATCAAATATTTGGCTCTCTAGATCTACTTGCTTGACCCGTAAACTGAGGTAGGTAACTCTATTTACGGTGAGAAGACAAGCGGTATCCTCCCCTGATTTTTTTTTCCGGGACAGCTCTATTGTCTCTGGTCATCTCTGACAGTTGCGGGGCAAGTGAATGGCATGCGGCAGGTACGCTCCTTCCGGTTCCCTCAGTACTGTTGTCTGTCCATCTCTCTCTCTCTCTCTCTCCCTCCCTCTCTCTCTCTCTCTCTCTCTCTCTCCCATCTCCCCTCTCTCATCCTCTCTCTCTCTCTCTCTCTCTCTCTCTGCCGTATCTCCTCTTCCTGTAGAGTTAGCCAAACCCCAAGAGGATGGTCTGGAACAGTCTACTTGCAGCTCGTTACCTGACCGTATACTCCTTGAAAAACCAACAGTTCACGATCACCGAAAGTATACCACCAACAGGAGAACGCTCTGCTTGAAAAACATGAGTGACTTTCTCTTTTCCTTGGGTCGGGAGGAGGAGGGGAGGGAGGAACGGTGGGGCTTACAAGGAGAGGTGATGGGCATGGGGGTTGAGGATAAAAGTGCGAGTGAGCGGAAAAGGGGATTGCTTTCAATGCAATAGTTTTACAAAAAGTTAGCCAAAACATAAAAAAAGGTATAGAATAAAAATGGTTGAAAAAAGTAGGAAAACTGCCAGCTTGCATGCATTGAAAAATCAACAGACAATTTCCGCATTGAGTGAGCGTGGGTCTGCGTGCGCGCCCTTCTCTCTCTCTCTCTCTCTCACTCTCTCTCTCTTCTCCCCTCTCTCTCTCTCTCTCTCTCTCTCTCTCTCATACACACACACACACGCACGCACGCACGCACGCACGCACGCACGCACGCACGCACGCACGCACGCACGCACGCACACACACACACACACACACACACACACACACACACACACACACACACTAACACTAACACAGAGAGAGACAGAGACAGAGAGAGAAGCATGCACAGACTTTACAAACCTATTCTCTCTCATTCCTTGGCACTGCACGTCCACAAACCATAAACTGCTCGAGCGAACAACATCTTTAGGACACCTCTTATCCAATGCCGCCCTACCCACTGCACACACTATGCGAACAAATGGGACATTAAGGTTTATGTCTCCGACTCCTCTTCACCGCAGCTGTAACATTGACACTTTCATTGGAGGTGTGGTGGTCTCAATATCTCAGCACTTCTCTCTCTCTCTCTCTCTCTCTCTCTCTCTCTCTCTCTCTCTCTCTCTCTCTCTCTGTCCAGGACGGGGGAAATCGTGATGGTATTGATTAAGTGCACTAAGTTGATGTATTATTAGTCAGGCTTAACACACCAAGGCTATCTCTGCACTCATACACGCATATGCGCTCTCATACGCCCACCAAACATTCACCTCTCTCTGGGAATGGGATGTCACGCATTCGTTTCTCTCCTAACACGGCTGAGAACAAGAAATACAACTTCTATGCTACTTATATTAAGCATGAACAATCCAATTACACAAAATAGACTAATCAAAACATAAAAGATCAATACTTCCTAATCCCGGGTTATAATAAAATACGGCTTCTTACCTGGCCAGGTTTCACACACACACACACAACCACTTTCACACCACACCACAGTTCTTGAGCAAGTCACTGCAACTTTTCTTCAGCACTAGGTCATGGTGACGCCCTTGGTTGACTGGCTACAGGTTTCAGGTCTGGGTCTTCGTGGTCGTCTCTGGGAACTCGACGTAGAAATCTTCTTCTTCGTCTCTTTCTCACCCACCTCTGGGTTTCTAACTCAGTTTGTCTCTCTTCACCCAACTCTGGGCTTCAAACTCTGTCTTTCCTTTTCAGCTTGTCTTTTACTCTAAGACGTTGCTGTCTCTTCTGTCTCCCAGACCACGTTTCTCTCGACCCTACTCTGTCCTGCCCACCCTTCTCTCCTCTCTCTCCTCTATCCTTCTCTCTCTCTCTCTCTCGTGGTGTTCTCCTCCTCCTCCCGTCACATTGTTCTCCCTCAGTTTATATAGGGATGGACACAGAGGATTTCCCTTCGGGCCCATGCCTTTGTCACTGAAGCTTCTCAATCACCTTGTCCACAAGTACACTGAATTCTCCTTTCGCTACATTCTTCCGCACATCAGCATTTACACACAATCCTACCTAACTGCTTAGCAAACAGCCACTTGGCACCAGATGGACATCGAAAATTCCCGCCGACTCTGGGGGCCACTTAACACAGTAATTATCCTAGAGAAAAGCTACGACAACAACGTCCACGCGCATTCAACCCGCCTGACAAAGCCTCAACGCGGTGCCCTACGGCAACACTATCTGAACAAGCCCAAGACTCCTGCTCTTCAAGGCCTGTCTACAAAGCAACCTCAGCTGACTGAGTATTTAGCGCCTACTCGACGCTCCGAGGTCCTAGTGGTTACATTCCCCTCCTTTTCGCTGTCGGGAAGGTTCGAACTCGGGAGGTCCTCACCACCTTAGGTGCCATCTGTCACCTGACCACTTCAACCTTCTTGACACAGTTCGTCCGTATGTGATAGTGAAGGCTGTTACCTATTCCTCTACCGCTCACTGCTTTCTTTGCCTCTATTCGCTTAAGGCCTTCTGTGAGAGGTTTCGCTCCCTTGACACTCTCTCTCTCTCTCTCTCTCTCTCTCTCTCTCTCTCTCTCTCTCTCTCCTATCACCTTGCTCCTTCGCTCTTTAGTACACACACACACGCGCGCGCGCACGCACTCACACACACACACATACACACGCGCGTGCGCACACACACACACACACACACACACACACACACACACACACACACACACACACACACACACACACACACACTTACTAACACAAATGCACGCACGCGCGCTCACGCACACACACACACACACACACACACACACACACACACACACACACACACACACACACTAACACAACACACACACACACACACACACACACACACACACACCACACACACACACACACGCACGCACACACACACACACACACACACACACACACACACACACACACACACACACACACTCACACACACACACATACGCGTGCACGCGCGCACTGTGCAACACAAATACGTGCTCCCCCCCCCCCCCCCCCTCCTGTTGTCTGACGGGTGTCGTATGTGACCCCGCCGACATAGTGAGACATGGCACGCATCACCAGGACAGGGAAGAGAGATCGACGAAAAAACCCGCCCAGTCCGTATCCGAACCAAAGTAATTCCTTGTCTAGACGCTCGGTCAAAATGCGTGATCAGTAGAAAGATGCAAAAAGGGTGGCCCAGAGAATAAGGGAGGGGGGGGGGGGAGGTAGGCGGCTGGCACTTTCCTCCTTCTGCCCCCACCCCCCTCCCACCCCTACTGCCTCCTATCCCCACCCCCCTCCCACCCCTACTGCCTCCTACCCCCAGTCTTAAAAAACACCAAAAAAAAAGTAGATGGATAAAATGACGTTGGTTATAGCGTTGGCGGTCGACCTGATTTACAAAGCGACCCCGTTTGGTTGGCTTACTTTTAGACGGTAGACGGCTCTCCTTCACCCATCCCCTCCCCCCCCCCCACCCCCCACCCCCCTTTCCACCTCTCCTTACCCCCTCCTAACCTCATCCCCCCCCTCCAATCGTCTCGTCTGGCTTCTCGTGGTTTTTTTTTTTTTGTTTGTTTGTTTTTTGTTCAGTGTGTGTGTGTGTGTGTGTGTGTGTGTGTGTGTGTGTGTGTGTGTGTGTACAACCATGTGTGTGTGCGTGCGTGCGTGCTCCAGCGCATGTGTGTGCGTGCGTGCGTGCGTGTGTGCATGTGTGGGGTGTGTGTGTTGTGTGTGGGGTGGGGTGTGTGTGTGTGGTAGTGTGTGTGTGTGTGCCTATCTGCGTGTGCGCGCGCGTGCGCACGCGTGTGTTTATGTGTGTGTGGTGTGTGTGTGTGTGTGTGTGTGTGTGTGTGTGTGGTGTGTGTGTGTGTGTGTGTGTTTTCTGAGGTTCAATAGAGCTGGCTTGGGAGATGTGCCTATGCCAAGGTTACTGCCGACCCGTGCCTCGGAAACAAAAGCCGAATCGGTTGGAGCCGCGCACAACAAAACATTTCGTACACTGAAACAAAATTTCAGCGGATTGTCGTGTGCTCCTCGGGAAGAGGCTTAACTCTATAGTTAATCGCCTTTTCTAGATATCCAAACATTACCCCCTTTCCCTTCCTTTCGTCTTATTTCAAAGTGTGTGTGTGTGTGTGTGTGTGTTGTGTGGTGTGTGGGGGTGTGTTGTTGTTGTTATTCTGTTTAACGTCTGTTCACTAAAAGTGATATTAGACGATGGGAAAGGATGGGGAAAAGGGAAGGGGTGGGAAGAGTGGGAAGAAGTTGACTGCATGTTAAGTTTGATATGAACGTGCTGTGTATGCCGTACTGCATGGGTGTGCAAAAGAGCTTAAGATGTAATTATTGTATAAGGAAAAGGTCAAAATGTTACATAATTACCAATCAATGAAGATCAAAGCTATGGACATATAAAAATCCCGTGGGATCTACCAAATAGCAATAAAAAAAAATAAAAAAAAGGAGAACAATAATGCATTAATCCTTCAACATCGAATTAGCAATAACACACAAAGAAAGCAACAGCCCCAAAACATGCATTTGCATGTCATAAAAGAAAAAAAATATATATATATATATTTACATATATGAAATATATTGTGCGTGTGTGTGTGTGTGTGTGGTGTGTGGGGTGTTGTGTTTTGCGTGCGTGCGTGGTGCGTGCGTGGGGTGCGTGCGTGCGTGCGTGCGTGCGTGCGTGCGTGCGTGCGGGTTTTGTGTGTGTGTGTGTGTGTGTGTTGCTCTCGACAAAGTTATGCACAAAATAGATGTGCCCTTATAACGGATGGAACAATCGTTTACTTGCACCACTCCCCGTCCCTCCCCCACCCCCCACCCCCCACCCCCACGCTCATACCACTCTCTCCCTATTCATATATTATTGTAAAACAAACGACGGTCAAATATGACAGACCCAGAAGAGTCTTCTTCATCTTCTGCAACGCAAGTACCAATCAATCAATCGATCTGTTTCGTAACTCTCGATAACAACGCACACCGAGTGTACTCGCGTCGTCCCCCCGTCTGCGGCGGTCCCGGGCTCCGAATCGGACATGGCGCATCGCGCCCAGCCTGACGATGTTGTCTTTCGGTGTATCAGCCCCTTTAGGACGGCGAGCGCCATCGGCGGTCACCATTAGCTGGCAGGGCACCGGAGCCGGACAGATTAAGCTGTCTGCCCATGATGGGCATCTGCCACTTTCCCCGCATCTTCTTTCATTTGTGTTTTCCCTTCGTAAACGTCTGGCTGGGCTGAACCGCCCGTGAGGGCCGCGTCTCATATGGTGCATGCTGTCTGTCTGTCTGTCGGTCGGGCTGTCGGTCTGTCTGTCTGTCTGCTGTCTGTCTCCCTCTGTTTTGTGTGGTGTGTGTGTGTGTGTGGTGTGTGTGTGTGTGTGTGTGTGTGTGTGAGAGAGAGAGAGAGAGAGAGAGAGAGAGAGAGAGAGAGAGAGAGAGACGGAGAGAGAGAGACGCATGCGCTATCTCTCTCTCTCTCTCTCTCTCTCTCTCTCTCTCTCTCTCTCTCTCCTCTCTCTCTCTCTCTCTCTCCCCTCAATCGCAGATCCCACTTTTTCTTTCCGAGTGTTAATTCTGTTTGTGTTCCTCCTTCTTCTACCCCCTCCCCCCCCCCCCCCCCCCCCCCCCCCGTCCTCCTCTCACCCCTCCCCTCCACCTACCCCACCTTTCCCTCCCCTCTGTCATCTTTTTTTCTTTGTTCCATTTTTTCTTTCCATTTTCGCTTTTTTTTTAGAGGGTATCCCCCTCCCCCCCCCCCCCCCCCCCCCCCCCCCCCCTCTCCTCTCTGTCTGTCGCCTCTCTCTCGCACGCAACACCACCCCACACACACGCGGCCGCGCGCGCGCGCGCGCACCACGGCCCAAAACACACCCACACACAAAACACACCCCACACACCACCCACACACACAAACACACCGGGGTTTAAACGACTTTTTCACATGAAACCCTTTGAAACGTTGCATTTAGGGAAAAAATGCAAACTTCAATAGGCATTTTTTAACCAAATCCCGTCATTTTAAATAAACACAAGTTCGACAAAGGGATTTCAAAGTTTCTTTCATATTTTGAAAGGGGAATTCGTGGGAAAAACCACTTTTAAAATGTGACAATGTCACAATTACAGTGTAAAACATGGGGTCGTCAAAAAGAAATCACTGACGTCGCATAAACCCTTTTTTTTCCCCTTCAATGTTTTTGTTTCAGGGAAATTTGGGAAGGAGGACCTTTTGGGGTGTGAACATATTTTTCTTTTTCCTTTGTTCATTCTATACTTAAGCTCCAAAAATTCCTACCTTTAAAGACCCGCAACAAACAAAAAAACTATTGTTTTTCTTAAGTAGCCCGCCCAAAAATTTTACAGACTTGCTTTTCGGGCATGTGTGTGTGTGTGTGTTGTGTGTTGTGTCGTGCGGCGTGCTGGGCGGCGTGCGTGCGTGCGTGCGGCGTGCGTGCGTGCTGCGTGTGTGGTGTGGGTGTGTGTTGTTGTGTGTGTGTGTGTGTGGTAGTTGTGTGTTGTGTGACCCACTTTTCCCTTCCAATAAAGTCTCCCACACTAAAATTTTTCTTTTTACTTAAAGGATCTTTCTCTCTCCTTTGTCTATATTACATTTCATTTCAATGGGGTAAAAAAAAGAAAAGCTTCCTCTTTTTCAAAGGCCCGGGTATAAGATTTGAAAAGGCTGTCCTGAGATTTTTAAACAATCCAACAGGTTTCAAAGAGCGGGGGACACACACACCCCCCCACACACCACACACACACACCCACACCCCACACCACACTCCACACACACCACCCCTTTCCCACCCTCTCCCTCTCTCCCTCCCCCACCTTTAACCTACCAACAAGCAGAAGAGCATTAGGAAAACGCAGACCATCGCCCAATTTCCCCAACAAATCGGGAATAAGTCATTTCACATTTCCCCAGGGGAACAAATTGTGGGACTGGAAGAGTTACTTCCCATTGTACCCCCTCCCCCCCTCCTCCCCCCTCCCTTAAAATAGGATTCGCAGGAAAGATACGACATGTCCACGTTTATATTACCAGATAGTATTACACGTTTATATTACCAGATAGTATTACACGTTTATTTTACCAGATAGTATTACACGTTTATTTTACCAGATAGTATTACACGTTTATATTACCAGAGAGTATTACACGTTTATATTACCAGATAGTATTACACGTTTGTATTACTAGATAGTATTGCACGTTTATATTACCAGAGAGTATTACACGTTTATATTACCAGACAGTATTACACGTTTATATTACCAGACAGTATTACACGTTTATTTTACCAGATAGGGTTAATATTTCACGAAATGTATGCTTTCATGGATAGTAATTGTTTTGTAACGGTAACTTCACGATGTCCCTGTTCAGTGGAAAATATGGAAGAGTCTTGCCTAGCAAATCCTGCATTCCGATTTGACGCGGCATGGATTTGTACTCCAGTAAAACGGTTTCGTCAGTGGAAATGAAGTTGCCAACGGCCATACCACGTTGAAAGCATCGGTTGTCGTCCGAAATACCGCAAACGAATTATTAGGCTACGTTGTCTTTTCCAACCAACTTTTGTTGAGGTCCGTTTTGCCCAATACAATTTGTGTCATAATCCAGCTGGTTTATTAAAGAAACCTACCACTGAGCCGCGCGAAAAACGCAGTGCTTTCGTTCTAAGTCCGAATTCTGTTTTTTGACCGAATTCGGTCCAAATGAGTGCCGTCATCCAATCATCTTGCTGACGATTAAACGTTCTACCAAACAATGGACGTGGTGGAAAACCACATTTTCTTTGCGAACAGAATCATCTGCGTCGATTTTTTTAAAGCTAAAATAAAATGTTTAAGAAAACAACAGCGCGCATGTGCCAAGTCCACGATCTCCTCCACCTGCCTCTCTCCTTCCACCTCCCCTCCTCCCTCCTGTTTTTCTTCCACCACTTTTCTTGTCCCACCTCTTCTCTCCTCCGCGCGGGCTCCCCCCCCCCCCCCCCCCCCCCCCCCCCCCCCCCCCCCCCGTCCCTCTTACTCCTCCCTTCTCCTTTGACCATCACTCCTCAACACTGTTAACATACTGGCGTGCCACAAATTCTTTCAACCTCTGTTTATGCACAAAGATTTAATTTCATAAAAACAAATTTTAAAAAAGTATGGATGATGCATTTTCAAAACGAAAAACAAAAGAAAACACGTTAGTGCTGGTGGTTAAAAAAAAAATTTAAGGGGATAAAAAAAAAATCCCCCAAGATCTGTATGACCGAGTAACCGAGTTAGAAACGTACCGAGGATAACTTCCTTGTTTGTCCATATTCCAGAGTATATAAAAAAATGTCCAACTGAAAAGATCTGTGTTAATGTTCTATAACCAAACACCTCTGTCTTTGACTCTCTATTTGATCCTTCGCTCCCCCCTTCCACTTTCCCCGTCCCTTCTTTTTCCCCGTCGCTCTCTCTCTCTCTCTCCTCTCTCTCTCTCTCTCTCTCTCTCTGGACTAAAATAAACCACTGCCAAGTCATACTCTGTTCTTTATGATCGTGGCTTGCTTTTATTGTCTGTCTAGCGCGTGTGTGGGTGTGCGCGCACAGAGAGAGAGAGAGGAGAGAGAGAGAGGAGAGAGAGAGAGAGAGAGAGAGAGACTCGTGTGCACGTAATATATCACTTACATCTAAAACGTACCAAACAAAAGATCACACACACACACACACACACACACACACACACACACACACACGTGCGCACGCAAACACACACACACACACACACACACACACACACACACACACACACACACACACACACACACACACATAAACAAACACGTGCTCGCGCGAGCGTAGGCATGTGCGCACGCACGCCAAAAAAAATCATTTGCGCACACACACACACACACACACACACACACACACACACATGTTGTGACGAGTTGTAATAGAAGATGAGGTACTCTCAGGGAGTGTTCTCTATCAAAAGTGACAGAGTAGGCCTAACTTTTGATTAACATTCACCTCCACCTTTTTTCTTATTAGTGGTAGAAGGAGCAACGTGCTGCGGTGGTAGAAGTAATTGAAAGAGTTTTTACTCTTCTCAGAATTGTTAAAACTTCTACTGAATGGCTGAAGTGTAACTTGCCCTAGTCTCTTAAAAGTGCTTGTGCTCCGGGTGACAGAATTAGAAACAAGGTTAAAAAAAAAATGTTGGAACAATGAATAGACTAACACAAGTTACGTAATTTTTTGCAAACAAAACCTTACGAACAAAACTTTACTTCGGATACAAGCTAGAAAATGTTACAAATTTTGTTGGAACAATGAATAAACCAACACAAATTACGTAATTTTTTTTGCGAAGAAAAGCTCACTAACAAAACGTTACTTCGGATATAAGCTAGAAAATGTTACACATTTTGTTGGAACAATGAACAGACCAACACAAGTTACGTAATTGTTTGCAAACAAAACCTCACGAACAAAACTTTACTTCGGATATAAGCTAGAAAACGTTACAATTT
>CM031612.1:61408819-61411319 GCA_018398815.1 Conus ventricosus
GAGGAAGAGAGTTCCACACAGATGGACCAAAAAAAGCAAAACTAGATTTGAACAAATCAATGCGGACACGTGGTAAAATGTAATTATTTGAATCATATCGCGTTGTTGCCATTTGGATAAACTCAGCAAGATATGTTGGCGCCATGTTTGCATGGACTTTAAACATTAGTACTGCCTTATTATAGATCAGTTGGCTCTGCAGTGGTAGCATCATTAGTTTTGCGAATTTGCCCGTGGTTGATAGAAACTTGTCGAGAAGAATCAGCTTAATTCCCCGCCTATGCATAGAGTTGATCTTTTTTATGTGATTTTCACCGGCACCACTCCAGACAGTGGACGCATAGTTGATGTGAGAAAGGCAATGGGCTTCAAAAAATAATTTCCGGATGTGTGGTTCAACATAATAACTGAGTTTATTGAGCAAAAACAAATTGCGAGCCGACTGTTTGCAAACATGATTTATATGTGATTGCCATTTAAAATTATCATCAATAATCACGCCTAAGACACGGTGTTCGGTAACCTGCTCGATCAAGGTTTCACTCATTTTTAGGCTCAACATAAGATGCTGTCGTTGATGTTTCTGTCTCGATGCTAGGACCATACATTTTGTTTTGTGCGGATTAAGGACCATTCGGTTTTGGTTGCACCATTCTAAGACATCATTTATACTTTGTTGTAACGATATTTGTACAGACATGATGTTTGTATCACTACAGTGAAGAGAACTGTCGTCAGCGAACAGATCACAGATGACATCATTGTGAGATATGTGCATCGGTAGGTCATTTATAAAAATACAGAAGAGAAGAGGTCCAAGGACAGAGCCCTGTGGAACACCACAGCTCACTATTCCTTCAGAGGAATAAGTACCGTTTAAGTAAACACGCTGGGTCCTGTTTTCAAGATATGACTGAAAGAAGGTGACTACTGCCGGATTTTGAACATATGCAGTCATTTTTTTAAATAATATGTTGTGGTCTACAAGATCAAACGCTTTCTTAAAATCGAGGAAAACAGTTCCAATGAGTTTTCTTTCGTTGATGGCTGATAGCCATGTATCACAGAGGCGTGTTAAGGCCGTGTGGCATGAGTGATTTCGACGAAAGCCTGACTGAAATGGGTGGAACAGTTTGTGATGTTCCATATGTTTAGTTAGGTGTTTGTGAACATGCATCTCAAGAGGTTTCGATACAACGGATAAAAGAGATATTGGTCTAAAATTGTTTAAATCAGTGAGATCTCTTGATTTGGGTAAGGGAATAACTTTTGCTGCCTTTAGACCACATGGGAAAACATTCTGATCAATACACAAATTATAAACATACGTAAGGGTGTCAACAATGTAAGGTAGAGCAAGCTTGAGTATAGAAGCATTTAAGTTATCTGGACCCATTGCTTTTTTATTTTTAAGTTTTGAAATTAAGGAACCAACTTCATTAATAGCAAGCAAGGGGATGCTAAATTAATCTCTAGTATTCAATCGTTCTTGGCAAAACGATTGGAGAACAGCTGGAGTCTCATATCGATTAAAGAATGTGACACTGGCAGCTGTTTGTACTGATTCAGTTACCTGAAGGAAATGATTGTTGAAAGTGTTAGCAGACCACATAGTCGCAGTATTATCTGATTTCTTTCTCGACTTGTCAGTTATTTCATTAACAGCACGCCATAATGATGCTGTATCCCTGTGTGCGTTTATCAGTTTCCTAAAATGCTCAGATTTTGATTTTCTAACTAGATCTGATACTCTGTTTCTCTGCTTTTATATTCATCTACTTTTTTTGCGGTTTTAAGTGCATCCCTTAGTGCCATTTCTATAATAATGTCTTTTGTCAGCCAGCTGGGAAGTACTCTGTGTTTTACCCTTTTTCTTCTAAGTGGGGCATGTTTATCAACGATTGAGAGAAAGATATTATACCAGGTATTATACGCTTCATTTGGATCTGTGTAATTGAGTACACTGTAGAAAGGAGCTAAGCTTAAGTCGAGGAAAAATTCATCCTTACTGAAATTTTTGAAGCAGCGATATTGAATGGTTGTGTGGCCCTTATTCTGTTGCTTTGGAAGTTTACAAGACCAAGTACACAAAATGAGACAGTGGTCGCTGATGCTTTTGTTGCCCACTGTTATATTGGATACCATGGCTTTGTTGTTCGTGTAGATATGATCCAGCAATGTAGAAGATGTCTTTGCGATTCTAGTTGGATTATGAATAAGCTGATGCAAGCCAAAGAGTGTGGTGGTCGCATCCCAGGCACGCTGCCGTTTTAACAGATCAATGTTAAAATCACCAAGAAGAATGACATTTGGATAGCTCTTATATACATCATCCATCATGTGTACAAAGTTGTCATACCAAAGGAAAGTGGCAGCGGGATTCCTGTACACATATCCAACTAGAAGAGGGGCTGAGTTGGAGGGTTTGACCTGCATCCACATACATTCAACATTATCAGGCTCAAGGTCACGCCGCCTTTTTGTACAGTGAGCGATGCTC
>CM031612.1:61416319-61427645 GCA_018398815.1 Conus ventricosus
CAGATGCTGTCGGCTCGAAATCGTGCGAGCGCCAAGCATAAAACTACCAAAAAAGAGACCGTCTTAACTGTCGTGATTCTGGAGTTACCCGCATGGTGCTGACCGATTCCCTGCCACCACTTTCCTAATGATGGACCCCCCCCCCCCCTTCCCTTCCCCCTTTACGCTTAAAACCCTCCACCATCCCCTCCTCCACCTCCCACATTTTACCCACCCCCTTTCCCCGCGCCAACCATGATATGACCCTTGGTGGACGTGGTGTTTAAACCTCAATGTACCCAACTAAACACCACCAAGCAGCAAAAGGGGAGGCGGGCGATGCCAGACTGCAACAAGCAGCGCAAGATGTATGAGGAGAGCATTACGCGCGGCTTTCCTCATTTTTTCCTTTTCCCGTACAGTCGACGCGAATTATACCATCGCCATAAATTCGATTATCTCTTGTGCTTTGATCTTTCTCTCGTTATGCATATTCCTCCGATGCCGCGGTAAACGTTTGTCGGGCGAACTGATTGCTATCACTCTAATGAACCGACACAATGTCGCCTTTTTTTTTTCCCCCCCCCCCCCCCCCCCCTTTTTTTTTTTTCCTTTTTTCTTTATTCCGTCTGCACAAAAAGCTTGTGTAATACACACCGCTGGTGTGAGCGGAATTCTGAATAAAAAATTTGGTCAACGTCAGTATGGAATACACGCCGGTCTCTTCACAAGAGAGAGGGGAGGGGGGGGGGGGGGGATCCAATCGGTATCACAAACCTTTCTGTCCTGGACATTCCAGACCCCCTAGCCGTTGGCTGCGGGCGACATTACGTCATTGGCGGTGGCTGGGCCCCACGGATTAAAACCTTAACAGGTCTCTACCCAACAAATTTTTCACATAGGTCGTGTCATAACAAGGACGTTTGAGCAAGTATTTCAGCTGAAATGGAATGGATGCGTATGACGTCAACTGTGGGGATTTGCATTGGGGTGGGACAACAAAGGAAGCATAAAACGCGATCGCAACAACGCTTGAAATAAACAACAACAACAACGACGATGACGACGACGACGAATTGGTCTATTTTTTGGAAATTTGCATAAATAAAACCTTTTTGATGTATCGTTCTATAAAGCTACTGATTTTCCTTGGCACTTAATATACGCTTAACAATTATCACACACACACACACACACACACACACACACACACACACACACACACACACACACACACACACACAACACACTCGGGTATTGATGGTTACACTGATGGATCGACTTCACTGCCTTTACCATATATTTTAAACAATTACTCTGTTCTTGACTCAGTTTGTAAGTGTTTGTTAAATAGTTCAATTGGCCCTTATCTGTAGATCTTAACACTTCTCACTTAAAATTGTCAAGGTGGAAGAGGGATGGGGGTGAGGGGGGGGGGAGAGCAGGGGATGTCATATTCTATCGTTAACGGAATAATACACTTCATCACTTGCATACTTCATTCACCCACACATAAACTGTCTGAATCACTGTAGTGGAAGGACATTAAACCGACGACGACACACACACACACACACACACACACACACACACACACACACACACACATACAGGGGGTGGGGAGAGAGAGAGAGAGAGAGAGAGAGAGAGAGAGAGAGAGAGAGAGAGAGAGAGAGAGAGAGAGAGAGAGAGAGAGAGAGAGAGATGTCTTAGACATTCAGATTTAAAACCCAGTGCACGAAGCTGTCGACTTGCTGAAATCTGACGGGCAAAATGAAACAACGTTCCTGAGGATCCCAACCCAAGCAAACTAACCTGTTGATATATTTCAAGTTAAACTGATGGGTTTTCTTGTCACGGCAAACCGGATGATATGGGTTTATCTCATTATGACCCTTCATCAGTGAAACCATTTGCACAGTAAGCCAGTCACAATACGTTGAGGGCAAGAACACGGACGGACTAATTAACACAGTAAAACTGAAGTATTCAGAAACGACATTAATAGTGAACACATGTAGACAAGGTGAGTAAATCATTATGCTCTTGCATTTTCTCTTCCAGCATGAAAAATGTCCGGATAATACTGTTCTGGGGGATCCCTATTACCCAAGGCCGGTTTATACAAAGTACTATAAGTCGGGGTATTTATCACACAACTGCTTGGTGAAAGACAGATTGAACTAACAAGACAACATTGACTACATCGCTAGTGAGCAGTCTGGTGATCGCAGACCAATTCAGGCAATGTTAATCACAGGTGCTTTCCCAACATATTCGTATGTTTCTTTTTAGCAACACCATGAAAAGCAACGCCATTAGTATTCTCCATTCTATAGGTGCTCTACTATCAATATCGGTAGCTTTTGAAATCTTCCCTTATTTAAGGTATCATAACTTTCAGCAGTTTGAAAAACATTTTCATGAAACATTATTCTTAGAAGAGAAACCGCGGTCTGATTGTAATCATTCAGTGTACTGCTAATGAAAGTGTTATTTTCGTACCTGCAAAGCGAGATTAGAAAGAAAGGTATGATTGTCGTCACTCATATTGCTAATAAATGTGTACTTTACGTATCTGTTAATCGAGATTATGTACATCTTGTTATAATATATATATATATATATATATATATATATATATATATATATATATATACTACACACCGTTAACGCTCGTTCAAAAAAATTTTTTTTGTTTTCGATCACAGCAAACTCACTTAAAATTACTATCCACAAGTGAGCAGGGCAAGCGAAGAAGCAAAATTTCCTTGCTGAACTGAACGAAAATCGCCGATCAGTTTCTCTTTTTTTAAGCGACTGTAAAAAGGGAATGTAAAACAGCAATAATACTGGTGGGCTAAACGTCTAACAAAGCACCTGAAGTTTCTAACAAAACACGACACAAACACACCATCTTTACGCGCACCTTACTTAAAGTCTTTCAATGACCTCCTTCCAACCACTTCTCGAACTTCATCATCGGAAAATATGTAACAAGTTGAAAAGTACGCATTCAAAAACAAACACACAAACAAATCAATACCACAAACAAAAAAGCGACGACAAATAAATTAAGAAAACCGACACACAAAATATGAGAACTACGTAAACCGGATGTGTGTGTGTGTGTCTAGACGCCATCTAGCGGCATGGGCTGATAAGCCGACCCTGGCTCACTGCACAGCTTCCAACGGCCATTCCAGCTGACGTACCAGGCCTCCCTTGGGCGCGGCGTACTTGCCGTACTTCTCAAGAGCCAAGGACTTCTCCGTGGACCTCCAACCGATCTGCTGGGAGGCCGTCTTTGGGTAGGGGCAGGGAGAGGGAACCACCTGAAAAAAAAAAAAAAAAAAAAAAAAAAAAAACAGAGTGACGTCCCTCGCCTTCAGTCAACGGCAAGTCTGCCTAGGGAGATTTGACCTTAAAATAAAAATTAAAAAAACAAACGCGCGCTCACACACACACACACCACACACACACACACACACACACACACACACACACACACACACATACACACACACATACACATGCACGCGCGCGCGCGACTTGCGCGAATTTGAGTGACAACAACAACAAAATCAGTAAATTGTGTTGATGTCAATTGAATTGAGTTTACTGTCGTACTAAATCGCGTGTGTGTGCGTGGCTTTGTTTGGTTGGTGGTTGTTTTTTTTGTTTGTTTGTTTTTTTGTTTTTTTGTTTGTTTGTTGTTGTTGTTTTTTTTTTTTTTTTTGGGGGGGGGTAATTTGAATTCTTTTTAAACATCAAAAGAAGGGACTCTATTTCCTTTGTTTGTCAACTAAGGTTCGACTGTATGTGGAGTGAGTTTGCACCAACCATACTGAGAAAGAAAGGAAAAGCGAAATATAGACAGAGTTGGAGAACACGAAACGGTGAGAGAGATATGAAACAAGGCAAGGGAACAGAGGCGCACCAAGACAGACAGACAGACAGACAGACAGACAGACAGACAGACAAACAGACAGAGACAGAGAACTCAGAAAACTTGTATTCGATCAAGGATTGAGATCTTAGGCAGAGCCTATTCTTCCAATCTGTCCTTGGAGAGACACAGAGAGAGACAGAGACAGTGACTGAGAGACACAGAGATAGACAGTCAGACAAACAGGCAGAGACAGAGACACAGAGCGAGACAGAGACAGAGAGCCAGAAAGAGAGAGAGAGAGAGAGAGAGAGAGAGAGAGAGAGAGAGAGAGAGAGAGAGAGACAGACAGACAGACAGACAGACAGACAGAGACAGAGAGAGAGAGAGAAAGAGAGAGACTGAAAGATTGATTCACACTTAGCCCACCTTGATGTACTTTTCTATCGGCGTTGCCGGAGGCACCTGCACGAGTGACATCACTTCCTTTTCCAGTTTTTCCCGGCGTGCTTTGGCCTGCTTCCGGTTGGGAAAGTCGTCCTTCACCAGCTGCATCATAAAGAGAGAGGCAGCTTCAGTGACTGGTTAGCATCTATAACGCAGAATCATCTTGGGTGATCATCACTATCCACACAACGCACCAAGATACCTGTGGTGACCCTCACCATCTACATGAGACACAAGGATACCCGTGGTGACTGTCACCATCTGAACATCACACAAACATACCCGTGATGATCGTCATCATCTGAACAACACACAAACATGCCCGTGATGACTGTCACCATCTAAACAACACACAAAGATATCTGTGGTGACTGTCGCCATCTACACAACACACAATGATACATGTGATGGCTGTCGCCATCTACACAACACACAAAGATACATGTGATGGCTGTCACCATCTATACAACACACAAAGATACATGTGATGACTGTCACCATCTATACAACACACAAAGATACATGCGATGGCTGTCGCCATCTACACAACACACAAAGATACATGTGATGGCTGTCACCATCTATACAACACACAAAGATACATGTGATGGCTGTCACCATATACACAACACACAAAGATACATGTGATGGCTGTCACCATCTATACAACACACAAAGATACATGTGATGGCTGTCACCATCTATACAACACACAAAGATACCTGAAACTGAACTGTCTGAATTTCCAGGTCAGAATGTGAAGCAGACCGGATATCGGCGGTCGTATATGATAAATGACGGGGATTTGCATGTTCATCTGCTATGACCTCATGTAACAGCTCGGGATTTCTGGTAAGAAGAGGACCAGAACTCCCAGAACTCTGAAAGCAATGGAAGAGGCAGCCGAACAGAGCTCCAGCTGGATCTGGCCGAGTTGGAACAAAAGTGAACTTCATAAGGCTTAAAATTTCTCAACTTATAACAGGTGTCCCGCTAGCAGTGGGGGAAAGACATCCGTCTAAAATGGCAAACCTTGAGACGCCCGGCAGGGTTCGAATCCCGGCAGCGTCAGAAAAAAAGTTGGCAGTAAAAGGGCCTCTGGGAGTCATGACCTGGATGTGGCTCGGCCCCCTTAGAGTGTAAGGAACTCCGGGCTGAAACATTTGTCTGAAGGGGGTTTCTTCTCTGAAGATCTGCAGTCAAAACATTTCTCTGAAGGGGGTTTCTTCTCGAAGATCTGCAGTCAAAACATTTGTCTGAAGGGGGTTTCTTCTCCGAAGATCTGCAGTCAAAATTCTGAAGAGGTCCAGATTGCGTCAATTTGTCTGAAGGGGGTTTCTTCTCTGAAGATCTGCAGTCAAAACATTTGTCTGAAGGGGGTTTCTTCTCTGAAGACTGCAGTCAAAACATTTGTCTGAAGGGGGTTTCTTCTCTGAAGACTGCAGTCAAAACATTTGTCTGAAGGGGGTTTCTTCTCTGAAGATCTGCAGTCAAAACATTTTCTGAAGGGGGTTTTTCTCTGAAGATCTCGTCAACATTTCTCTGAGGGTTTTTCTCTGAAGATCTCCAGTCAAAACATTTCTCTGAAGGGGGTTTCTTCTCCGAAGATCTGCAGTCAAAACATTTCTCTGAAGGGGGTTTCTTCTCCGAAGATCTGCAGTCAAAACATTTGTCTGAAGGGGGTTTCTTCTCCAAAGATCTGCAGTCAAAACATTTCTCTGAAGGGGGTTTCTTCTCCGAAGATCTGCAGTCAAAACATTTGTCTGAAGGGGGTTTCTTCTCTGAAGATCTGCAGTCAAAACATTTGTCTGAAGGGGGTTTCTTCTCTGAAGATCTGCAGTCAAGTTCTCCCTGGAGTTTCTTCCTACTAAGATGGCTACGCACCCTGAGCGGTTTTCACGTCCTGTGCAGAAGTGCCTGTCGATGACAGTTCCCAGATCTTTTTTTTCTACATGGGCTTGTAATGGGGTGGAATCTTTATTTCGGAAGCAGCTAGAACATGTTCAAAGAGGAGAAGGGAAACAAATCATGTTCATGTTTATGTCTGTTCACTGAACGTGTTATTTCACAATTTTACCAAATAAAATGATAGTGAAACAGTACAAAAAGAGAATTATCACCACCAGGATTGTCTGAGAAAGACAGAAACAAACAAACAACAATAAAAAATTTTAAAAAAAGAAGAAATAATTTTGATGGTGGATGATATACACTAGCTGCTGAGAAAGTACAGAAATAAACAAACATGCTATGGTAAGAAAGGAGTCTGTGTTTAACTTTTGTATCCAATCCAAAAGAATAACAAAGTTTCGGTGTACTTTCATAAACAAAGAACATTTTCGGTGTACTTTCATGAACAAAGAACATAGTTTTCTATTCATACGGAGGAGACCTTTTTTTCTTTTATCAAGTCGCAAGTTATCTTTTCTTCGTATTTTCAAACTTTTGGTATCCTTCAAATTATATAATATCACTAAAGTACAGTTTGTTCTGCAATGAATGTGAAGGACATGACTTAACTGATTCTGTGGAGAGAGAGAGAAAAAAACCCGCCAGTTAGCTTCCGTTGAAGAATGTGCATGATGGGGAATTTGTCTGTGACAAACTTTCCAACCAATGGCGTGCGGGAACGTACCATGAATACTGATGTGACGTCTAAACAAGGCAATGTCCTGAGAAAAGGGATGGGTGTACCAACCCGATACAGTGTCTGCATCTGTGCACATTTGCTTTGGCGTCTTCGCAACATCGCAACGCAGCTCAAGTAACTGTAAAGGCGCCAACAGAACATTAGACATACTGTCTACATTCTTTTCCATTGGTCTGCCAGTCCTCTCTCTCTCTCTCTCTCTCTCTCTCTCTCTCTCTCTCTCTCTCTCTGGAGAACACACAGCTGACCAGGAACCAACACTCTGATAGGATAAAACTGTCTAGCTTCCTGGCTCTTTCCCACTTGCCCTGAAGAAAATAGAGTATTTTCATTTGTATACTCCATACTCTAGAAACAAACATATTTACAAAACCGACCAAACCAATTAAAGAAGAAAAAAAAAGAAGATTCGAATGTATAACGTTTTATCTCACAGTTTTTGTCTCTTTAGATTACTGCAAACCTGATAAGAATTAAGTGAACACATAATATTTATTTGAGCAAAGACACTTTCCAACTCGGGTTGTTCATATTTCTGTGTGTTCTGCTCAGAGTTAATAAAGATTTTACCTTGGGAATTTTCGGCCAGCTACTGCTGGTCTTCATAAAGCCCGACTGACTGGTAGTTGGGGTGGGTGTTGGTGTTCCTGAGTTGTCCTAAACTGGTTGAGTGATGGATGTTCAGCACGGGACTTGTAAAGGGGGGGGGGGGGGGGGCAGGTCTTTAGCCACAGTCTCTGTTCAAACTTGGTTTTCTCTCTCTGGTTTTATGCTTCTTTGAAGGAAAGTAACAGGAAGCTATAGGATAGAACCATCTGGTCAGTTGATTTTTTTTTCAGTTAAGCGTAGCATCGGGATTAACTCGGGGTTTCCATTGCGGTGGCCTCCTTCCCACGCCCCACCCCCCCTTCCTCCCACCTCCCTTTCCCCCCCTCCTTTCCCCCAGTATCTTTCTCCGTCCTTTTGGTTCATGCATGCTTCTCTCTCTCTCTCTCTCTCTCTCTCTCTCTCTCTCTCTCTCTCTCTCTCTCTCTGTGTGTGTGTGTGTGTGTGTGTGTTGTGTGGGTGTGTGTGGTTTTCTCCTCTCACCCCTTTTTCACTTTCTCAATTTCTCCTCTATTTCTCTTGGTGCGCGCACGGTGGTGTGTGTGTGTTGTGTGTGTGTGTGTGTGTGTGTGTGTGTGGTGTGGTGTGTGTTGTGTGTGTGTGGTGTGTATGCGCGCGCGCGCGTGTGTGTGTGATGTGTGCGTGTGGTGTATGTGTGCGCGTGCGCGTGTGTGTCAATGGGTGGGCAGCAAGATAAAGAAGCAGAGCAGAGGCCCCTCCGGACAGGAAACGCTCATGCACGCTGGGCTCGCGACACAGAAATGGTTGTCATCAATACAGAATTTCGTATGCAGTAGTATCCTGCGTATACTGGATCTGAACAGGCACCCTCGAACCACCGAAGTGACTCCGCGGGGTCTCCCGCGGCGGGCTGCTCCCCGTGGTGCTGCGACGGGATCAGCCAGGGCTTTGCTTTTAAGGAACGAGCGCAGAAGAGGTGATGCCACAGTAGTGGCACGAAAGATGATAACTGAAAAGATGAAGAAAAAAAAAAAAAAAAAAAAGAAAAGCACAGCGAAAAAAGGATAAATGAAAAGACACGTAAAAAACTCCCTTTCACAGGGAAACAAAAACGGGACGCAGGGCAGAAAGGAAGTAGTTATGGCGTCATGCGAGTGGGGAGTGGGAGGAGGGTTGGGCCGGGAGGAAGGGGCGGAGGTCTGTTTTGACGATGAAGTTCGAAAGAATAAGACTAAACAATATAATGCATGAATCTACTCGTTTGACGTGTGTTTTTGTTGTTGTTTTTTTCTTCTTTTTTTTTTCTTTTTTTCTTTTATACTGGGGGCAGTGGTGCGTTTGCGTCCAATTCACCTCAGCTGCCCCTGATCAAGTTCTGTTATGACTTACATCTGAACGTTTTTGGCTTTTTTGAGTGCGCGTTGTTCTGTGTCGAATTACACACATGATTAGCACACACACACAAAAAGGAAGGGGTGGGGGGGGGGGGGGGGTAAAGGGGGAGAAGAAGAGCAAACAACCCCACCCACCCACCCACCCACCCCCAAAAAAAAGAAGAAAAAGGAAATAAGAAAAGTTTGCCGAAAACAAAAAAAAAAAAAAAAAAAAATAAAAAAAGAAAGAAATAAAAAGAGAGAAGAAAAGAAACAAAGAGAAACAAAAACGACGCAGAACGAGACAACGACAATCGTCATGGCACAGAGAAAGGATAACCACACAGAGGGGGAGTCGGAAACAGAGATGGACGGGGCAGGCTGGCATGTAGACAAAAGAGACAGGCATGCAGACAGACAGAAAGAAAAAAAAAAGAAGCAGGAAGGACAAAAGCCCGGGGGTGGTGGTGTGGGTGGTGGAAGAGTGACCCCGAATGACAGAAGGGGGAGGGGGGGGGGTCGGAGGAAGTGGGGAAGGGGTGGCCACTACGTGGAGGAAGAGGTGAATGGACATGGAAGAGGGGGAAGGGGGGGGGGGGGCGTGAAACGGGAGAAGGCCCGTGACAATGAGGGAAGACATAGACTGGTAAAAGTAAAGCTAGAAAAATAATAACAATTTTTTTTTTAATGCAGAAAACAAATACAACGAAAGTGAGAGAAAGATGAAGGGGTAGGGGTGGGGATATGGAAAAATGGAAGGAAGCAAGGGCTGAGAGCCGAAAGCAGAGAGAGAGAGAGAGAGAGAGGAGAGAGAGAGAGGAGAGAGAGAGAGAGGGGGAGAGAGAGAGGAAGGGGGGGAGGGAGGGAGGGGAGAGGAAGACAGAAAGAGACAGAAAGACAGAGAGAGAGAAGAGAGAGAGAGGAGAGAGAGAGGAGAGAGAAGAGAGAGACAGACAGACAGACAGCAGACAGACGGGCAGACAGGACAAAACAGGCAGACAAAAAAACAGACAGAGATGAAGACAGCAGACAGAACAGAAACAGAGAGACAAGACAAAAAATTCTTTATTTACGAGGAATAATAGATAAGCACTAAACGTGCTTTTTTAAATCCAGTCCTCGCCCTAGTAGGGACTACAGCATGCAGTGAAATCAATTTAAAGTAAGAAAAACAAAGAAACAAACAAAGCGGGGATTAATCATTAGAGGAACATCAAATAAATGAAGATAAATGAAATAACAAACAAAAAATATAAAAATAATAATTAAAAAAAAAACAACAACCAAAAAAAATATATAATAACAAAAAATAAATAAAATAAAAAATGAGAATAATAATAATGAGAGGAAGGAGGAGAGCGGGGGTAGGGAGTGAGGTGGGCTGGGGAAACATATGTAAGTGTACTACAACGTACAAGATTGGCATGTATTGAAAACAGACAGTCAAGTGGAATATGACAAAGTGCGTACATATTTTTGAACACACAAATACACGCACGTTTGCACGCATAGAGGGGAGAGAGAGGAGAGAGAGAGAGAGGAGAGAGAGATGAGAGAGAGAGAGAGAGAGAGAGAGAGTGAGAGAGAGAGGAGAGGGAGAGAGAGAGAGAGAGTGAGAGGAGAGAGGAGAGAGAGAGAGAGAAGAGAGTAGAGAGAGAGAGCAAGGCACCACATGCATTCATTTTTCGCAAGGCATGAAAATACGTAGAACGTATTAAGCAAAGTGAGATGACATTGGGGGGGGGGGGGGGGGGGGGGAAGATAGAGAGAGAGAGAGAGGATAGAAGGGAGAGGGGGAACAGCATGAGATGTAATGATTTGAAATGGAACTGTACTAAAAGTACAATAATTAGCCTGTATAAAATCAGACAGTAAAATGAACACGACAAAATATGTACGGAATTCGGAACATACACACGCACACATGCACAGACAGAGAGAGAGAGAGAGATGAGAAGAGAGAGAGTGAGGAGAGAGAGAGAGAGAGAGAGAGAGGAGAGCAGAGAGAGAGAGAGAATGAGAGAGGCAGAGAGAGAGAGAGAGAGAGAGAGAGAGCGGCAGGAGAGAGTAGAGAGAGAGAGAGAGAGAGAGAGAGAGAGAGAGAGTGAAAAAGGGGACAACATATAATCATTTTTATAAGATTATATCCATATGCACACAAATATATACCACACATACACATATGCACACACACACACACACACACACACACACACACACACCACATAATATACAAACATAAATATTATATCATATATATATATATATATATATATTATATATATATATATAAATATATATATTTAAAACATACTAACCAACACATAACATATCCACACTACATTATATATACACATAACCACACACATATATACATACTAACACGTACATATATATATATACACACATACATAAAAAAAA
>CM031612.1:61430245-61446243 GCA_018398815.1 Conus ventricosus
CGCGTGCACACACACATGCATGCACGCTCCCCCCCCCCCCCCCCCCCCCCTCTACTCCCACATATAGACGAAAGAACAGACAGACAATGGAAAGAGTATGACTACATAGACCCACGTTCTTCACACACGTGAGCCAAGAATGTTTATCTGGCCTGGGCAGCTTTCTTTGCAAGACACAGGCTTAAAACAGCGAATCAAAGTCCACTCGTCCCTCAGAGAGTTAGCGCCTTGATTCTATCCTACACTGTTGATGATGTGTCTGACCGATGATCGATAATATGTCAAACAACTGATGGATGATGGATCAACGATGTGTCACACAGCCGTTCAGTGATGTTGCGTACAGCTGATCAATGATTTGTCACAAAGCTGACCGACCATGTGTCAGACGCTCGATATATGATGTGTCAGATAGCGATCATGGTATGTCAGACGCCTGATTAATGATGTGTCAGAAAGGTTTGTTTAATGTGTTATATGCCTGATGGATCATAGGTTAGACGGCTGATCGATTATGTAATGTCAGAAGCCTGATCAATGATGTGTCAGATGGGTGACCAATGATCAAATGTCTATTCAAAGATCTTTACAATGGCTGATCAGTAATGAGTCGTGTGGCTGATTAATGATGTATTAGACACCTCATCAATGATTCGTCTTACGCTGATCAGTAATATACAGACAGCTCACAAGTGATTCGTCTTATGGTTGATCAATTATGTATCAACGGCTGATCAGTTATGTGTCAAACAGCGGATTGATGATGTGTCACATATCTGATTAATGTTCTGTCACACAGCTCATGTGTCATGAAACTGATTGATGATGTGTAATAGAGATGATTATTGATGATGTGTAATAGAGATGATTGCTGATGTGATTTTGCTGATTAATGGTGCCTGACAAGCTGAATAGCTGCTGTGTCGTACGTCTGATAATTGATGTGTCATAACGGCTGCTCGCTAAGGTGTCAAGACTTCAAAATGATGTGTTATATGGCTGATCGCTGATGTGTCATGCAACTAAATCGCTGATGTGTCATGCAACTGATCGCTGATGAGTGACACGGCTGATCGCTGATGTGTCATACAACTGATCGCTGATGTGTCATACAACTGATCGCTGATGTGTCATAGGCTGGTCGCTGGTGTGTCATACACCTGATCGTTAATGTCTCAAACAGCTGATCGTTAATGTCTCAAACAGCTGATCGTTGATGTCTCACACAGCTGATCGCTGATGTGTCATACGGCTGATAGCTGATGATGTGTCATGTGGCTGATCGCTGATGTGTCATACAACTGATCGTTGATGTGTCATATGGCTGATCGCTGATGTGTCCATGTGGCTGATCGCTGATGTGTCACACCTACTAATCGTTGATGCGTCATGCGGCTGATCGCTGATGTGTCATACGGCTATCACAGATGTGTCATGTAGCTAATCGCTGATGTGTCATACAGCTGATTGATGATGTGTCATACAGCTGATTGCAGATGTGTCATACAGCTGATCGTTGATGTGTCATAACGGCTATCACAGATGTGTCATGTAGCTAATCGCTGATGTGTCATACAGCTGATTGCTGATGTGTCATAAAGCCGAATTGCTGATGTGTCATACAGCTGATTGCAGATGTGTCATACGGCTGATCGTTGATGTGTACACGGCTAATCGTTGATGTGTATATGGCAGATCACTGATGTGTGCACGGCTGATCGCTGATGTGTGTCACACGGCTAATAAGGTGAGCTTTCAGGTGGAACGTTTGTACAAACCAGTAAGGTCAATTTATAAAGACAAAAACATTCATTATCAAGCAAAAATCAAATCAAATAAGGATTTCAGAATCAATAAGGCGCACGTAAGGAACAAAGCTTTTACGTACTATGCAAGTTATCCCCCTAATCTCCACCCCAAGCGTCTTCGACGTCTTGTAAGTTTAAACAGCTGACATTTACATATTGATTATCATTTTTTAAAAAAAGCCAATTCAAATTTGTCTGTACAAGTCTCCAATAAACAGCCAACATCAAACGAGGAAACAAATTGAATAAAACATCCGTCCTTTAATTTTTTACAGTCTACATATGTTCCAATGAAGAAAAGTTGTTGTTGTTTTTTTTCAAAACATACACACTACTCGCCACATTCAGACCGAAAAGGAACTGCTCTCAAGTTGTAAATCCATAACGCATCTTTCTCTTCTCCTAACCCTTTTGTAAAATGAGTTTTTTCGTTCATCTGACTTCACTCAGTCTCAAACCATTTAAACGATCATTCATCACGGCTGTTTTCTTCTTTTTCCATCCACATTTACACCAACACCGTCGTTGTTTTTTCCAATTTCTACATTCACCTCTGCTGCTTTTACTTGTACAGTCATTACAGTCACTAACGTTCTTACGCACAGGATGAGTAAAATAATCTGCTTTAACTCCCACGGTTGTCAATGATGTCTATACCATTCAAATCTTATAGTCAATCACCGCTGTTTATTACAGACACATTCAGACATTCCCCCTCATCACCAGTTTCTTTCATTTTCTCCACATTTCTCCCCCACACTCTTCCCGTGCAACAATAGAACCCATTTCAATCCCAACGTCATCACTGCAAGGTGGACGAACTTCAACATGCAGTCGGTTGACAGAGTGATCACTGATCTCATACTTCCCTTCTTTCACACACAGCACATCAACAAAACTATATACACATTCATCCTGACGGTTGAAAAAAAATCCGTGGACAAATCGCTTTCACTGACATCAGGCACGGGATTTGTGTCACACGTTTGTTATAGACTAACACAGTTCATAACATTGTTCATCTTGACCCCTCATGGGAAAGAAAACACACTTAGGGACCGTGTCAGCTTGTTTTTGAAACCTGTTGAATTTTGAGACTGGACATTGTCATGATTTGGGGCTGGCCACACCATTACCAAGCTGAACAAGATAATCACTGACATCCAGCCCGAATTTATTGCCGTCAATGATAGGTGGTCATGAGATGCCTTTTCGTCCTTGACTTTGCAGACTTTAAAGAAATGAAGAGCTTTTGCAGGTTTCCCTTACCAATAAAGAAAAGTCTTCCCTGATAAAAAAAATATTGCTTCCCTTCAGTTTTGGTTTGGCACACAAAATCCTGTCTTAACTTAAAAATACAGTGGGCAGCAATAGGAGAATCTGGCTTTGAATTAAGGCAATGGACTGTGTCAAACAAAACATCTTCAGAGAACTCAAGTTTTAATATTACATGTCCTTCATCATATCCTCGCAGTCGTACCACATCTCATTCTTCTTCCGAGAAAAACTATGAATGATTTAAGTTATTTTCTTTTTTAATTTCTGCCTTCTAATCACCCACTTTCTTGTCCAAAGATTCCACTTTGGCACTGAATAATCATTTTCCACACTTAAATCTTAAATTTTCTTGCTTGAAGTCAGACATTTCTTTTCTCAAACTAGAAACGTCCCTGCAAAGAGGAACAAATTTCTCTCAAGTCTTTCATTTCACCACACATATGATCGAACTTTACATTTAAGTCTGTTCAATTAACCCATTGTCTCATTCAGGGAAGCTATCACAATCATTCACGGAGGAATCCGAAGGAAGTACAGACCAACTAGGGGCAGTCCCTTGACCACAAACACTCTCTCATCGAATAGGTTCTCCACTGCCAAGACGGACAGGCGCAAGTTTGTCCGGCCAGGATTCAGATCAACGTCACTTCAACGCCTTAACAAATTGCCACAGACAGTAGAGAGAGTAAAAGTCCAAGGGTGACACTGTCTGTCCGTGTCCTCAACTTGAACATATACAATCTCATGGCGGCCTTGAATTTCACGCACTTCATCATAACACATGCTTATACAGCAGCAAATACTCCACATACTAGTCTGTACTTGAGGCATTTGAAGGCATGGCAGCTATGACAATTTACTGACAATTTACAATACCAACACAACATGACGGAGAGAGAGACAGAGCATAATGCACAACCTCTCCACTTGTGTACCTCGACGCTCCCACAGAGAGAGAGAGAGAGAGAGAGAGAGAGAGAGAGAGAGAGAGAGAGAGAGAGAGAGAGAGAGAGAGAGAGAGAGAGAGAGAGAGAAGAGCGAGAGAGAGAGAGAGAGAGAGAGAGAGAAACAGGGCGAGACAGAATGCATGGTCATATATTGTAAAGGCCATGAGGTCCCTTTCGGCCAATCCTTTCTGTACATTTATTACATTTATTTCATCATCTGCTCCATGTGAACTGTGTCATAATATCCAAGCAATATACGTGGTGCATACAGGTTTTGAAAGCGATTTTGCATGATCACTTGATTCACCTTCTGCCACTGGTTTTTTTTTCTGTTTCTTGACAGCGCAGTATCCTTTCTGAATCACTTGTGATAGGTCCAAGAGATCACACACCTCGTCTTTCCTTGTTTCTGCTTCCAGTTCTTCATGGGTCACTGCAGAGTCAGACTCATGTGGGACGGTCAGTTCAAGCCTGGATACCCTGCCAATGAACACAGCTAGTGGTCACCAGTTTCAAGCCCACGTCAGCTTACAAAGTTTAGCTCACAGAGCAAGAATTCCATCCTAGGCTAGCTAGGTGTACACTCGGAATTTATTCAAATGAAACGGCCCTTGAAAGCACAGATGTGCTCTGATTATGTCCAAGACCTGGGAACACTTCCTTGATCAGCTGCACTAAGTAGCTATGTGGGGTTAATCAAAGCTGACTTTGCTACAAACTTCTTGTTTGATTAATGTCTGATATGTTTGGTAATGGATCATTGACGGATCTTCTGTCGGGTTCTTTGCCGTCGATGTCCGCAAAAGTGGGGTATGTTCATGCGCACTAACATTATGAAGATCACTATCCTTCTGTTGCAAGACTCTTTGAAAAGAATGCCTGTCTTCTTTTCTAATCAGCTAGATTTCAGGCACGTTCAGCAGGTGATGGTTTAAAACAGCTAATGTTCTCATATCATCGTGCAAAGTATGTCCAGATGTACCAGGCACCTTAGTTCGTGTACCTGTGTAAGTATTTCTCTACGATTATCTGATGGTTTGTCACATGTCGAATGTATGCAGTTTGTGCAGGTGAGCTTTGATGACGAGGTAAAGGTGTGTTAGGGAGTTGGGGTTGGTAATGTGGGCCTGACTTTTACAGCTTCATCATGTACATCTTTAATTGGATCTACAACTTTCTATTTTGTGTTCCTGTGTTTCCTTTATCTTTACTTTGTCAGCTATATCTAATATTTTTCTTTAATTTCCTCCTCTGTTCATTTTGAACGTAGTGTAACCTAGGATTAAGATATTCTTGAAGGTTTTTTTTTCCTGTTATTCGTGTTCTAAATTCATATTCATATTGACTTTCTGTCTAGATGTTTAAACTGATCCAGGGAACACTGTATGCTACAGATGTGATCATCCTTTTTTTTTCTAACTGAGGCTTCTGAAGACAACAACGATCTTCATGGCTCATGGCGAGAGGCGCGCTGATTGTGGACGACTTGCGGCCTGGCAGCGCAGCTTTATTTTTCCATCCTGAATGAGACACTTAGTGAAAGGGCAAACAAACAAGGCTTTACACATTTGTAATCCAATATTTTTGTTGCTGTAGTCTGAGCAGAGGCATGTTTAAAACTTGTGTACTACTTAACTATGGAAAATTAACTTCCCAGAAAATGATGACGTCATTTTTGCACAATTTTGTGTGTGTTGTCATTGTTCTAATATTGCCTGACCACTTGCGTACAAGCTTTCATGCTGCATCTATCTACGTTTATCTACAGGAAAATAAAACCCAGTCGAGTTTGGTATTAAAAGAATTGTTGGGAATTCGCCAATTCAGTCATCTCATAGTCGCAGATATATACATTTTCATGACAATAACTAATTATCAAACCTATAACCCCATTTCTAATGGCCGCTCAACCTTGCCAAACACCTATGCTGGCCAGACCAGTCAATGCACAGATGACATATCAGTTGGCCGAATACAGTGCGGTTAGCTGCTGGTGGGGAGCAGCCTTCAGAAAACACTCCGCTTTTCCCTGACCTGCATTCACAGCTTGGCCTCTGCAGCTGTAAACTCCCCTGCGACTCAAAACTAAGTAACTTGCTCTGAACAGCTGTCAGTGTGGAATGGGCCAGAATTCATGAACTCGCCAACTGCTTGTTGACAGCTGTCAAAGCCTTTGGACAGAACCATCAGCCTGCAGAAAACAGAAATGACACTTCAGCCTGCAGCAGGTCTGGCCCATATTGAAGAAGAGGAACAGAGACGAATATCTGTAGAGTCTCACCTATTTGGGGAGTAGCTTGACATCCTGCAGCAGGACAAGAAAGTATCAGACAGACCTGACATGGCGATGCTTCTCATGGCAAGCTACTGAAGCAAACTTGGCGCGCCAAGACAGCTGTCTACAAGGTGGTAATCATTACATTCCTGACCTATGCTGTGAAACATGGACACTGACCAAGAAACATTTGAAAATACTCGATCAGTTCCGCCTCCACTGCCCTCGCAAGATCACGAGCATCTCACAGGAGGACTGGGTCTCAAATCAAAAATGCGCCGCAGAGTAAACTTGCCCAGTATTGAGGCGATCATCATGAAGACTCAGCACTGTGGACTGGACATGTTGTTTGTATAGATGACACGCGACTACAAAGCTGATCTTCTTCTCAGAACTGACATTTGGTGAAAGAAACATGGCCGGCTACTCAAATGCTTCAAAGACTGCCTGGAAGCATCTGTAGGAGGCTGTAGTATTCCTCAGATTGGATGGGAGAGCCTTGCCACTGGCTGCAGTGTCTGGCGACTGGCTGTGCACAACGGAGTACAGGTCTTTGAAGAGAGGCATCCAAAAGGTCTGTACCAAAAGTGTCAAGCCTACAGGGAGAAAAGATCTGAGCCAGCCTCTGTTGTTTCATACCCTCATTGCGGCCGCATCTGTGCATCTGATTTTGGCTGAGTGCTCATGTTGCAGTGTCACCGAGTTCATCATCATGGAAGTCGACTTCTGATTGACGCTATTATTGTACGCAATTGACCTCTGTATGACGTCATCGTTGCTCACAAATGGACCTCCAAATTGATATCATCATTGCTCTATGATGATTCTCTGATTGACGTCATCATCGTTTGCGATCGACCGATTGACGCCATCATTGCTCATAGAGCCCCTCCCATAATTATACGTCATCGTCATACGGGATGGGTCTCGGATTCATCCACCTTTGCCTTAGTTTGGCTTCCTTGAAGCGTAAATGCCAGCGGTTGTCTAATTAATGACGCTGTTAGAAGATTCTGTCGGCCCGTGATCAACTCGCTGTCAACAATTTTCAGCTATTGACAGTGGGCTGACATGGATCACAGACGACAGCGGAATCGCTCCTCACTGGATCTACATGGATAACATAGACAGCCAAGATCAATCAGGTTGATTAGCCATTTAGTCATGAACTATTGAACACGTTGATATTTAGCTAAGTATGGCAGGATACGTGATATTCAAAGCTACATGCACTAATAAAATCAAGCATTGGTGCCCCTTGATTTCAAATCAGTGAACTTTTAAATCAAGAGAGGCAATTTGACAATTTCGACTCATGTGTGATGAAGGGGATTGCAAGATTGGATAGGGGAGGAGGGCAGGACAGACAGGAATCTTCATAACTTATTTCAGTAATTCTCAGCAATAGACAGGGATGCATGTTTTAATTTGTGATGGAATATAATTTCCGAACTCTGTCTGTCTCTCACTGTCTCTGTTTCTGGTGTTACAGAGTGGAGTGAGGGGTGCTTGTAAATAGATCTGTTAAATCTGTCTCTTGGGTGTCTGAAGGCGTGTAAGTTGTTTGTGTATTTTATCAGTTTTTTTCTTTCACACACTCACACCACCCTACAACATAACATCATGAATAGGAATTTAGTGAGGAGTGTACATTTAGTAAACAATAAGAAAATGGAAATGATTTTTATAGCACATGAACAACATCAACATGCAACTGTAAACTAATTTGATTATATCAACATGTGTGCACACTCACCACTCCCTGTTTTGACTGGAAAAGAAGTCAAGCATCACCCATGACACAATACAATAACAACAACAAACAAGATGCGAAGCATATAAACATACTCCCAGTTTTCCAAACCGCTTATAAATCGGCCAAGTGCTTTGTGAGATAAGAAATAAAGGCAAAATAACGGTTTAAAAAACGGTATTTAACCGATTACCCCTTTAAAACCGGTATTTTAGTCCTCACTGGCTAAAGCCTGTGTACATACCAAATTTCATCCAAATCGGACAATATGTTAAGAATAACGGTTTTTAACGATCAGATTTTTAAACACTACATAGAAGTGCCATTATGTGTGTGATAACCTTCTATATACAAAATTTCATTAAACCCCCACCAATATATAAAAAAAAATAACGGCAAAATAACGGTTTTTTAACGGTTATTTAACCGATGTACCCTTTTGAAACAGTATTTTAGTCCTCACTGGGCTAAAGCCTGTGTACATACCAAATTTCATCCAAATCGGACAGTTATGTCAAGAATAACGGTTTTTAAACAGTCAGATTTTTAAACACTACATGGAAGGCCATTTGTGTGTGAAAAACCTTTCTATATACAAAATTTCATTAAAACCACCAATATATAAAAAATAACGGCAAAATAACGGTTAAAACGCTTATATAACCGATATACACTTTTGAAACCGGTATTGTAGTCCTCACTGGGCTAAAGCCTGTGTACATACCAAATTTCATCCAAATTGGACAATATGTCAAGAATAACGGTTTTTTAACGGTCAAATTTGGAAACACTATATAGAAATGCCATTTGTGTGTGACAACCTTTCTATATACCAAATTTAATTAAAATCCACCTATATAAAGAAATAACGGCAGAATAACGGTTTTTAACGGTTGTTTTAATCCATTTTCAGCATTACATCACTTACATATGGACAGAGGCTCCGATTAGTCACAAGATCATCCAAACCGCTTATAAATCGGCCAAGTACTTTTTGAGATATTCTATAAAGAAGAAAAACCGTTACAGGCTGTTACAGCCGTTAGTAACGGTTGTAACGGGGTAAACTAACACATCGGCATCATCCGTGACCCATAATGAACATAACCTGCTAATTTTCACAAAGATCAGCCAGGTACTTTCTGAGATATTCCATGGAGAAGAAAAAGCGTTACAGGCCGTTACAGCCGTTAGTAACGGCTGTAACGGTAAACTAAAACATCGGGCATCATCCTTGACCCATAGTGAACATACCTACAAATTTTCAGAAAAGATCGGCCCAGTATTTTGTCTGGAGCGAGTTGAACATATTTTGACCACGGACACACAGACACACACACAGACAGCATTTCTCATTCCCATTCTAAAGTACTCCCTGTTCTTTGAGAACTGGGAGTACAAAAAGGATTTCTAACCTTCTCAAAGAAAATTATCATTGGTGATTTTTGAGATATGAATTAAATCCTGCTGGAATTGACATCGCTGGTCAGAGGTTTTTGCAGTCCAAGCTGGGGTAGACTTGCACATACACATAAAAAGATCACATTGACCTTTAGTTTGGACGCGTTGATGGCAGTCTACCTACGACGACAATGATGCCTAGTTGCAGAGTCGGTGCAAATGAGCTCTCCCTCTGCTGGATGGCGCCACCACGTCCGTCCAACACAGCCCCCATGGACTCGCCGATACTGGTGACACCGACGGAATCAAACCAAGGCTACAGGTGTAGAGAGGACATCAAAACTGAGGTCACCATGAGAGCAGGGCCACAGAATTTGAGCTTTTTTGTGCTGAATCGATGAGAATGAGGATGATGAAGATGATGCTAACGGATTTCCATTCCGGTCTGAGACTGCATGACAGGGCTGTACTCTTGTGCTTCCTTTCATAATATTTGCCAGTGTCAACCAGGTCCGAGAGATACAGACACTTGCAGTGTTGGTCAGGAAATTTGAGCAACACTCTCAGAGACGCATCCATTAAGTGGATGAAACTCGACTGTGTGGTCCCAGTCCTCCCAACTGAGCCATAAGCACAGTCAACTCTGGGTAGGAGCCGATCGGGGCAGAAAAATCCACATGGCTCTGATGGGAATCGAACCCACGACCTCCCAGCCTGGATTCTGTGACGCTAACCACTTCGCCACGGAGGCTGGTTGCCTGTCTTGTTTTAACAGTTTACTCATTTGAAGTCAAGGACACCAATGCATGATTATAATTATCCATTGCATATAGCTTTGAATATCATGGAACCTGTCGCACTTATCTGAAATCTTCACGCGTTTCAATAGCTCGTGACTAAATGACTAATCAACCTGATTGATCTTGACTGTCTGTGTTACCCATGTGGGCCCAGTCCGAAATGATTCCGCAGTCATCTGGTGATCCATGTCAGCCCAGCGTCAATAGCTGAAATTGTCGACAACGAGCTGATCACGGGCTACAGATTTTCTTAAGTCGTCATTGAAGAGACGACCGACTGGTGGTCACGTTTCAGGGAAACTAAGGTACGGCAAAGCAATAAATGAATCCGAGACCCATCGCGTGTGATGATGACGTCAATAGAGGTCCATTGAAAGCAATGAAGACATCATCAGAGGTCCATCACAAACAATGATGACGTTGTCACTGTATAAGACAGTAGACAGGATATATGTATTAATATATCCCCCGTTATAACCACCCCTTTCCCCCTTTTACTGAGTATGAACGCCACACAACAAACAACACACAAAAGAAAATACGGTGCACAAACAGAAGGCTTTATTTGCATACACACACGCACGTCACCCACAGAATGGCAGATGAAACACCAACCTCTATATATATATCCAACCCACACAGGCAAAAAAAAAAAAAAAAAAAAAACCCAAAACAATCCAACTATGTTACCAATACCCGACCATCAACGCATGGCCCCTTCTGCATACCAGTGCACGCATGTACTGCACATATACATTTAACGACCCTTCCCTCAGGAGGCACAGATACACACCTCAGCCCACTAAAGGCCAATACCAGAGGGGACAAGGGTGAAATCACATCACCTGGTAATCCGGGATGAAATATCAAGCAGGGTTGATACGTCATAAACCCCAGATGCCCACGCAATGCTTTTCTTTCAAATGTATTCTTATAATACTAATTTTTATGTGCCGGTGTCAAACCATCGGACACCAAAGCTTAACCCCCCAAATATTCAACACCAATTGTTCAGGTAACCCGCACCCAATGTCGTATTTTCCAATACTTCATCCGAAGTCCCTGGCGGGTACTTGACACAGCAAAAAAAAATTTCTTCCAAAAAAAAAACAAAACCACACACACAAAAAAAAAACAAACAACGCAACACAGCGTTTCCCGATATGGTTATGGAAACGTCGGTCTGCTTGACGGCGCTCTCACACTAATGCACCGCCAAAACAACAAAACCTTCACTGAAGCGCTTGATACAAATAGGAGAGGAACGTTGTGACACGTCGAAGAACGCGGTTCCCTCCCTACCGGGCACCAACCACACCCGCGAGTCACACAGCTGATGGAATACTGCGATGGGCCCCAAGAACGCTGCCACCCTGAAGAGACAGTTGAAGTCAGAGGAACTGCCACACCCTCGGACTGTGAAAGGGAGATGACGTCCCGACCGAACGCATCCTGCCGGCTCCGGGTGCTCCCCACTCCGGCAGAGAAGTGGGCAGGGATGACAGTGGGGATGGCGGTGCCAACTCCCACCACCTGAGAGGCCGACCCTCACGGATTTGCCGTGTAGGGGAGGTACATAAAACTCGCCGGAACCCGTGCAAAAGGAAATGTCTTACTACCACAGAAGAATACAGTTATACTTATTTGTTGCTTCACTAAAGTAAATGGTTCTCAGTGTTTACATGTCACAACCCAAAGTGCGACAGCTAATTGGAATTTTAAATCATGACTTATACAACCAGCCACCTTGACAATCAAGATTCTCTCACACCAAAAATGTTCCATTACACATTTAAACCAATTTCATGACTCTCCACTTCCATCAACAGCCACGAACATAATTATAACCGTTCCTTCATAAAAGTGATTATACTGTCTGAGTTACATACCCCCGACTTCATTTCCCATCTGGGTCTCTAAGACAATGATTTAATAGGATTATAATCATATCACTTCAACAAACAAACTAACAATCCGTCCGTTAGTGACCCCAGTATCGGTCACAATTCAGATCAATTACTTAGTAACATGCTTGATAGAATCAAACACATTTCAAGCAAAACCAAAATAATAGAATTGAACCCGTTATCCAAATTCTTAGCAGGCACAATCATAATCCTACAAATGTCATCGGAAATTATCAAGCGCTGGGGCAATCACCAATTACATAATCTCGACAAGGATTTCCGAACGCTGCTATACATTGTCTACTGACACCACAATGCTGCGGAAAACATCTTTGAATACTGACGCACCCCCCCGTCGACTAAAACAACCACATACATACATATATACATCAAATGTAGGCTTCTGAGGCACAATTCCCAAATATCTCATACCTTTTATTATTATCATCTGCTAATTTTTTCCTTATTTTACAATCGTAATAACCAGTACCAAGTAATCTAACTAATACTACTACCGTATTTAACACAATCATAAATTCACCTGCAAATCTTTAATAATTAAAAAAGAAAACAATTCTTATATAAATATGATCCTTAATTTTCCTTTCCGCCCATCCACCCTGTTTAGTTCCGAGCGCAAACACCAAAAGTGAACTTCTACAAGACCTGTCTATCCGAGGTACCACCACCCGTCACCTATCGATAAACCTCACACACGCCCAGACACATCACAAGCAGTCTGCCCTCCGTACCTGGCCTGCACCGCGTGACAGTCCTCTTAATATTAAAAGTTCCCCGTCCTCCGATACCAACCTCCACTCTCAGAAAATAACCAATCTTTATCAAACTTGAAACCAGTATTTCTGTACACCAGCGACCCACTACCCCGTACAACATATTGTCTTAGCACATCAATACCGCTGTAACACATCCACCTATCTGTACAGTGTAGAACCGGAATGCACATTACTTCATTCCCATATGTACGGTTTTTCCCCCGACCTTTTTTTTTCCCCCGAGCCGAATAGCTCAGTTGGTAGAGTGCCTGACTCGTAATCTTGGTGATCCTGGGGCTGCGGGTTCGAACCTCCGCCGGGGCGTTTCGGAACAGGGGGATTTTTCACTCGAGTTAACATTGGTTCTGACTCCATTTCCCACACAGTCCTTCGAATGAGACTATAAACCGAGGTTCCGTGTGTGAACGCATGCATAACATCTTGCACACACGTAAAATCCCATCACCAACTTTCGGAAGAGTAGGCCAGTTTGGCCGTTGGTATGGATGACACGTTACACATAGCATGCACCCTGCGTGAAAAATGGAAAGAATGAAGGAAGTAAGGAAAATGAGTGATCGCTATTGAACGATACTGACTGGATGACACGGGAAACGACTGAATGAAGCGCCAGCTGGCAGCTCTTCAGTCGGCACTACCCAGGTAGGCAGCCCGTTGTGTAAACGACAGTGGATTGTAAAGCGCTTAGAGCTTGGCCTCTAGCCGAGAATAGGCGCTATATAAAGTAATTCATTATTATTATTATTATTATTATTATTAAGTTCAAGTTATATCTCTTCTCTCAAACTTCTGCACATTTAAATCTCCTCCTCTTAGCCAAATTCACATAAAAAGAATCTTTGCGAATAAAAATCAAATTAAAAGGAAATCCTCCCGTTCCGGGAACTGAAACACAAAAGTTGATGAAACCATGATATCTACAACAACCAACTACACAGCCCTCCAGACTTTCCATTACTTTAACACGCTCACCTTGGACAACAACAGGAACGACACACAAAGGACGACAACCCTCAGTCGCCGGGACACTGCCAGACAGCCAACGCCCTGGTACGTGCAGAACCCGTCGCTGAAACACCAAACACCGACAGTCAAGACGCGGACGACACACTGGACAACACCCTCAGTCGCCGGGACACGCCAGACAGCCAACGCCCTGGTACGTGCAGAACCCGTCGCTGAACACCGAAACACCGACCGTCTTCCTCTGGTAGCCAAACCTTCAAAAGTCGGTCGAGGGCATACCAAGACCCTGCCCCCAACGGCAGAAACAAACATGAGCACGAGGCCAACCCAACCTTCGCGGATAACGCCTCAGTTCGTACTAACTTGCAGATACACCACGACACTCCGAGTTCACCTCGGGAAACTCACAAGACAGCACTCACATTCACGGAATTCCCCATACACATCGAAGAACTCCAGTTTCAAGAGCGTTATGTTTACACACGTAAACCTCACTATTCCGACGAGCTTGACACTCTCCTCCCTCCCCCTCCAAGAGTTAACAGGTAAGCAAATTCCCGCAGGATTCACGCACTTCACGGTCACAGCCACCTGGCACTGGACGGGCCACACTCCACAATTGTCATTGAGGCGACCTGTGTCAGTTTCGTGCGTGACAATCAAAGGTTTATCACGAACAATGATGACGTCAATTGGGGTTCATCGTGAGCAACGATGGAGTCAATCAGAAGTCGAATTCCAGTGATGATGAACTCAGTGACACTGCAAATGAGCACTCCACCCAAAGTCGGATGCACAAATGCGGCTGCACCGAGGCCATGCAGCAATAGAAGCTGGTAGATCTCTCTTCCTGCAGACTTGACACTTTTGGTACAGACTTTTGGACGCCTCTCTTCAAAGACCTGTACTCCGTTGTGCACAGCCAGTCACCAGACACTGCAGCCAGTGGGAAGGTCTCCCATCCAATCGGAGGAAGACTACAGCCTCCTACAGATGCTTTCAGGCAGTCTTGAAGCATTTGAGTAGCCGACCACTATTTTTCACCAGATGTATTTCCAAAACCATCGTTCTCATGAACAGAGCCCAGAACTCGACAAATTATCAGCCGATAGAATACTTGTGAAGACACCTCAAGAACTTGTCGAGGAAGAGACCATCAGAAGAAAGATCGCTGCCATCAGAAGGGAAGACAGCAGAAAGGCATACAATATCATTGATCACTGCCTTTCTTCTCATCTTCTTCTTCTTCTTCTTCGCCACAGCTGCTGCTGCCATCACAAGAACAGACAGTTTAAAACGATACGCAAAACACAGTCATTCTCGTCGATAACTGCCCCACCACCCCGACCATGCCACTCTTCGAGCCGGAGACAAACGACCTCCCATTCGAGGACCTCATGAAATCTTGGACAGTGCAGATGAGCCATCTTCAATTCCACCACAACTTCCAATCATAGCCTTAAAACAACATCAAAGACACTAGTTCAATTCCAAACTTTTTTTTTATATTTCATCTTCTCTTATTTGATAAACGTTACATTCAATTGAAAACTATCGTGTGGTCTGACGACGAATGAACGAACTCTAAAATTCACATCTTATTATGTTACCATAGCAACTGGACAGAATTAAGACCCTATAACTTCGGTCCAAGAACCAACTTCGTCCAAACTATTTTTAGCAACATTACACTCATAAAAATTACTTTACTACTGCTGCTACGCGTTTTCTCCCCTCGCTGACCGCAACACCAACCTTACCCACCCAATCCACCAACGCATAGCTCAGAGATCAACACATCTTCTGTAGCCTTCAGTTCCACATCATACTTTGTGGGCACAGACACAGTTCCTCATCCTGATGGATTCGGAACAATGTTCGACATGTCTGTAGCTGTCACACTTCCTGAAATTTGCATCACATCTCGCTCTTCTCTTGCGCCACGCCACCGATCAGCATCCTCGAGACCATGTCTCAGACAGATATCCCTTGTCTCCACACTAACACGATTACTCTCCATCGATGAGAGATACCATCTCCTTCGACATAGCAGGGTCTCGAGTGCC
>CM031612.1:61453382-61466608 GCA_018398815.1 Conus ventricosus
ACTTTACTACTGCTGCTACGCGTTTTCCCCTCGCTGACCGCAACACCAACCTTACCCACCCAATCCACCAACGCATAGCTCAGAGATCATACACATCTTCTGTAGCCTTCAGTTCCACATCATACTTTGTGGGCACAGACACAGGTTCCTCTCCTGATGATTCGGAACAATGTTCGACATGTCTGTAGCTGTCACACTTCCTGAAATTTGCATCACATCTCGCTTCTTTCTCTTGCTGCCACTGCCACCGGAATCAGCATCCTCGAGACCAATGTTCTCAGACAGATATCCCGTATGTCTCCACCAGCTATACACGATTACTTCTCCATCGATGATGAGATACTCATCTTCCTTCGGAGCAAGCCAGGGTCTCGAGTGCGCCTGATCCTGGGCGATCCACAGACCGGGATTCCGTTGAAAGACGAAATTATGTTAATCTTTTTCCAACTTTCCAAAATGTAGAAGCGGAATGCCAGCATGATGCAGCAGCTGTTGGATAGGGTGTGCAGACACAGTCTTGTAATCTCCAGTTTCAAAGCCATCGAAAAGACTGTCTGGTTTCCCTGCTTCGTTCACTTTTGAATTCCCATGTCACATTTTAGAAGTAATCTTCATCGCAGAGCACAGAAACGGACGATGAAGAGATCAGGAATGAGTTTTAGAACTTACCGCCAATGACATTGACAAACAAAGCACAAGACAAGACACGATGCATTTCAACCACTTGGGTCTTCATCAGGCGAGAAAATAAATCACATTTAACATGTGGGACAGTACAAAACTACGAAAAACAAAAAGGGGAATGAAAAATGACTTATCCGTAATTCTTCATGAAGGCGGAAATGACAAAAGGCCAGGGGGATTATGGGAGAGGAAACAGAGGGGGGGGGGGGGGGGGGGGGGGGGGGGGGGGGGGGGGGGGGGGGGGGGGGGGGGGGGGGGGGGGGGGGGGGGGGAGGGGGGGGGGGTTGCGTCAGGGGAGGTGTGTGTGTGTGTGATATGATAGGGTTGAGGTCTAGTTTATTAGGATGGTGTGATATCTTTGTGATGGTTGTGGTAATGGTGGATAGATAATGATGAAAAAAAAAAAAAAAAAAAAAAAAAAAAAAAAGGAGGTAGAAAGGTGTGTGTGTGTGTGGGGGGATTTAAGGGGAAGGATCAAAACAAAATTAAGATTAGATAGATGGAGGGTTGCTGTAATACTGTATGAAGTGAGTGAAGAGGATGTGGTGGTGGTGTATGTAGTGTGTGTGTATGTGTGTGTGTATGTGTGTGTGTTGGTAGGGGATATTGCCAACTGATGTGGAAGAGGTGGGTATGTGTGTTTGGTTATTGTTGGATATTGATGCCTTGGGGGTGTAGTGTGCCCAGTTTGGAAATGAGATGGGATTCTCATTTCCAAACTGGGCACACTACATGGACGATGGACGATGAAGATTTATCCAGCGGGACGGTATGTGGGAATCCAGACCTACAGTAGATACTTCGGCTTTTTTCCCCTATTCTCTCTCCCGTGAGTTTGTTGAATCCAGTTATCTTTCACATAAGAGACTTTAACTCTCTTCAGATCACGCATCACAATATTCTTTCCAACCATTTGCGACCGTTTCAATATTCCATGCGGCAAAAACACTACTTTATATCCTTTAAAGTAGTGTCTCGAATACAGATTCCATATATCAGATTGCATATCCACTTTCAGCTCACTGGGCAGACATTTCTCATCTATCTCAACCATCGCCTCAAAACCCGGCGCTGTCATCTTGCCATCTTCATCCACAGACCATTTGAAGCGCATATCTCTATCCGTTTTTCTCACCAAACACTGATTTCTATATACAGCCAGGCGTCTCGCTTGGCGCTTGTGACGACGCACGCTTTCCGTCCGACGCCAACGACGATTACGAAGCACGTATTGATTTATCTGTGTAAATCTTAGTCTACCGTTACATTGCAGGGGCGGATTTGGGGACATATGGGGGTTCGGGAAATGGAATGTAGAGGCGCGAAGGCCCCCGAGCAGTCTAGGGGTCCGGGGGCATGCCCCCGAGAATTTTTTTTTTCAAGGATGCAAAATGGTGCAATCTGGTGCTATCGGACATTGAAAAAGGCTTGTATACTCCAGAAACAGTCAAGGAAAAATGAACGATTTAAAAGAAACATCAGTTGACAGCGAGGGGGGTTTCCGTCAACTTGGAAACCCCCCATAAACGGCAAACTGCATTGAATGATAACTTGAAGTGTTGAGTTATGCGTCTCGGACGCATCAAGTCCTGTCTAGAACTTGAGGAGTTTGTGATTTGCAAAAGCCTTTACGTGTCTTTTCATCATGTTGTTAGACAGGAGGGTGAAAACCGGTTTTTAGCTCTGGACTCTCGGAACATCATGGGAAGCGGTAAGCGAGGACGTTTCTGTTTGAAGTCTGTGAAAGAATGACGACACTGCGCAACAATGTTACCGCCATGCGTATGTCGTCATTTTTTAGTTAAGTGTCATAGGTGTCAAGATTGTCATAGTTGTTGTGATAATAGCATTTTGACGTCATTAACGTATATGATGTCTATCAAGACATCCCCCATGTTCCTATGCGTCTCGCATGTACCAAAGAGTTCTTAGTAACCTTTAATAACACAACAAAATTATTTCCCTTTGTTTGGACCGAAGTTAAGAACCTATAACTTCGGTCCAAGCCCACTTCGGTCCATACTATAAATAGCCGTGACCTTTACATTGAAGGTCATTTGAGATATTGCATATACAACATTTCACTTTTAAAAATTACTTTACTACTGCTGCTACGCAACTAGATCTGTGTGTGATGAGGTTGTTTTTTTTTTCTGCTTTGTAATCGATTTCTTTATTCTTGTTTGTTGTTTCAATCTTTTTTTTTATACTTTAAATTCATGTATGCCTCAATATCAATGGAGGAACAACTCATCAACCTTTTAATGTATTTGTGAAGGTATGTGTGTTCGTTAAAAGTTTTGTACGTTTTAGTCGCTAGTCATGCTTAGTTAGTCCCTTAGCGGGGCAAAGGCCGGATGAAAAAAAAAAGAGTTTGCTTATCTGGTACCCTTGGAAATAAAGATTATCATCATTATCATCATCATCATCATCATATCTCTCATAGGCCTATGTTTATAGACGACATTGCATTGTCGTGTAATGCTTAAAGGGGTCCTCACCCCTAAATAGCATGTTCGGGTTGTTCAAAAGTGTGATCGAGCGTGTTTCGATGTACGTGTTACTTTTCTTCTGGAACTCACTTCTATCCGTGTTTCGGGTCGTGCAAGTAGCCAAATCGTGACTCGCCACGGAGATTGCCGAGCACAGTACGGAAAGAGACGAGAGTCGGGGATTCCGCAAGTGACGTATAAATGCCAAGACTACCGTGAATGAAAGACATGTCCCTAAAAGCTTTCGCTATGAGGACGTAAAACTCAACTATTTTCCGGCGATAATGGCAGATGCTCCCAGCTACGAGTCAAGTTCCAACGAAGAGGACATTGAACGTGAAATTTTCACTGAAGTGTATGGAGTTCAGCCGTACCAGTTTGAACCTACAGCTCCTTGTACAGTACCACCTCCCTCGCCATCAGACGCTTGTGTTTTTTTCCAGGCAGTTCGACATTATTTTTACAGGTTGACCATATTATGTACATGTACACACATACGCACGACACATGTTACAGATAGTACATGATATACACATGCACATATATACATCTGTTCACACACACACACACACACACACACACACACACACACACACACACACACACACACACACACACATTACTGTAGTATGTAAATAACTTTTAAATGATTATGTGATACACCACATTTTCCTTCAGTTGTTTAGATCTATCAGATAATGCCTTTTCCTTTGAACAGGAGTTCAGATAATGCCTTTTCCTTTGAACAGGAGTTTGTCAGCTACTGCATCATCACACTAATTCTTCCCTGCTGTAGGAATCTTTTTTAATTAATAGCTGTTCACTTTCAGTCCCCCCCCCCCCCCCCCCCCACACACACACACACTTTTTTACATTCTTCATTTTCAATCTCACTCCCGCCACTTAAATTCTGAAGTTCCACAATGACAATTAGAATCTGAGGGGTCTTTTACAATATAGTGCAGTCAAAGATTCTGGCTGTTATTTTAAAAACTGATGCGTGACGTGCCGTACATCAGATCTAAGCTGCAGATCTAAGCTCATTATTCTCTTACTCACCAGGGCAGTTTATAGCATACAGACATACCACACATGCATATATCTTAAGATGCACACTGTCACCATCCTGTATCCAAATACTGATGAATAATTAACTTACTAAAGCATATGTTGTTGGGCGGAAACTTGAACTTGCAGGGGTGCCTGATGTTCAGCAATGTCCTGAAAAATAAAAACCCAAACTATTATTCACTGTAGTCCAACAATCTGTTATTTGTGGACATGGACACTTTCTTGTTAATAAGAATCATACCTTCAGTTTTGTTGGAAACAGCAACGCAGGGGGGGGGGGGGGGGGGGAATTAATCACAAACATGCAACAGTTTCAGTGACAGCAGGCAATGTGACTGACTGACTGCCACTATGACTCTGGCATGTGTGACTGAAAGTAACAATGTATGTTTCAGTTTGATGCCAACACTCTACAAAAACCAACAACTATCTTTACAACCAACCATCCACTGAGAATGAAATGAAACACAAAAAGATCAACCACTCATTCCACAAACCTTACCTTCTTTACGTCTCTGAGTTTGGCTTTCTTGCTCCTGACAGGATCCGTGTCACTGTTGTGTTTGAGGCTTGCACTTGCAGCTGGCGAATGAACAGAGAGTGCTTTAAAACACTTTTCTGTTATAATAGTTGGCACAGCATCCTCTTTCAGCTGTCTTCAGACCCGAATTCCAGCTTCCACCTTTACCTTCCAGGTACGTATGTTGGTCTTGGAAACTGCTCTTCAAAGTGACGACAGCAAATGCCATGATAACTGTCCCGAAGAACAAAATCTTTCCTCGTTGTGGTGACAACATTTATCCACAATCGCCTATACTGGCTGGAAGCACCTGGAAAAGCATGAACGCTTACTCTTTGCTTATTTCCTGATGAAATTCCGCAACCAGACACAGCACACATTCGCCTCATCTCACTTCAGCCGAACACGAAGAGCGACTTGGCTTTTCTACGTCATCAATCGGGAAACCCCCCTTTTATCGAAATCGAGGCTCTCGTTCCAGTTTCAGCCTCTCGCTTTCCCGGTCCGCAGGAAATGCTGCTCTCACTGCAAGATGAGAGCACAGGCGGCTGATTCGGGGCTGGGTTTCGCAATACGATCACATACCAAAACCGTGTATTTGGTCAAAATAGATTTGTAAAAATGGGTGAGAACCCCTTTAAGAGGTCAATCAAAATTTTGATTTTGAGAAGATTTACCTTTACAAATCAGTATTGCACATAGTTATTCTTACTCTTTAAAGACACGCGCTTTTTATCCTTTTTTTAAATTTTTTTTTTTATTAAGCTTCATGCTACTTTGCTTCTACTGAAAGAAATATCTTGAAGTGTCAGTAATGCAGTTCTTCTAAATGGAAAATTTCCTTTCACTGAATCAAACTGGTTTCTGAGTGACGTATAAATTGTATTGCGTATTTTGTTTTTGTTGTAAACCACCACGTTTTCAGTAATAGTGTTCCCATATGTGACACCTATCAAGTAAACGAAATAGAATAAGGCAATCGTCAGCATAAATGCATCGAACATGACATTTGCAAGATTCCTCAACAGAATATTAGACATGACAAAAAACGGAGATCCATCGAGTGCTTCACATGCAAAAAGTATGGCCACAGGGGTGTGCACAGCTCAGCGACTCTCTATTTGACTCCCTGAGTGAAAGTCCCTACTTCCAGTGGACTTGTCACCCCTGCACAGAGGGAAACTGTGAAAAACAAACAAGAACAGAAGCAAAGCTAGACATGCTGATACAGCTGGTCTCTTCACTGACAGCCAGACTAGACACTCTTGAAAAAAGGCAAACTGGTACTGAAAATCTTGAGGAGAAAATAGAAGAGATGGTGGATAAAAAGCTGGCTGAAGTTCTGGAGGAAAAGGAAGAGAAGAAGAAAAGGAAAAAGAACATCATCATAGTCAACCTAAGTGAAAGCATGAAGACAGACACAGTGGAGAGAAAAGAAGATGAGATGAAAAAAGTGAAGGAGCTGGTGGACAAGATTGTCCCGATCCAGAAAACAGACCTGTGCAAACCCGGTTAGACTGGGAAAAGAGGGAGGAAACAAGCCAAGACCCCTCAAGTTGACTGTCAGATCAGAAGATCTGAAGAAGGACATCATAACCAAAGCAAAAAATCTGAACAAGGACATCTCTGACCCCAAAAAGAGAATCTACATCAACCTTGATAAAACAGCCAAAAAGCAGGAGAGAGAGAGAGAGAGAGAGAGAGAGAGAGAGAGAGAGAGAGAGAGAGAGAGAGAGAGAGAGAGAATTGAAAGAAGAGAGAAGGGAAAGGATGAAAAATGGAGAAACAGATCTGTTCATCCAATACCGAAAAGGGCAGGCAGTCCTCATGAAAAAGGAAGGTGAGCGATCTGAGAATGGCAAGGCAACACCAGACGAAAGCAATAACCACTGACAATCAAGATCTATACCTAGCAATGTACATAGACCAGCTTCTTCTAATGTAAATACTTGTAAATCTAGTGTAAATAAGTCTGGCAAAAATTCTTTTAATGGTGTGACCTTTTTATACAGTAATGTGGATGCTTTTAGAAATAAAAAAGATGAATTTATGATAAGGTTAGAACAGTATAAGCCAGATATTATTGGCCTGACTGAGATTTGGCCGAAGAATACCAAAAATAAATGCGAAAAGGAAATGTTTATACCAAATTATGATGTTTTTATAAATAAGGATAATAAAAGGGGGGTAGCCCTATATTTAAACAAAAATCTTAAAGCTTTTGAATGTGATATTTTTTATTCTGTTGGGTTTGAAGAGGATGTATGGTGTCAGTTCCGAAGCGAAAATGGAGAGAAAATCTTAATTGGGTGCATATATAGAAGCGGTAGCTCAGGAAATGACAATAAAAACAAGTTATTTCAAATTCTGAAATCTAAAGAACTTCATGGTTTTGACAAGGTATGCATTGTAGGGGACTTCAACTTTCCTTCTATCAGGTGGGATGGCCGGTGGGAAGGTGAGGAAAACGATGAATTTGTAGAATGTATCCGAGATTCATTTCTGATTCAGAAGGTAAAAAATCCAACTAGACACAGACAAGGAGAAACGCCCAATATAAGATCTGATACTGGTAAATGACAGCCAATGGATCTCAGAGATTGAACACGTTGCCTCACTTGGGAAAAGCGATCATGATATACTTTTATTTCAACTCTACAGTAATAACAAAAAACAACGAGAAAACAATAAGTATAGATTCAATCTGAATAAAGGGAAATATAACAGGCTGAGAGAGATGATCAATGATGTTGTGCGGGAAAAGGTGGAAAATAATAATATAAATGATGAATGGTCCTTCATTAAGGAGAAAGTACTGAATGCTATGGATAACTGTATTCCCAAAATAAAACAAAATAAAACAAGAGAACTAAACCAATCTGGATGACACTTAAAATACTTAGGAAAATAAAAAGCAAATATAAGTATTTTAAACAATATTTAGTGAGAAAAACTAGTCAATCATACAAAAACTATATTAAAGCCAGGAATAAATGTAATAAAGAAATTAAAAGGGCTCGTAAAAAAAAACACGAAAAAAATGTAGCAAATGGAGCCAAGGAAAACCCCAAAAGCTTCTGGAAGTATGTTCAAGAACAAACTAAAATGAGTACAGGTGTACAAGTTCTAAAGAATACTGATGGGTCATTGTCAAATACAGATGAACTTAAGGCTAATACCTTAAACACTTTCATTTCCAGTGTTTTTACCAGAGAGGACACATCCTCTGTACCCAATATAGACGAATGTTCAAAATCTAGGGGAGCTGCTGTTGCTGACATTGTGATAACTCCATTAGCTGCAGAGAACTTACTCAAAGGACTGAACCCAAATAAGGCTCAAGGACCTGATGGCATTTCCCCCAGGGTCTTAAAGGAAATATGTAAAGAAATGTCAAAACCACTTTGTCACTTATTTAATAAAACTTTAGAAGAAGGAGTCTTACCAGAAGACTGGAAAACTGCAGAAGTTACAGCTATTTTTAAAAAGGGATCAAAAAATGAGCCTGGAAATTATAGACCTGTTAGTCTGACATGTGTAGTGTGTAAAGTGTCCGAGCAGACTGTTCGTAAAATCATCACACAGTCTGCGAAAACATCCTGTGACCTTGACCCCATTCCCACCCCACTCCTCTTTGAACACCTTGACTCTCTCCTTCCTACCATCACCAAAATTCTTAACGAGTCTCTGTCTTCTGGCACAGTTCCCACTGACTTTAAGACCGCCCTTGTTAAACCTCTACTCAAGAAAAGCAGTCTTGATCCCAACGTTCTTAAAAATTACAGACCCATCTCAAATCTTCCTTTCCTATCCAAAATTCTTGAGAAAGTCATTCTTCAACAGCTCTCTGACCATCTGGCCTCAAACAACCTCCTCACACCACATCAGTCAGCCTATCGCCCTGGGCACAGCACGGAGACCACATCCTTCGCATTCTCAATGATATTCTAAATTCCTCAGACGAAAACAAAATTTCTGTCCTTCTTTTGCTAGATCTTTCGGCAGCCTTTGACACCATAGACCATGAAATCCTTCTCTCTCGTTTGAAATACACATGTGGCATCAGGGAAACAGCTTTAATTGGTTTCGTTCTTATCTTCTAGACAGGAAACAGTTTATTCAAGTGGGTGATCACCGCTCTGATGAATCTAACCTCCAGTTTGGCGTGCCTCAGGGATCCGTGCTGGGACCTGTCCTCTTTATTTTGTACACCACTCCATTGTCTAATGTCATCCACGGCCATTCCGTTTCACACGAAATGTTTGCGGATGATACTCAGCTGCTCCATTCCTCTGTCATCGATGACTACTCACCCCTTGTTTCTACTCTTCAATCTTGTACTTCTGATATCGAGACCTGGATGTCAGCAAATAAGCTTAAATTAAACTGTGAGAAGACTGAAGCCATCCGTTTTTCAAAGCGGTCACATCATGGCCCTGATCCGATCCCTTCTTCTTTGACATTAGGTTCCAGCACTATTGAATTTTCAAACACTGTTCGTGACCTTGGTGTTCTCCTTGATAGTGACCTCTCAATGAAACAGCATGTCACAAAAACTTGTCAGTTAGCTTACATGGAACTTAAACGAATTGCTGCTATTCGACCCTATCTCACTGAAGACGCCACAAAAACTCTCGTTTCATCATACATCCTTTCAAGGCTAGATTACTGCAACTGTGTTCTCCTTGGCTGTCCCTCAACTGTCATCCAACCCCTCCAACGTGTACAGAACTCTGCAGCCCGTCTCATTTGCAAATCTCCTAGGACCCAACCCTGCAGCCCTCTCCTGAAAAAGTTGCACTGGCTCCCCGTTGAAGAAAGAATTAAATACAAATGTTGTGTCTCTGCTTCAAGATTTTCACTGGCGATGCCCCTGCCTATCTTTCCGATCTCCTTCAAGTATATGTTCCATCACGAACGCTCCGCTCCTCCACCGACACCAGGACCTTCCGCTTTCCCGTTACCGTCCCCATCGTAAACAGCATGGCGAACGAGCTTTCTCATACGCAGCTCCCAAACTCTGGAATAAACTCCCCTATGACTTAAGACATTCTCAAACCTTTTCTTCCTTCAAAACCTCCCTGAAAACCCACCTTTTCAAACAATACTAAGAAGACAGTCATTACCAGATAGTTGATTGACTCTTGTTGCTTCTGTGGATCGCTTAGTAGTTTGTGCTTGTTGCGGCTGTTGTGTATTGTGTGTCTGTGCGTGAGAGTGTGTGTGCGCGTGGGAGATAATGGGAGAGAGCCTTTGTTTTTCATTTCTGAGCCGTTTTTCAATGCTTTTTCTTTACATTTAGCAATTGTATTTTTTCTGCCTTTGTAAAGCGCCTTGTGCCGTGGAAGGCGCTATATAAATCCCCATTATTATTGTAGCCGGGTGCTAACAGTGTTTGTTTTTATTTTGGTTACCTTTCGTGGATGAAAATGTTTTGTTCGAGAGTTATCTTCCCCTTACCTCCCTTGGTCGAATCTCCTTTTTTTTATTGTGTAAATTCTTTAAATCATGAATACCTCAGAACCTACATAGTTGTATGTACGTCGCTGAAGTCACAAAAATTAATGTATTTGATTCATTACAACCGTACTGGGCTGAGAAGCCCATATTTTCTCTAAACTGGTATTTTGCACGAGCAATCTTGGCGCCATTTTCAATTGTCTGCTGAATGAATATTGAATAATTCTTGATTTTACAAAAAGTAAGAGGAAAACCGAAGAATCTGAAGATGCATGTTAAAAGTAAAGTCCATAAGCTTTCATTTCGTATATCGCATGCCTATGATCTTTTCTGTACAAGCTTGCGACTATACGAAATGACTGACAGCGCCGGTCCCTTTAGCGAGTCGCCTTCTTTGTTTACTGTCGGAGTTTTGATCCAAATTATCATTCTACGAAATTCGGACTTCCCGATCGAAATCTTGCTAATGACTCCATTTCTGTTGTGAATACAACTGAAAATGTGTAGAATTTATTATTTAACAGACCGTTTCAACAGAGTATTTTTCAGTTGAAAATTGTGCCAAGAGTAGGCGCCGACGGCCCAGCGAAGTGAAAAGTCAGCTGTGTTTTCTATCGAACTTTAAACGCAAAGTTCTCCGCCTGGACGGCATCTTGGATAATAAAACTCATATGTATAAAAAGAGCGAGATGCCAGCTTTTTATTCATTACAAAACTATTTTACGCTGTTTGGTATTTTTCATCGAAATAAAGGAAAATATGATGTAAGCTTGTTAAAAGTGGTTTCACTCTGGGACATTAATCAAGCAATGATTTAGTACAGGAACAAAATTGTCAAATGTGACTTACTGCATTTTATTCCTTGTGTTCTGAGGTTTTCATCGATAGTAAATATGTGTTGATAGTTTGAACGGACAGCGAGCCAGACAACACGGAAGCTGCCATAGAAAACACAAAATTCTGTTGGTTCGGCCTCGCGAGGCTCGTTTCGTCTGCGGCACCGTGTCGCTGGCTTTGCGGTCCGGTCAGGGTGTATATAAGTGGGCGCGCTGTGTGAGAATGGATCAGTGTTCCCTGATGTGAGCGACGGGCATGGAAGGCAAATAAAAGGAGAAAACTCTGCTTCGTCCACTGCGTCTTCTTGACTGGCTGCTGTCCCTTGGTTCCTGCACTCCTCACCATCTGCCTGTCTTCACCTGCACACCCCTTACCCCTCCACACCATCACATTATTATTATTATTATTATTAAAGTTCTAGAAACTATAATAAGAGACTGTATTGTCAATCATTTTCAGGACAATGATCTGTATTCAGATTGTCAACACGGGTTTAGAAAAATAAAAGGTCTTGTATGACACAGCTTCTTTTAACAATGGAAGATTTTACAGAATATATTGAGCAAAAAGCATCATTTGACGTTGTCTACCTCGACTTCAGAAAGGCTTTCGACACTGTACCGCATTGTAGGCTTCTGGAGAAGTTGAAGGGTTATGGGATTACAGGAAATGTACTGAATTTGATCCAGGCTTTTTTGTCTGGATGAACACAAAAAGTAAGGATAAATGACGCCACTTCACAAAGATCAGATGTACTAAGTGGTATACCTCAAGGCAGTATCCTAGGACCCATACTTTTCACTATATTCATAAACGATCTTCCAGAATCTGTCCAAAGCAATTGTAAGATTTTTGCTGATGACACGAAACTGTATGGAAATTCTACCAATCATACAAAAATACAAAGGGATGTATATTCATTACAAGAATGGTCTAATGAATGGAACTTACATTTCAACGTATCCAAATGTAGTGTTATGCACTATGGTAAAACAAACCCAAATCATAAATATTATAGGAAGGTAAATGGACAAGAAAATGAAATAAATGAGTGTGAGGAAGAAAAAGATCTTGGTGTTATTTTTGACCCATTACTTTCTTTCGATGTACACATCAATAAAATCATCAATAAAGCAAACCAAATGATAGGACTAATAAAGAGAACGTTCACATACTTGAATAAAGATATATTGTTGAAATTGTACAAAAGTCTGGTACGGCCGCACTTAGAATATGGAAATATCATATGGTATCCCTTACTCAAAAGGCAGTCAAGCAGTAGAGAAAGTACAAAGAAGGGCTACAAAGCTACTAGGCCTACGGGAATGCAAAAATATGAATTATGAACAACGGCTAAGATACTTAAACTTACACTCCTTAAAAGGTAGACGTATCCGCAGTGATCTGATCGAAGTCTATAAAATATTTAACGATATGGTGCATGTACAAATAGAGGATTTTTTCAAATTATATACTGATAGTGTTACAAGGAAGCCAGATGGGAAAATCTTCATTGAACACTGTCAGACTAATAAACGTAAAATGTTTTTTGGAAAAAAAGTAACACATCTTTGGAATGATCTACCAACTAACATCAAGTTTGCACAATCTACTAACTCATTTAAAAATCTCCTTGATGCGGATCATAAATTCACTAATTGTTATTTGAATTTGATTAACAAACCAATATGCGCATACGCAACAAACCAATTCAGAATACTAAACGATTCATGGATGGGGATTCAAGAAAGGCCGCGAGGCCTAGGCTACGTATATCAGTCTGTCCCCTTACTACTACTACTACTACTACTACATGACAAGTTCTGGCTTATATGAGCTAAGTAAAACAGGACATCAGAGAGGCAGAAATGGCACAAATATACGCTATCTGGGCTTTAAGGACAGTCATATTATTTCGAAGTCATTCGATCGCTGATGGAAGTATACTCATTACTTTTGCCGTACAGATCTGGTAGAAAGATGTTCGCGCCGCAACAAGGGGGAAACTACTCTAAGAGCGTTACTTCCAGCAATGGCGTCCTCAAAGAAAAAACGTGCTGTGGAAGACCATTCTGACGATTTTGAAATTGAGAAGAACGCCGATTCTGACCAAGAAAGTGACGATGATGTCACAGATGAAAGTGAAAACGAATTCATGGATC
>CM031612.1:61476601-61484101 GCA_018398815.1 Conus ventricosus
GAGAAGAGAGAGAAGAGAAGAGAGAGAGAGGGGGTGACAGACAAAAGACAGACATATAAGGTGACAGACAGACAGAAGACAGAGTCAGACAAAACAATCAGAAACATACATAACAGACAGACACAGACGGGCAGACAGCAGACAAACGTTGAGACATACAGACACCCACAGACACAAACACACAAATGTACAGCTGAATGGCTGACCTATACCAGCAGAGATGACCGAGACAACCAGCAGAAGCATCACCAGAACAGCGGCACGTGTCAATGACAGATTCTTTTCCATCGACATACTGATCCTGTTCCTGCAACCAATGAGTATTCACTGTCAATAAAGAGAGAGAGAGATGAGAGAGAGAGAGAGGAGAAGAGAGAGAGAGGAGAGAGGGTGAAGATGAGGGGGGAGGGTGGAAGGTCCTGTTTTGCATTAAACGGGGGCTAATTGTTATGTGACTGTAAAAGAAGGAGAGAGAGAGCGAGAGAGAGAGAGAGATAGAGAGAGAGAGAGATAGAGGAGAGAGAGACAGGTGAGGGTGGATAGGGGGGGTGGCAGGCAAGTTTCCATGTATCGTGTCAATTGTTGATATTGTAGAAAACTGGTTAAACGAAAGGAAGATAAAGAGAGAGAGCGAGAGGAGGAGAGGACAGAGGAAAGAGAGAGAGAGGAGAGTAGGAGAGCGAGAGAGCAGAAGAGAGAGATAGAAAAAGAGAGAAGAAGAGAGAGGGGTGGGGGGTGGGGGGTGAAAGAGAGAGATTCCCTCCCCTACGCAGAGCTTCCCATCCTGTCTAAGTTGGTCTTCCCTTCCTGGAGTGTGCTTCATGCGCGAGTCACACATCGTCCCTACGCTGACAGCCTCCACCCTAACCGTTGAGCCTGCCTGTTTAGTCAGCCATCCTCTCTACCTGCTCAGGCATGGCCTTTCTGCCGTACCTTGGAGGGCCTCCTTCTAGAGCAGCTTCTTCGCTTACGAAGGGCCTCGGTTCTAGCAGCTTCTTTCGCTTACGAAGGGGGGGGGACTCCTGTCCTAGCAGGACACTCTGTCTCGCGCAGCATAGCCTCTTCCCTAATGACAGAATCTCCTGTCTGTCAGGCTCCTCTCTGCGCAAGCCGCCTTCTAGGCGCCTTCCTCTCGGCGCTCTTCCCTACGGAAAGGGCTTACCTGCCTAGCAACCTCTTCCCCTACGGAGGGCTACCTGCCTACAACCTCTTCCCTACTTGGGCCTCATCCTCTCCGTGCCTGTCGCTCAAGAAACATCAGGAAGAATGGGTCCCTGGGCGGGGTACACCCACTCCCCGACACGGGGGGATGATCCCGTCCAGGACCGGGGAGGGGGGGGGGGGGGCCGTCCTCCCGTGGGTCCTCGACTTTCCCCATAAGGAAATCTCCTGCTGGGGCCTGCCCATACCGAGGGTGTGCACGCCTTGAGAGGAGAGAGGGTTTTCGTCTCCTGCGACCTCAACAGGGCGCGCGCGCCACCCCCAATTTTTGCTTCGCTATACTCCTGACGCGCTCCCCCGCGCGCGGCGTGACGTGCCATTCGGGGTGGTCTCTCCGAGACAGGGGAGAAGCCCCGGGGGCGCAGCGAAGAGGTAGTATATGTGGGGGCTCACGGCATATATCTCTCATCTTCCTGAACACAATGGTCGAAGTAGTGGGAGGGGGGGAAGGAGTGGTGGGGGGGTAGGGCGGGGGAGTACGATGAGCGCGTCCATGCTACTAAAAAATAGGACGATGACAGTATCATTTCTAGAATTCACTACAGTTCTTCATCAGGGGAAAGGTGGGGGGGGGGGGGCATGAGTGGCGCGAGTAGGTGTGTGTGGGCCAAAACGAATAGAGTTGGGTGGTGGTTTGAAGTTATGAATGTGTTGTGAATAGTGAAGAATGGATTAATTATAAAGTGACAGTGTGTGTGTGGTGGGGGGTGTTAGGAAGGGTGTGTGGTTTGTGTGTGGTAGAGTGATAGTGTTGGTGAATTATTAATATTGTGTGTGGTGTTTTGTGTTTTGTGGTTTGAGAGTTTTGTGAGTTGTTGTAGGTGGTGGTGTGTGGTTTGGGGGATAGTTTTTGTTTGGGGTTTTTTGTTGGGGTGTGATATATATATTATGAAAACGAAAATAAAAAACAAAACAAAAAACCACCCCCGCTCCTATACAGTAAAAAAAAAACACACTCCGTCGAAACACCCCCCTGGTATACAAACAACCCGGTAAGACAAACAAACCAGAACTGGCTAAATTACAAAAACCGCAATGAAGACCTGGACGGCACCCCAGTGCAAGACTACGGCCCGTACCTGCGTGCGGTTAACCCCGGCGGCAGGAGGTTCCATGGACGCGGTCCGACTCCCCTCGGTCCAACCTCCGACTCCCCGAGAGTCCCACCGGATGTTCCCTCAAGGCCAACCAAAAAGAATCCCCTTCACTCCTAAAGTCACCCATCCAACCACCCACGAACAAACACGACAAACTGACTAAACCTATACAAAACAGACTACGCCTAATAACAGGTACTCTGGCGAAACGAAGAGAGACAGCCAGAGCCCTTCACATCCCGACGAGCCCCCACCCAATTGTCACGAAACCGACCCCTGAGGTCGCCCCTGACGGATCGGTCTAGGTGGGAGTGCAGGGAGTGACTGACCTCACACGCTCCGCAAAGAGACCACACAATAAAGATTACGATACAACACCCCATTTAATTCCAACACCACCCAAAAATAAACATTCCCAACACAAACGCACCATCCACGATCACAATAAAAAGCACTCCAACCACACAACATGCACAATCACGATCAAGCACTCCACGCACACAACCATGCACCAATCACGATCAAGCACTCCAAACGCACACAACAAGCACCAATCGCAACAAGCACTCCGCACCCACAACAATGCACGATTATAAATAAATATTCACCATACTGAACGTACACAAATCAACAATAACAGCATTCCAGCACATATGACAATTTAACACAATTATAAAGAAATCTTTCCATATTGACCCCTTTTCTCACACACGGAGTGCGTCCCACAACCCCCGCCCCTGTCAAGTCCGGCGGACCACCCTGTCGCACTAGGGCTCCCAGCCCGGGGTTGGTTTTCCCAGGGAGTCGCCCAAAGCCGAACAACCCCTCGACTCCCCAAGCGGGCCATGTAGACGTGTCCCGGGGGGGGGGGGGGGAACGTAGCCTGTTACTGGAGTCCCTGGACGGGGGCCAGGCCGCCAGTCGAGACGGCCCCACCCCCCCGGCTCCCCTAGCAGTCCACGTCCCCCGACCAAGGCGTGGCCATCGACCAGCGCGTGCCACCATCACGTCCGTGGTCTCAGCCAGAACGTGGCCTCGACACCAGCACCGTGGCAAACCATCCAGTTCGTGCTCCATGTGGAAGCCACCCGGAAGGGGGGGAGGACGTAGCTGGGAGGAGAGTCCGAGAGGAAGAAAAGAAAAGGTAAGGAGGAAGGAAGAAGGGTACTGGAACCCTGCCGTCAGTACCGTCGACCAAAATGCGTGACAAGTCCCCCTTATCAGCCACTCGCAATGATTGGGCGAGGGGAAGTTGTATTAAACGCACACCAGTAAAACACACCCATTAATCAAGTCTTCTCCACACGATGCCAGTAAAAGACTGGCATTAAATCAACCAGGTTTATAAAACAAATATGAATTATCTTCCACCCTTCTCTCACTCACGCTTAAAACGTTTTCCTGTTCCTTAGAAATAAATCAACACAGCGACCATCGCTTAATAACTGCCACCACCTTTGCAAAGATAAGTAATTTCAATGGGCATAATTGTCCCCATTTATAAACAATTTTCAAAATACACAATCTCCAACCCACGCAATCCGAACGACAAATCAAGCGTACGCACGCTCGTGAACAATAAAACTCGTTCTCCTTGGCACACACCAAACAGACGGGGGGGGGTGGCCGAAGGATATAAGCCCGCCAATGTGTAACCGGGGCGGACGACGAGACCAAGCAATGTCCAAACCCTTAATCACCAGTTCTTCTCCCTTCCCAACCGACCTACCGGCATCGACCAATAACAAAGACAGAGAAAGAATTTTTGAAATAATTTAAATGCCATGTTAAAGGTTGAATTAACCAGAGAAACAGTCCTCACACAATATTTCCCTCTTAACAATTTCGAAAACCAAAAGAAAATTGCGCAGAAAGTGAAGACAAAAGCCGGCTATAACAACAACAAAATCAAAAACAAAACAACCACGAAACTGATGCTTACCAGCGACCCGTGGTGACCCAGAAGAGGCGGTCCCAAAAGGACTCCTCCTACCCTCTGGTTCCAGTCCGAGAAGGACAGAGGCGAAGATGCGGAAAACAGAAGAAATGAATGTCCCCCCCCACTTCCTTCAAGGCCGACCCTGCAGAAAGTGAAAGTACTGACTGTACCCGAACGATAAGGTAAAGAACCAGGACGGGAGCAAGGCGCCCCCCAGAGACATCTTTCCTCTCGAGTGAAGAAAAGCTAACCACCCCCAGCAATGGCTGCCAACATGCCATGGGCTGCTCGATCCCAGAGTGAGCAATATACCCTTCAACTAAAAGAATACGAAGCACGAGCGACAGGTAAAACGACAGTCTAGAGGCCGATAGACAGAAAGTTCGAGAAGAAAGGTAACCGGCCACCCCGTGAACTTGCAGGATGAATAGCACGGGCGGGTGGAATTAAGAGAGAGAGAGAGTGAGAAAGCAAACCGAATTTGAGCTGAACCTATCCCAAGTGCAACCGCCACCGACAAGCACACTAAGGGACGGGACACGCCAAACAACCAACGACAATAAACAAATAAGTAATTGCCCGGCCACCCTAGGAGGGTCGAACCGTCGTTAGGCCTCGTGACAAAACTCGTGACAACGGCCAATTTCCCCGGATGCAAAAAAAAATATAATAATAAATAAATAAATACATAAACCTGTGGTTGTTCCCTTACCTATTCGAAATTCTGAGCTTAAACACAGGGTTCAGGTGACCCTTCATGTACAATGAGCAGGGCCATTACACTTTGGGGTAAAAAAGAAAGAAAAAAAAGGTCCGTTTCTAATGTTTACCTATAGAAGTCTTGAAGCCCCAGGCCAGCTCAGCAATTGCGCGCCACCCCCCCGAACTGCTTGCTTGACGAGGAATAGGAAAAACAAAACCAGAGACAAGAGAACGGACACTATATAGAACACAACGGAAACCGTGGCATTTTTTCCTTTTCTTTCTTTCTTTCTGCCTTACATTCTCGCCTCTTTTTCTTCCCCTACCTTTCGTTTCTTTCTTCTTTCTGCCTTTCCTTTGGTTCCTTCCCTTCCGTTCTTGCTTCTTTTTTTTTCTTCTTGTCTACGAAGGCTTTTAACCAGTCATTACAGTAAAAGATATTGTGGATCATTTTAAACTGCTCGGGGAAAAGCGAGAAGAAAATCAATGCAGAAAAACAACAAAAAGGGCAACAGAAAGAACCAGACAGAAAGAACAAGATCGGGGAGCTTACAGGCCGTCCTTAGCCAGCCACCCAGAGGGCCACCGCCACAGGAACAGAGCATCACCCGATCCTTTACTCAAGGTTTTATAACAACAGCTTCGGGCAAACCTGAATAGGCAGTGGCTGAGCCACACACCAGCCACACACACACCACGCAAACACAGCAACGCAACACACACGCACACACACACACACACGCACACACACGCACACACACACCACACACACACACACTCACACACACGTACACAACAACCACAACACACACACACCACACGCACACCACACCACACACAACACGTACACACACACTCACACACACACACACACACACACACACACAACACACACACAACACGCACACCACGAAAAACCTTCAGAGCCAGTGAACGACAATGAATAGAGCTGGTTCGCCTTTTGCTGACCAAAAGCGAAGCATCTGGCAACCATTACTTTTCAACAAACAGACGTGGAGTAAGGTATTGCCTGCAAGGCATTCACGGGGATGCTGGTCCATTCCCAGGACAAACAAAGAAAACAAACAAACAACAACAAAAAAAGGGGGAGGGGGAAAGAAGAAAAAAAAGGCAGATTTTTTGAGCGAGTTGAAGTGGTCCAGCCAGCCCAAAAACTCCAATGGAACATTCCGCCCCATCCATCATCCGTATGGGGTCGCCGAAATCGCCAATTTATCCTCCTGAAAAATTCCAGAAAACACCCAGACCTCTCAAGAAACAACCCTAGGATTGACTTGCCTGATGTGAAGACACATGGAAGAGCGGATAAAGGAGAGAGGTGGGGCGGGGTCTCAGGGACTGTGAGACCCACAAGTGCCCATGCAATACGCCGTGGCCCCTCCAGCTACCAGGTAGTGTCACGACATCGATTAGGGCGTTGTAATTCAAACGTCCTCTCCGGATAAACTGAAGGAAATTAATAAGTAACAACTTAAACTAGTCCATGACTTCCCCACCCGACTTTGAACGACAGAAAAGAATAGCACAAAAGAAAGAAAGACACTAGCAAAAGGAAATCTTAAAAAAAGGAACTGATGGAGAAAATGATTTTTTTGTTGTGGCATTTAAGTATAAAAAGTTTTGCGAAGACAAAAAACAACAACAAAAGCGTAAATCAGTTGCAGTTTTACAAATTGTCATTTTTCATTTATATCTATATCTATTTCCCGTTATATCATTTAAAACATTTACATATGTATGTAATATGTTTATGTCTGTATTTCCCCCACACACACACACACACACACAGCACACACAAACACCCACTCACACCGTTACAGACTCAACACACTCACAACAACATATGCAAGCAAACACGCAAACACACAACCTCTCTTCCTCTCTCTCCCTCTCTCTTCTCATCTACTCTATCTCTCCTCTCCTTCTCTCTCCCCACTACACCACTCCCCCTCTCCTCTCTCCAACACACACACACCGCTTTGTCCCACCTGAAACCAAAGTGCAAAAATTTTATTCTTTTCAATATTGCACAGAATGTTCCTCCTCTTTGATTCAATACATTTTCAACAAATATTGTTTGGGAACGAAACGATTCCACCTTGATGTAACGAGCTTCCATTTTCTACGTAGCCATTTGTTGTTCTCATCAATGTAACCAAGGGCAAAACTGGAAGAGGAAGGGGGGGGGGGGGGGGAGGTGCCAGCAGCAGTAAGTGTCCCACCTCCTCCTCCCACTTTCCACTTCCTCTGCTTTTACACCTTAAAGTAACGTTTACGTTTACGGGTTATTTCCCTTGATACAGTTTCACAAACTTATAATGTACTGAAGATCTTTCAACTTAAAACAAACGAAACCGACTGGTTTCCCCTTTTCCTCCTCGTTTATCTTCTATCCTTTCTCCCCCCACCCCCACCCCCCCCACCCCCCATTCGCCTCCCGGCCTACACATCTTATTTTACAACGACAGTAATCACGTACCCCCTACAGCCATCCGTTAAGAAAGTGTTAAGCGTCATCCG
>CM031612.1:61491601-61556601 GCA_018398815.1 Conus ventricosus
CATGCAGAGAATCACTGTAAACATGTAATATTTGGAATCTGCATTGTCCTCCATGCAGAGAATCACTGTAAACATGTAATATTTGGAATCTGCATTGTCCTCCATGCAGAGAATCACTGTAAACATGTAATATTTGGAATCTGCATTGTCCTCCATGCAGAGAATCACTGTAAACATGTAATATTTGGAATCTGCATTGTCCTCCGTGCAGAGAATCACTGTAAACATGTAATATTTGGAATCTGCATTGTCCTCCATGCAGAGAATCACTGTAAACATGTAATATTTGGAATCTGCATTGTCCTCCATGCAGAGAATCACTGTAAACATGTAATATTTGGAATCTGCATTGTCCTCCATGCAGAGAATCACTGTAAACATGTAATATTTGGAATCTGCATTGTCCTCTATGCAGAGAATCACTGTAAACAAAAATACTCTTAATTCTTTGCTGTCCAGCTCTCAGGAGCATCAGAGAAAAAAAGTTCATTATATCCAAATATTACAGACATCCATTTTCATTTAAACTGAATCTGCTCCTGTCATTCACTGTTGCTGAAGTTGTCAAATAATTTTCACTGTTTCTCTACGAAGTCTTTCAAAGAAGAGAAATGGTCTCTTCTTGAAAATGTGACAACGAGTTGCATCTGGATTCGTTTTCTGCTATTCTTGTTTATAATCGTTGTGCTTTACATGTTCACACACCCATGGCCCATCAACAAACCGTCTGAATCTCTCTCTCTCTCTCTCTCTCTCTCTCTCTCTCTCTCTCTCTCTCTCTCTCACACACACACACACACACACACACACACACACACACACACACATACACTCTCTCTCTCTCTCTCTCTCTCTCTCTCTGAGAAAGCATATTCCTTTCTCTTAAATCCAGCTTTACCACTTTTTTTCTAACAAATGTATACTGATGTTCTCACGGACGCGCCGTTTCCAACAGGTATGTCATTCATCTTTGCACAGGAAATTCATCAGAGTGATCATGCGCTTGACGCACAAGTGCATATGTATTGATGTGCGACGAGAAAGCAAGCATAAAAAAAGTGATTCATGCGTCACTGTCTTCTTAAGCTAAAAACATTTTGTCCGATCCCCCGACCCCTCCCCACCACCACCACCACCACCACCACCCCCTCCCTTTTTTAATGTCCTGCCAATCGCTTTTGAGCCTGCTTGTTGTACATGGGCTTACATACACTTCAGAACCTGATGATCAGCATCATTAACATAATGAATGAAAAGCCCAAATTCTCCCGCGTCTTTAGGTATGCACACACAAAAACTCAGCAGGTTTGTGTTTGTGTTTTATGAATGACTGAATTCTGTTCCGGTCGTGTTTAATGCTTTCTCCACTCACGTTAAGAGTACCTAGAGATCACTGCCTCCCAGCAGGTAGGCCTTAATGCCATCAGCGACTCGTAGGCTGCAAAAAAAAAGGGCCCCTGTCCAAGAGGTACGGGGAAACGGAAGTCCAGAAGCGCTTCCTGCAACAGCCTGGAAGACGTTGAACACAATGGGCCAGAAGAGACAACCTTACCATTGTCCCACGGTCGTTCAGAAAATTGTACCAAGGCTGCAGTTTTTGAGAACAGCATCTTTCATTACGTTGTAAAGCGCTGTTATGACTTACGTGAGGTCGTCCTCAGAGACGCATGTTCTCATGACTCACAACAGGTTATTTTGGGTAGGGGTCGAGGCTGTCTGGAAGTCGACAAGATAGTTGCAGTGTAGGTCGTGGTGTGAAAGCTGTTTCTCTATCGGCAGACAGATTGTGTGGTCTGTTCACATGTGTTCCTTCACATCTTGTATCCAACCTGTTCCTCTGTTGGTTTTACAGTTCTTACAGGTTTCTTCTTTTTAACCAGGCAGAGGTGTTTTAGTTGGTAAACAAAGCCTTCCTTTGACTACTCTGCATGTGTGGTGTGTGTGTGTGTGTGTGTGTGTGTGTGTGTGTGTGTGTGTGTGCGTGCGTGCGTGCGTGCGTGCGTGCGTGCGTGCGTGCGTGCGTGCGTGCGTGCGTGTGTGTGTGTGTGTTCTCCTCATATTCTTATGGTTTGTAAACCCTATATGACTTTCGGTCCTTCAAGCTTCAGTAGCGCTGCTGACAAATTATTTACTCTTGTCTCACTTGGGACTGCAGACAGCTTTCCCCTGCACATTCTTGTAGAGCACCTGACTTTGTTTTTGGAATCGATGGCATAATCAAGTAAGCTGGCATTCCCCTTAAGCTGGTGGACTTTGGTTCATGAATAATGCATCCCGAAAGGCCCAGTGCCAATTTTCTGCCCATCAGATAAGACCCTTATTCTTCATCATTAAGTCTGCCAGGGAGCAATTATGTCCCTTGACGTCTTAATGGCAGCCCCGTGCGGGCCTACACCCTATATGAACAGCGCAGGCTTCCAAGGGTGGTAAAGGATTGAACCCGCCTGGTTGGTTCGGCAGTTGAGGACAACACGTCTCTGGGTCTCACCAGCACCAGCGGGCGAATCTTTTTTCTTTTCTTATCTGCTTTCATCATGGATATGAGAATCTCTTTTTCCTCAAAGATCTTCAATAGCTTTGGTTTAAGGCCGTTATTTGTCCAGCCAACGTAGGAGGCCATGTTTTCTTCTTCTTCCACTTTAAGATATGTTATCTTGCCCCCTGCTTAGCGGCCTACACACAGACCATGATCAGCGCCCAGGAAGCATGCTATGTGTATACGTGTTATCCTCCCCCGTCAGCCTACTTTTCCAAACAAAGCGACAGAATTAACATGGTCTGTAGATACCATGCGTGCGTTCACCTACCTAATCTCGGTTTAAAGTCTCATGTACTGTAGATATCATGCGTGCGTTCACCTACGGAATCTCGGTTTATAGTCTCATTTGAAGAACTTTCATTGAGTGGAGTCAGAACCAATGTTAACTCCGATCGAAAAGGCCCCTATCAAAACTTTACTCTGCTGATTGTACAGCTCTGGTTCTGGCACTGAAGGTAATCTCACAATCTACGAAGAAGGACTTTCTGGTTCTGTCGGATTCGCTGTCGGCTTTGGAGGCCATAGCTGGCCGCAACCTCCATCATCCCGTACTTCTCCACTTTTTTAAAAATAACTTTTTACCAGGTTGAAAGTGGAGGGTCACAACATTGTTCTAACTTCGGTTCCCGGTCATGTTGGCATCGGAGGGAATGAAATGGCTGATCGCCTGGCCAAGAATGCCACAACAGGGAAATTGTCTAACATATATATCCCCTGCTCAGATCTGACACCAAAAATTAATGATTATGTCAGAGACCTCTGGCAGGATGACTGGAATACACAGACGGATAACAAACTCTTTCAGATCCGTCCAAACCTAAAGGAATTCCTCTCATCTACGTCTGGTGGTCGCAAAGAAGAAACGGTTCTATGCCGGCTGCACACCGGCCATTCGTATTTTACTCATTCATACCTTTTAAAGAGTGAAGCTCCATGGTGCGTTCCATGTCATGCGCCACTCACAATGAAACATATTCTTTTAGAGTGTTGGGACTTGCATGATGTGGGACACAAACATTTTACAGCAGATTCTATAAAAACCTTGTTCAGAGATGTTCCGCCTGATGCGATCTTTGAGTTCTTGAAAGAGATTAACATTTTTCATCGGATCTGAGATTTTACAGTGGAAGGATTTTCAACAAACTTTCGGACGGGTTTTTTGAAGATGTATTTTAAAGATTGTGTGAATGAATGACTTGTGAGTTGATCTTAACGTGGTGACAGCCCTGGTGTGGCCCTTTGTGGTCGGCTGGGCTATGAGCAACATTATCCTATCCTATCCTATCAAAACGGCCCCAGCAGAGATTTGAAACAGCAACTCCAGGTTGACTAGAATTACGAGTCGGACGTTCTACAAACTGAGCTACTGAGGCTCCCTAATATCATGATGATTTTGAAAATGACAGATGGCTTTCTTTGGCACAGTCTGAAAGTTGGTTCCATGGCCACTATTCAGAAGACAATCTACAAGGTCCTGGTGCGACCAGTATTGCAGTATGCCTGGACAGTGTGAGGCCTACTGCATGGTTAACACACACAGACACAGACACAGACACAGACACCTGTTTTGAGTGCATGCTTGCATTCTCACACTTCACTCCGTGAAGATACTCGCAATTTCAGAGTCAAACCCCAAGAGTTCCTCACTGATTCCATCGCTTACAGGTCAGACTCCCACAGAGGCGACGTTCCAGTTAAGGACATGACGACACACAAACTGGATACGGTTCAAAGTTTCAGGACGAAAAGCGAGTTGTTGTTGTTGTTGTTTTGTTGTTGTTTTTTAAAATAACAATAGTCTCCGAGACAGTGACCTGGTCCACGGAACACCCCGAGACTTGTTGACCAATAGCGTCGGGGAAACTGCCCATCCTGCAAACCGGGGCGGCCGTTAACAAGCGAGGTTCCGTGAGTGAATGTGGGGAACAGCATTGTGGCAGTTAGAGCCAACGCTTTAACCTCCACTGAACTGAATCAGATACCCATTTTCCTGCCAAGTAGGCAATCCACACAAACCCGATCTTTAAAAAAAAAAAAGATATCAATGACCGTGTTCCGTGTGTGTGTGTGTTGTGTGTGTGTGTGTGTGTGTGTGTGTGTAAGTCTGTGTGTGTGTGTGTGTGCGTGCGTGCGTGCGTGTGTGTGTGTATGGTGCGCGTGTGTGTGCGCGACCGGAAAAGGCAATATTTTGATACTTCGGAACGGCTTTAGCAAAGATGTGGCCCTGTGCATGAAGTTGGGCTAAAAACAAACAATAAATGGAAAAGAAAAAAAAACTGGAAGAAAAAAGCAATACATCTGGAGGAGCCACCCTGGCCCGGAAAACCTCAGAGGGACGACGCGAAGACCTGGAGACAAAGAGTATTTTACCTAGGGATTTTATTAGGAAGATGCTCTGGAGGTAAACCCTGTTGGTGGCATGTGTCGTCAGTCTTTACCGGATGACGTTTTTGACTACACAGACCCGATTGTGCGGGTCGCCCAAGACCCACACATTTTGTTGAGGCTTTTCCATAATTGCTTATCCCTATTCAGTTCGCGTGGGTCTTGTAAGACCCACACCTGATAAAGAGCGGTTCAGCAGCCTATTCCTTACCCGATAAGCGTGGGTCATGTGCGACCCATTAAAATGTATAGGTCCTGGGGGAACCGCGACTAATTACGCTGATAATTGATTGTGCCCATTCATGAAATTTTTGTAACCAACGGCTAGTAAGGTCGTTGACAAACTCCTAAGATTTCGTGAGCATAGCTCTATCCCGTTCGTAAGACAGGCTGTTTTTATTGAGTCTCTGGATCATGGAAGACCCACGAAGCACAGTAAAGGTTAAGACAGTAGATGGGGCTCTGACCAGTTGAGGTTTGCGGACGTTTTCAGCTGCTGGACGTCAGGCCAACGTTGACCCTTGACTTATCAGGCATGGGATTTCACTCACCCCTCAAAAAAAAAAAGAAAAAAAAGAGGAGTTAGGAGGTTTGCAGACTAAGGTTTTAACTTGTTTCTGTATTGGTTAGCGACCTAGCTTTTCTGTTCTTACTTTAAGTGTTGCCAGCAGCCAGTCAAGTTTCAACCTTATAAAATAAAATAAAAATAAAAACAAAGGCAGCTTTCCTCCTAGCTGCGAGAGTTAACCTCACCTCCATAGGTTCGCAAGAACTGGTGGAAACACATCGAGGGACTTCAATGACGGATCGTCTGTTGGGACTTGCATGATGTTAAACATAAACTCTTTGCAGCAGACTCCATGAAAACCTTGTTCAAAGATGTCCCACCTGATGTGATCTTTGAATTTCTGAATGAGATCAACATTTTTCATTGGACGGAAGAAAGATTTTTAACAAAGTTTCTGGTGTGTTTTTAGGTGTGTTTTATAGGGTTGTGATTTTTTTTTTTTTTTTTTTTTGATAAATGACTTGAGTTGACTTCAACATGGTGACAGCGCTGATATGGCCCTTTGTGGTCGGCTGGGCTATAAGCAACATTACCTTACCTCGCATGTGTTAACATCTACCACTGTGTCTGGTGATCCCTCAAAGGTCTAGGGTGTTAAAATTGGGCCTACAAGTGACACATGGAAGAGAAAGTGACAGACACATGGAAGAGAAAGAAAGTGACAGACACATGGAAGAGAAAGTGACAGACACATGGAAGAGAAAGAAAGTGACAGACACATGGAAGAGAAAGAAAGTGACAGACACATGGAAGAGAAAGAAAGTGGCAGACACATGGAAGAGAAAGAAAGTGACAGACACATGGAAGAGAAAGAAAGTGACAGACACATGGAAGAGAAAGTGACAGACACATGGAAGAGAAAGAAAGTGGCAGACACATGGAAGAGAAAGAAAGTGACAGACACATGGAAGAGAAAGTGACAGACACATGGAAGAGAAAGTGACAGACACATGGAAGAGAAAGTGACAGACACATGGAAGAGAAAGAAAGTGACAGACACATGGAAGAGAAAGAAAGTGACAGACACATGGAAGAGAAAGAAAGTGGCAGACACATGGAAGAGAAAGAAAGTGACAGACACATGGAAGAGAAAGAAAGTGACAGACACATGGAAGAGAAAGTGACAGACACATGGAAGAGAAAGAAAGTGGCAGACACATGGAAGAGAAAGAAAGTGACAGACACATGGAAGAGAAAGAAAGTGACAAACACATGGAAGAGAAAGAAAGTAACAGACACATGGAAGAGAAAGAAAGTGACAGACACATGGAAGAGAAAGAAAGTGACAAACACATGGAAGAGAAAGAAAGTAACAGACACATGGAAGAGAAAGAAAGTGACAGACACATGGAAGAGAAAGAAAGTGACAGACACATGGAAGAGAAAGAAAGTGACAGACACATGGAAGAGAAAGAAAGTGACAGACACATGGAAGAGAAAGAAAGTGACAGATACATGGAAGAGAAAGAAAGTGACAAACACATGGAAGAGAAAGAAAGTAACAGACACATGGAAGAGAAAAAAGTGGCAGACACATGGAAGAGAAAGAAAGTGACAGACACATGAAGAGAAAGTGACAGACACATGGAAGAGAAAGAAAGTGACAAACACATGGAAGAGAAAGAAAGTAACAGACACATGGAAAAGAAAGAAAGTGACAGACACATGGAAGAGAAAGAAAGTGACAGACACATGGAAGAGAAAGAAAGTAACAGACACATGGAAGAGAAAGAAAGTGACAGACACATGGAAGAGAAAGAAAGTGACAAACACATGGAAGAGAAAGAAAGTAACAGACACATGGAAGAGAAAGAAAGTAACAGACACATGGAAGAGAAAAAAGTGACAGACACATGGAAGAGAAAGAAAGTGACAGACACATGGAAGAGAAAGAAAGTGACAGACACATGGAAGAGAAAGAAAGTAACAGACACATGGAAGAGAAAGAAAGTAACAGACACATGGAAGAGAAAAAAGTGACAGACACATGGAAGAGAAAGAAAGTGACAGACACATGAAGAGAAAGTGACAGACACATGGAAGAGAACAAAGTGACAGGTATATGGAAGAGAACAAAGTGACAGATATATGGAAGTGTGTGGTGGTATCTACTTGTGGGTTGTGAATGCATTCTTTGTATGTTGATCCTGTCCAACCTTTGTTTCGTACACATATGGCATTTTATCAAGCTGAGCTGCAAATGCAGAGAAACAAGTAAGATTATCTCTGCCTCTCAAACCCATCCCCCCAAAGACACACACACACACATACACACACACACACACACACCCTCTCTGTCTTTCTCCATCTGTCTAGATATAGCTGAAGTCAACAGTCGACAAGCCATTGATCAAGCACGCAAAATCTCCAAACAAGCAAGCAAACGCTTCCGGTCCAGGAACACATACATCTTTATTAATAGCTTGTCCAGCCTGCAAATCTCTAGGGATACCAGCACAACGACATCCTGTGAAATTACACAGATTAAAGAGTAATGCCCCTCCCTCTCATTGCAATATGTACATTGTGTACTTCTTCCAGTTCTTTCACACACACACACACACACACACACACACACACACTCACACCATATGGCTGATCGTCATTATTCTTCCCCAGAGGAAATTAAAAACGCCAGGCAGGCATGTTGGGTTTGACAAGTTAAGTTAAAGATCACACAACAAGTAGTTACCAAAATAGAACAAAAACAAACCAGAATTTCTCAAGTTCGCTTAAGTGAAAGGTCATACACACAAGAACAGAAAAAAAAAAAAAAAAAAATGTGTGCACTACACTAAAATTCGAAACCCAAAATAGTGTATGACAGTGTATGACAAGATCAATATGCACTGAAGAAAGGTCAAAATGTAAATATCAGATTTGTAAGTTGAGTACATTTGAATGATTCAATCATCATCTGCATCACAACAGCTGAATGAAATATACTGCTTGTTTATTCTGTGTAACATATGCACAAAAACAGTTTTCAGGTTGCTGTTTTCAGCCTCCCTCTGGGCAATAATTTCAAGACATGCAAGATTTCTCTGGCAAACCCTTGTACAACACTGTGGTTCAAAGTTCACTGTACATATGCACTCCATATGTATGGCAGCTCGAGTCATTTATATGATGTACACACACCATTGCACAACTCCACCACACCACCAAGAAAAGTAACTGAAAGATTTTAAGCATATGTATCTTTTGTTTTATTTCTCTTTCATTCTCTTTCTCCGAGTACATGTCTCACTCTTTCATTACTTTCACACATTCGTACATGAATACTACATACACGCATATATTATCTAGCCAAATATATGCATATATTACCTAGCCGAACAAGATTTCTGTACAGCTGATGAAAAACACCCACACACACACATACGCACACGCACACACACACACACACATACACACACGCACACACCAAATAAGAAAACACAGATCTTGAAAGAAACACACGAAAAAAAACCAACAATTTTCATACTCAGTTACACAGACTCCAGAAACATCAACACCGAAGAAAGACATCTGATGAAAACCAAGGAAACCTGACTGAACACAAAAATCAACATCAAAATTGTCAGGAGCATAAGACTTCTGCACAAACTCAATACACAAGAGAGAGAGAGAAAAAAAAAAAACTTTCCAAACCAAATTGTCCGAAGTGGGTAACTGGCCTTGGTTAATACTATGACTCATATCAAACTCATATTATTCCACAGACCAAGGGAAGCACAGTTCTCCACCCAGTCTGAACCAAACCATGGGAGCCTAGAGACCACCAACGCTGAAGTGCGTCCAGACAGCAGCATTTGTTCGTACAGTGCACTTTTTCAAGTACTTGTGAAATGAAGTTAGTTCAGCTTGCACTGCTTTTCCATACAGTGTGCTACATCAGTATTTTTACAATGTGACGTACATTCAGTCGGCGCTCTCCTTTTCATGAAGTATGCTAGTTTTCATCAACTGTCTGTGTTGCTGTCAGCAAGCACCGTTTTGCTTTCGCAGTGTGCTAAATGTTCATCAACTGTCTGAGATGTGTTCAACCACTGCACTTCTTCTTCCCACAGTATGCTGCTTGTCCTTCCCTTCCGCACTCAGTCCACAGCCCACTGAACAGATCCCACCCGACAGACGGTGCTGCCTTCCACTACCAGCACACACTGCATGAAAATGCGTCGACTGTTGCTGCATTACACAATAACACCAGTCAAACGGTATACATCCAAAACCTCACGGCCTCATTCTGAAGAGTCTTGATTCCCACATTTCGCTATCAAAGAAAATGAGTGTGTGAATAACAATACGCCATCAATGCTCTCCCCTAGTTTCTGCTATTTTGAACAGGGTTCACCGAAGAGCTTATCAGATAGCACCATTCATTAAGAGCAGAGCAGATCGAAGGATTCTGTATGAAAAAGTAGTGCATGGTGTTAGTAAGTCAATGGATGAATCATTTTCATGTTTATTCACAATCGTGATATCAAATGAAAATAAATAAAAAATGAATAAAGATAATCAGACTTCAATTCTGGACATTCTATGGAGGTTTGTCTCTTGACAGCACGCTCCTAGAGCAGAAGGGTTTGACTCAGAAATCAAAACAATGATCATCAGAGTAGACAATGCGGTGTTTCCCATTCCTCCCTCCTGCAAGATTTTTCACCTGAAAGTGGTACTGTTCTTGCAAAATTTCAAAAACTATATTAAAGTTTGTGTGTGTGTTAAAAAAAAGTAACAAAATGAGTTGGCACCTGTTAGTCCTTTGCAGGAATATCACAATCCAAAACATTCTGACAGAGAAAAGATGAAGTTTTCCAACACAAATCTAAGGCCAGTTCTGACACATTCCGTCTTATCTATGTATCAGGGTATATTTTTAAAACAAGTTGCTTACCTCGACTGTTGCAGAACATTAACACACGAGTTACTGCTCTGTCTCAATCGACATGCCAGTTGTCTCTTAAACCTCTTGGAACACAAACTGTGCTAGTCATTGATCTCAATGTCCTCAAAACAAAAATATAAAAACAGTGTGAACTGGAATTTCCAGTTTTCAATGTTTCCACTGTATGTCTGTTCAAATGTAATAAAACAACTGCTAGCACAGAAGCAGGGGATATTACCGTGTCCACTTAACATACGTCAGCAGACTGTTTTCATTAAGATGAACATTACTGAAACCAGTGTATCTCTTCTAGATTCACACATGTTATTTGCTGCTGATAGCATGCTTTGTTACAAGTTAAACTCTGTGAGTCAAGCTGACGAACACAGGTGTAATTCACCAAGTCCCAAGCTTTCGCTACCTGCAGCTTCCGAGCCAATGCAAATGGATTAAATTTAACCGAAACCAAGCTTTAAACATGGTACCAACAAAAAGAAAAAAGAAATCTATAATGAAGGAATAGAAGGATAGCGAGGAAACATCACCATCATTTGAACAGTGGCCAGAGTTACTCCCCTGACAATGCTGGAAGAGCAAACAGTCACGACGCAATGCTGGTGCAAAAAGGAATCGGTGAAAGAACGTCAATAATTATCAACAATGACAACTGCACATCCACACAAGAGAATCGCCATCACCTCTAAAATTCCACACCAAAAAGCAGCACAATCTATCTTTCTTTCTTTTTTTTCTCTCTGAACAGCAGGTACGGAGAAATTTGAATCAATCACGATCAGTCTGCAGGGTTGCATACATTTTGTGCAGACTGGGCTGGATGTTAAATCTATTTCCCCAATCTATCATGAAAAGATCACTCTTTCTTCTTTACCGATTTCTTTTTAAGACTAGCTTGTGTTGTTTCACTTGTTCACACGCACGCATGCACACAGGGATATGTACATTAACACACACACAAATTCATCCTGTCTCTCAGTTATCTTCCTTTCCTTCCTCTCTCCACTTTAAGCATACCCTTTCCACTCCAATGTAAGAAGTATGGTTTCTATACTACTTTCATTAACTTTTCATGATTTTTTTTTTTTTTTTTTTTTTTGGGGGGGGGGGGGGGGGGTGTTACTGTTATAATCATCATTATTACTGTTTGAACTTTTTGTTTGTTTGCCATTTTATCTCCCATGCCATAAGATAGGAATCCATGCTACCAAGGGACATCACTCTCATGCCATTCATTCCAGTTCTCTGTTCACAGCTCACCACACCCAGGTTTGTCCCATCTCAGCCTCAGCACTGGCAGTCCACTGCCAGCAATCAACATAAAGCCGCCAAAGAGAACCCCACCAAAGGAGACACAGCACCGCTCCCAAACCACTCTGGTAGTGTTCACTTGTGCCTGTTCTGATCCAGCCTTGGCGGGAAGCCCGCCATTGATGACGACAGCTGACGCGTCACTGATCCCGAGTGTGCCGGTGTCCCTTTCTGGAGGAAGCCACTACCTCAGGCCAACAACATCCCTCATGAACTTGCCGATACCAACACCGACACAGAGTCCCGACACGCAGAGGAAAGTGAAACCGAGGTCATCACCACAGCAGGGCATTTAAGGCCTTAAGAGTTTCAGACTTCTTTCAAATGATGATCAGTGAAAAGGATGGTACAGGTTCCATTCTGGCCACAGACTACATAACACGGGCTGTGTTCCTTTCATGATGTGTCGCTGTGTCTGCCGTACCCGGGAAACACCCACATCTGTAGCTCTTATTTGGAAATCTGAGCAACTCTTTCAGAGATGCAGCCATTAAGTGGACGAAACAAGACTGTGTGGTTCCAGTCTTCCAATTTGGGTTTCTGTCATCACTGGAGTACAAGTGTGTGTGTGTGTGTGTGTGTGTGTGTGTGTGTGTGTGTGTGTGTGTGTGTGTGTGTGTGTGTGTGTGTGTTTGTGTTTACAAAACAGCATAAATGAGAGGACTGCTCCCTGCAAAATGTACACAAACCAGGCGATTTCTAAATGAGCAGATTTTTTTTCACCTTATTTTTTTTAAAGCCAATAAGGCAGTGCAGATGTCGTAAGTGATGCACCACTGCCTTCCTAGGCAATCGCCTCAGTTTTGATTTACATTGTTCACACACTTTTTCACACACTTCCCCCTGAACCGCCTCATTTCACGGCGTTTTCCATTACGCCTCATTTGCATTATTTTACAGGCATGTGTACAAAACAAAACAACTTGATTGTGCAGCACAGACCTGTAACAATCCCCCGAAACTGATAGAAGTTTGATTCCAGTCTTCCTATTTATGTAATATTTTTTTCAGTCTGCCTCATTTCACGGCGTTTTGCATTACGCCTCATTTGTATCCTTTTACAGGCATGTGTGTGTGTGTGTGTGCGTGTGTAGTGTGTAGTGTGTGCGTGTGTATATGTGAGTGAGTGTGTGCGAGTGCACATGTGTGCAAGTGCATGTCGAAGTGTGTGTGGTAGGTATGGCGAGTATTTGCTAGAGTGCAAGCACGTGCACAACTGGTGTACAGCAGTGTGTGTGTGTGTGTGTGTGTGTGTGTGTGTGTGTGTGTGTGTGTGTGTGTGTGTGTGTGTGTGTGTGTACGTGTGCGCGTGAGTGAGAGTATGTACTGTCAACCAGAAGTGACTCCTTCCTTACTTTTCCATCCAATCCTTTCAGAAAGGACACAAATAGGGGCGCAAAAACACATTAAAAATAACAACAACAACAGAAATCCAGACACCAAGTTAAATCCAGCCCTCTGTCAGTCTTTTTTTGCTTAGTCAGGAGCCAGGTCACAACTCTTGTTTCTCTTCCTCATTCACACTGCCTGCTGGCTTACTTTCACTTCCATCACATCTATCACCTTCCACACATTATCTCCTGCCCTGACCAATCAGGATGCAGCTTCTTCAGGTGGATGAGTCACTGGCATGTAGTTGACCAATCGCTGTCCAACCAAATACCTGAGGAACAAACATATCGAATGTCAGGAAGCGCTGTTCTTGTGGTACATGTATGCAGATGCATTTTGCAGTTCTTGAGTCAAACTCCTCTACCATCATCAAAAGAAGTTTCCACATCAAAATACACAATAAAAAAGGACTGCAAACTTGTTAGTAGTGGTTCCTTTGAATGGAAAGGACTTCAGGAAAAGTTGTCTGACGAGGTAAAAACACATTTAAGTCTACAACAATGAGAACTTTGGGGGAACAACTCTTTTTAGATGTGAACAGCCTTATGGCAATGACTGTGACAAGAACAGCTAGCTGCTAGCTATGTCACCTTAGAGATTCAGTGATGATCACAGCTTTGTGACTATGGATATTTTGTTTCACCAACTTTCATGATTCATGAGTTCCGTGAGGACGGAAAGCTCATGTGCACTAACCCTTTATGAGAATAAGAACTACATCTTTAAGTGCGTTTCCAAATTGAACGTGTACTGACGGTGGCAGGACTAGGATGTCTTGGGCCCATCTCTTCAACCTGATTAACGTTTTAACAAGCGTCTTGCTCACATCACCCATCCATCGTTTTCTGTTAACTACCGATGCGCCTACAACCACCCTTCTGGGGTCATTCTTTTGTCTTACTATACAGATTGTTCGGGAAGGGCTGAACCTCAAGACACAGCACTTTGAGCTAGATGGTCCAGCTTTCATAGGTGCCATCTGTAATATGCTTCCTAACAGGCCCAAAAGTTTTGAAATGTTTCTTGTTCATCTTGTGTGAAGTGACTGATAAAAACAGAGAGTAGCGGTAACACAGTGCAAGTTCATTTTACCATAGACATTGATATCAGTGTAAACTATACAATTGTGTGTTGAATTAATTCCAATTGAAATGGCAATGACTTCCGTGACTAGGATGCAGTGATGTGGTGTGAATGGTCAGACTGACACTTGTGTCTTTACAGTGAAGGTGAGTGACCACAACAGTCAACAACAACAACAACAACAACAACAAACACACACACACACACCACACACACACACACACACACACACACACACACCACACACATTTGAATTATATCCAATAATACCCTTTCGTACAAAATCTGATACAGTTGGACTTGCAATTTTAAGAGGTAATCATCTAGTTTAAAACAATAAACAGTAAACAAGTGGGGTAACGTTTGCTCCCATAAGAAAACCTAACACAGAATATAGATTGTTCGTCTATGTATTTGTCTGACTTTATTCAAGTTTAAAAGGCTGTGCCAGTCTTGAATAAAAGTTACTCTGCATTAGGTTTTCTTATGGGAGCAAACGTAACCCCACTTGTTTACTGTTTATTGTTTACTCTTCCCTGCCTCATTTCATTTCCAATTTAGTTTAAAACAGTTCGTTTGGCCATCTAAAACATTATCTTGCATGTCGCTTTAAAAAACAAATCACTGTAGTAAATAGTTCAATTTAATTCTGACATCTCTCCTAAAGACCTCAACTGGACAGAGTCAAGTCTCTCAGCAGTGGGATCCATCCTGTCCCTCACACACCTGTCAAGGGCACCTCAAACCCATCTTCACTTAGCTGATACTTGCTTCTTCATGCTTGAAGCTTTACCCATTACCTTGGCTACTCAACATAACTGATTGCTGAATGTCCAATGGTTTTACAACATCTAGTCTATGCCTGAATTAAGGACTAAAACGAAAAGAGAGATTTAAAAAAAAAAAACAACAACTACTGACTTGTCATCCTTGATGTGGTTGTAGAGGCGTCGGAACTGTCGGATCTGGAAACTCAACATTGCTGCAACGAAGTTGACTGCCACAATAAAGGGGTAAATGCGACGCAGCACAAAGTTCTGGGCTTCAAAACCCAAACCTGTTAGACACAGAAAAGGTAGAGTTCTCGTGAGATTACGATGAATTAAGTAGAAATCATAGCAGGCCTGTGTGTAAAAACACATGCCCAAGTGCGCTCGGCAGATGGCTGTGCGTGCGCGCGCGCGCGCGTGCGTGTGTGTGTGTGGTGTGGTGTGTGTGTGTGTGCGTGTGCATGCATGTATGTGTGTGTGTGTGTGCGTGCGTGGGTGTGTGCGCTATGTGTATGTGTGTGTGAGACAAGTATGAAAAGCACGTTTTCATGACCTTCATCACGGTATCAGGTAGATTTTTCCATCATGCTTCAGTTTCCCAGTACTGACCACAAGTTCAGGTACACACAGTACACATATCAACACGCAACAGTTGCCACATTCCAGTACTGACCACAAGTTCAGGTACACACAGTACACATATCAACACGCAACAGTTGCCACAGTCCAGTACTGACCACAAGTTCAGGTACACACAGTACACATATCAACGCGCAACAGTTGCCACATGCTTTGAAAAGATGGACCCCCAAATGAACTTCTATTCAGACTGCACTGCAACATACATGAGCCTTTCCCTCTCCCCAACAAAGATTTCAATGTGAATGCAATGTATCGTCCTTTCACATATAGCTGACCCTTAAGTTACTCAACAGCTGTTCCTATCATTTACTCTTTGTCATTGTTTTTATAACACCAGCTTAAACATCAACTCCATGTACTCTCTGGGGATACCTGTCAAAAATACAGTCTTTCAGCAACTTTTACACTCCCCTCCCTGTTCTAAGGATGTTCAGCCAAACAGAATGAAGTTGATCTGAAATTCAAATACTGGAAACATATCTCAATACGTGACACATACCATGCTTTGATTACATGCAATCTTTATCATTTTCATATACCCCAACAGGGTTTTCGATATGAAAATTAACATCATATTCAGTCTCTCTCTTCATTCGATAACTTTACACAGAAAAATGATGCTACATCTTCTCTTTCTCTGCCCTTTTTCCCTCATCACACACTGTGCCTCCCTCCATACTTTGTGAAGCACCGATACCCTGTGAACTCACCAAAGAGAGGAACAATGGTGCGAGCAAAAGCGTAAGGAACGGCTAGCACCATCCCCAGCAGGCAGACGGCAGGAAGAGCCAGCTTGTTCAGGATGTACAGCAGGTTCATGTTGCGGAGCCCATCGTTGTACACCTGCATGCAGCAGACAGATGCTTTTTTTTCCCCCTACCTCTGTGTGTGTGTGTGTGTGTGTGTGTGTGTGTGTGTGTGTGTGTGTGTGTGGTGTGTGTGTGTGTGTGTGTGTGTGTGCAGGCATGTGTGTGTGCACCCATGCATGCATGTTACATTTTGACTGATTAAAATCTTTTTGCACTAAAAAGGGTGATGTAAGACGAACCTTACAATTGTCTGACATGCCTGCATAGGTGTCTGAAAGCGCTTGTGTGCATGTTCATGTCTTTCTGTGTGTCTGTGTGCAACAACTTCAAGCAACAACATACTTACTTTTCAAAGTTTCAAATGAACTTAAACTGAACTTATGAATTTCAAAACAGAGTGACTGAGGGCAGAAAATGAAAGCAAAATTTCGAAAGAGAAGGGGTTAGTTACCGCCAAGGACACAGACAAACATAGCACAGGACAAGACAAAGAGAAGGGGTTAGTTACCGCCAACGACACAGACAAACACAGCACAGGACAAGACACAGTGTCTTGTCCTGTGCTATGTTTGTCCGTGTCCTTGGCGGTAACTAACCCCCTCTCTTTCGAATTGAACTTATGAAACTTAATCGGAAATGAAATGAGGTAGGGAACAGTAAACGATAAACAAGTGGGGTATGTTTTGCTCCCATAAGAAAACCTAACACAGAGTAACTTTTATTCAAGACTGGCACAGCCTTTTAAACTTGAATGAAGTCAGACAAATACATAGACGAACAATCTAATAGTTTTTTCCCCCACTATTAGACTGTTCGTCTATGTATTTGTCTGACTTTATTCAAGTTTAAAAGGCTGTGCCAGTCTTGAATAAAAGTTACTCTGTGTTAGGTTTTCTTATGGGAGCAAAACATACCCCACTTGTTTACTGTTTATGAAACTTAATTCAGATTTTTTTTTTTCAAATCACCTGACAAAAATATTCCACTTAAGTCACACCAAACTTTTATAATAACTTAGCGATGGATGCAGACTGATGTGCATGGATCTGTTTGTGTGTGTGTGTTGGTCATGAGTGTAACTAACCATTGCACTCTCTTATCTTTATTCCGAGAATCTAGAATCCTTCTGCATTCTGAAAGCCGACTACTACCTACTCCTTGGTCATCTCACACGCTCCAGCTGAAATCTGAAGCGAGTCCAATCACACCCATACAGTCTACAGACTTTTTGTTCAGCAGTACTTGGGGTGCTAAACTGTCCACAGTTATGCTGATTGCACAGTCACCAATCACTGTCACTCACAGTCATGTAGAATACAAACTCTGAAACTGAAAATTCACCTTAAAAAAAAGAAAAAGAACAGAAAAGAGATGATTTGAAGCACTTTGCAACTAGCAGCCACTTTCATGAACACCAGTGTCCTCAAATGGCATGTCTTGACATTCAAAGCTTTTCAAATATTCCATATGGGAACAACGTTTGGGTCATGCTCAATATGCAGAACAGGGCAGACAGGTAGGTGGAATATGGGAGAAAGGCAGAACTGTAGCCGACAGGTTAATCGCAACATTCTGACCCTTTTACTTCCTTGTGCATAAGTTGGCATGTCTACATGTTAACATCAGTACAAAATCAGCTCCTCTTGCACTGGAAATGTATGTGATCATAAATTTTACTCTTCCATAAAACGTCATCTCATGCATAAATCATCTCATCTTGTCCTGCATACAAAGTCTAATCGCTGATTAACTGTCGAACAGATGTAAAAATATTCAGCCAGTAGATGGTATATCGCTGATTAACTGTCGAACAGATGTAAAAATATTCAGCCAGTAGATGGTGTAATTCACTACTGTAACTGTTGCACCTTTCTTAGTGCACTGACTTTAGAAGAGTAAAGACTCTGAAAGGCGAACACCACCACTGACCAATGTCATTTAAGATCACACATATACATATATGTGCACCAACCCACAATCATAGCTTCTCCCTCTTGTGCAGACACACATGTACAGACGAGCACTAGAACAAGCACACACACAGTCAATCACACACAGTCACTAACACATGCACACACACACACACTGAGAAATCATCCGCCAATGCCCTTCTTGAATTCCAAAGGTGCCCAACAAACAAACTGGCATTTTTGTTGTTGCCAACTTTAACATGTTGTGGTATTAATGTAGTGCTACACTGGTCCTCTCCCAAAATTCTGCTGGAGCGGTTACCCCCGTCTCCCTCACACCTGGGTGAAGACTTTGATGCTGCACTGATCAGTACACCAACTCACTCACTTGTCCACAAGTGCGCATGCTGACAGGGGGTGCTATGCAACTAGATGTGGACATGACCCTGCATGTGGTGTAACCCACCTGTTCCATGACACGCTTCAGCCACCACTGGGGGCCCATCATGGTGATGGCGCAGATGATCTTGGTGTGCAGCACGCCCAGGGCCCAGTCCTGCCAGGGAAAGAAGACCGGGGTCTGGTCCAAGGGCACGCGCAGTGGCACCACCACCACCAGCTCAAACAGCAAACCGAGCAGCAAGGGCACCACGCCGATCAGGATGAAGGCCACAAATAGCGACTTCAAGGCCTGGCGAGAAAAAAAAGTATTCCCCATTGTCCTTCAACAGATCTTCTTCATCTTGCAGTGTTAAAAGCCCAGGTGACTCCCTAGGACCATGTCAGCACTGGGAACACTCCTAAACATCACTGTCACCAAAGTATCACTGCTTCAAGAAAAATAAAACACGCACAATTGTCATCCCAACTCTCCCAAGTCACTTCTATCTGAAAATACACCTCTATGGTCGATTACAACTGTTAATGCATGTTAGTATGAAAAAAAGCCCAACCATCTTCCCCGCTACCTTCCCTCCATTTTTCCACTGGCCCTCTTTCTCCTGTTCCCCAACCCCCCAAATTCTACCCACCTCCCATCCAGCCCTGTTTCTCCTCTCTCTCACCCCAGTCCTGCCCTCTGTTTCTGACCTGTCCTCACTTCCCCACTCACATTTCATACACTGTCCATTCTCATGCTGGCTGCGATGCAGGGTGCATTACTCTGTGCAGATTTTTTATGTCTACGGTTTGTGACCTCTGAAGAACATGTATACATCGTCAGTTCACTTGTTCACTATGCATTGTGTATCAAATAACAATTTTTGCACAGTAATTAGAGACATAATTCAAAACAATAATTTTTTCACTGTAACAAGAGACGTAATTCAAAACAAGCCAAACAAAGAGACACCATTACCAGCATGGCCCACTCTTTGAGTTTGTGGGCGATGACGGCCCCTCCCTGAGGGATCCAGTTGTACAGGACAGTGGAGATCCGTAGCACCAGCCAGCAGATGTACAGGCCGCAGGCTGCTGTGTACAGCTCGTGGATTCGCGAGTCTCCCATCCACAGTGACATCAGCTGACGGCCTATGAACACTGCAACACCATGCGACAACAGGGACCTGACAATGTCATCCTGCACTGTCATACAGACTGCGTTCCAACAGCACTACCAAAACAACATTCCTTGCACCTTTCCTGGACTAGAATCTTATCGTAACTGAAAATGGTGTGACCAGCTGTAACGACAGAATGTATTTTCTCTAATGCATCCCCCAAACACCAATGCTCCCTAGTGCTAGACAGTATTCTTGACTCACAGTCAGAATACAAGAGTTTCTCACAACTTATTTCTGCATTTTCTTTTTCGTATGGTCTTAGTTTTCAAACCAAATTCTGTGATCTGATAAACTTGTGTGTGGTTTTTCAACATTTTGTTGTTCTGTTCAGAACTTACCCACAGTATCAAACTTTTCACAAATTTCTAGCTAAAATCTAATTTTCCCGGATTTTCACAGCCCTGATGTATTCCCTTGTGGTCTGCTGGGCAATAAAAACATGAACCAGATTGAATCCTGGACTTTCCAGAGACCAGAAACAAGCACTTGTGCTTTACAATGATGTTTCCAGATTTCCCTCCAAGCCATACAGACCCTGAGAATGACCTGAACTGAGGCTGTGGTGTTAAGCAATAATGCAGTGGTGATCTGGCTGTAACGCGTTTGCAAAGGAAGTGAGAACATCCAAGGTAGAGGTTCAAATCCTGCACAAGGTAGGCTTTTCTCTTGATGTTTCTTTTCTTCTTCTTCTTCTATTTTTTTGTTTCGTCTTCCACCTCTTCACCAGACCTCTAGGTGTGCGAGTTCTAGTGTTTCAGAGGCGTTGATACCACAGGTACTTTGCGTATCACGAATTTCACACTCACGGCACAAGAGTCATCAAAAGGTACAATCACTACATGTTACCATAGTGTCTTATCAAGACATAGGTGAAAAAAAACATACACAAAAACACACACACAATTCTATACTGAAGTGATGCCTTGGCACAATGCCTTGCTCACAAACTTCATACACAAAAACTTCACCAGAATTCCCACACAACTGACAACAAACTTACCTGGCACGACTAGAGAGAGCAGACTAGCGGCGAATAATGTGATGCACATCAGTACCAGTAAGCAGGTTACCTGTAACAACACAGTATGCAACAAAAGCATTTACAACAAGGAAGTTCCTTTGTATTTGTCATGAATCAGGGTACATAGAGCTTTATCAATTAAACACCAAAAAAAATCAAGAACATTTCAGCCTGAGGTGGACTGCATGACCGATATAAATATTAGATTACGATGTGACTCAACTTTTCAAAACCCATCACAGCTTGTAAATTTTGTAAACTACCAGAAACACAAAGTAATAAGCTCAAACAGCATACCTGCATGCTTAAAGGTCTACTTTAGAGGTTTTCGATAATTGGACAGCTTATGCAGAAATATGAAATGTTTGATAAATGGTAAAATAAACATCCGATTCGCTCCCGATCACACGAAATCGATCCGCGAAAGTGGGCATTTTCACCTGTAATCAAGAAAACGGGAGGTAATCAACTAAATCTTGGCATGGCTTAACTGCTCTTGAATGTGACGTCACATGATGGTCAGCGACGGCGACAGAAAGCGATTCTGATGGTTCTTGCACATCTCGCTCGGTATTTAATTTATCATGTAAAAGCAGTGACTATGATTGCGACAGCCAATGTGACTCTGGGGATGTTTCTGCAAGGCCTGTACCTTATCAGTTTGAACGCTAAGTTCTTTTTACCACGTCAGTTCAGTTCCAGCTGGACGCCCGAACACAGCATTCCGAAGGCGTACGGACTTTACCGAAGTCTCGAGGGAGCCTACCGACTGACTTCTTGATGCGATCATGCGTGGACGGCGAGCGGAGATTCTCCTTCCTCAAGCCTTAACGTGTTCATTCAATTTAACAAGTGTGATCTGTCCATAGATAGGAACAGAATTAAACGTGCGACTATCGTACTCATCTGTACGAGCTTACCACTCCGCCTTCAAAGTATACGCGCACAATGCAGACGAAGTTTTTGAGCTACTGGAACGGGCTCGGCAATTGTCGGAATAGCTCGTTCCAGCTGGAACTGACGTGGTAAAAAGAACTGTAGCTGCCCGGCATGGTTGCACGAACCGAATCCACTTCTTTCGAGTATCTGGATCAGATGGAAATGTGTGCAAAGAATATCCGTCTCCTGCTGAGCTGCTGCACTCGCCTACAGCACAATATCTGCCACCCCCTCGTGACTTTTTAGGCTGTGGGGGATCGCAACTCGTGTTGATTTCACTTGGTGTTGGCTTGTTGTGTAGGTCGCGGCTGACGGCCAGTCCATCAAGTGACGTCACGGTTTTCGGCCTACCACGCGGGGTTTGAACAGGTGTGCAAAAGTCGTTTTTTATCTATTAAATTCTTCCGGTGATTTTTAAAAAAAAAAGAATACCATACTGTAGTTATATGACATGCAGACCTGTTTTTAACAAATTATCGAAAATCTCTAAAGTAGACCTTTAAACAGGATACAATCACTGAAAGTGACCTGGCTACAACCAACAACAATGCAACTCAACCAGAGACAACTGAACAGCATCTTTCAAGACTGACATCCTGTCTGGTATTGCTTTCATTATTTCCAGTACAAAAGTAACAACAAATTTCATGGACTCTTCCAGCACCTCCAGACTGAAGTCTAATTCTCCAGGAGTTTCAGGACATGAAGGAAAACAAAGAAAACTATGGAAATGCTGACAAGTAGCTTGTTGGGGCAACTGAAACAAAACAAAGATGATACAGACTGACAAAGAGGCAGAATCAGAAAGAAACACTTTTGAGGGGAACAAAAATGTTGCTGACAAAGAGACAGAAAAAGAGAGGATGAAAGTCAGAGACAAACAGACAGAGAGAGAGAAAGACAGAATGAGAGAGAGAGAGAGACAGAGAGAGAGAGAGACAGAGAGAGAGAGACAGAGAAAAAAGGTGGGATGCCCAAGTTTAGAGAATGAGAGAAAGAGAGAAAGAGAGATGCCCAACCCAAAAACAACAACAACAAAACCCCAAGCAGAACAAACAACACTCCCTCTCACCCTGGCCATAAAGAAAGAGGGACGTTTGTAGGGCTGGAAGCCGATGGGTCCTCCCCCTTGCAGCATGGCCTGGTGAGCTGCCCCGAGTCCCGCTCCCAGACCAACGTCCTGGGGCACAGGGGGGTTGTTGTTGGGCGCCGCTCCCTCCATCCCGCCCACCCCCTGCTCCTCCATGCGGATCACGTTGTCCTGGAACAAAGCATGTCTGCTCTCAGGCTTCAATGTCTTGTTGCCATGGCGAGGATCAACTGTCACTCCCATCTGCGCCCGATAGCCTTTATTCTGCTCATGAATGTTCACACACTCTTGTAAATGAAAGCAGACACCCTCACTCTTTTCATGCTGTATATCATCCATGCACAATCTCACTTAATCCCAAGTCTAAACGACATACATGCGCACACATACGTATCAGCTAGTGCCCACCCACAAAACCAGTCCTCAATGCGCACTATTCAATACAACGTAAACAAAGCAGCTCTTCTCATGCACCTGGAGGGTATTCAGAAGGTACCACGCCTTGGGGCTTTGGAACATCTGACACATTATCTTTCCCATAGCCAGGGAAAAAAACCCTTGAAGGATATACGTGGATAAATACCTGCTTTTATCTAGAAATCAGCTTTTAACTATATCAAACTGTATTGCACTGTACTATACTGTATTGTATTGTATTGATTTGTAATGCACTGAATTGCACACACTGATTGTTACATCAGAATTTTTTTTTGTTCAATTCAGGCTGCCTTCCTTCCGTATGTTACTGAAGGCAGCTGCAAAAATCAAACCTCATTCCTCTTCCCCACCTCCTGACGGGAGCAGACAGAACCCTGCATCACCACAAACAGTAAAGAAAACTCGGGAACAAAATCTTCCAGCTGGACAGAGGGAGAGAGGGATAGGGGCAGTGCTACTGTACGGTTTCATAATACAGGAAATGACATAAAAGGAGTATTACTACTAGAAATTGTTTTACAATATGCTTACCTGTGTAATGCCTTCTTCCCACAAGGCATAGAACAATGCCATATTATCAAATAAAACTGGGAGAACATGGAGCTTACTTAGCCTGATTTTCCCGGATAGGCCAGTCAGAACGATTGCTGTTCACAACACTGCACCTCTGTTCCATACTGTAGTTTTGGTTATTCACCCAGGAATCAAATTTTGTACCCAGCTCGAAGAGATGCGACTGTCTATTCATCCTTCATTTTGTCTTGAAAGTTGTCTCTCTTGCCTAAAGGCCACCAAATAGGTCGTGTTGTGTTTGTTTTGCACTCTGTTTATTTCTTTCGTTTTGTGGCGCCGTATTTCTGTTTCTGCTTTACAGCATCTTGTTAGCTAAGACAGTGAACAGTGTCATCACGTTCAAGGGGAATCTATCCTTAAATGCATTTAGAAATGGCAAACTGCCAGAGCCCTTGCAGCCGAAAAATGTGCACAACAAAGTTAACGTCCCTTTAAGCACACAGACTGTAAAAGAAAAAAAAACACATCAATTTTCGCATGCAAAGAATGTTCATAGGTCAAGATCATCTTTTGTCTTGGTGTCCCCTTTAAGTGACAGTCAAGCGGATTATTAGCACTCAAGGGGAGATCCAAGACATTATGCTCACAAGCATAGACATGTAACACACACACACCACCACACACATGCACACAACACACACACACACACACACACAACACACACAAACGCGCTTACTCCTTCTTTCAGCGTGACGTCTCCAATCAGATAGGAACGCAGGTCCAGCAGCCAGGCCACGCCCACAGTCCAGGCAGCCACCAGACGCTTCAGCCACTGCCGCGTGTGACCCTGCTCCAGCAACGCTGGGAGCACCACTTGCAGCAGCAGCAGCTCCAGGGACAGTTCGCTCACTGGGGCGTCGCTGCACACACACACAAAACAGCCTGCATCACACTGTCTCCATGACGACATCGCTGCACAGCACACAAAACATCCTGCGTCACACTTCATACCCTGTCTCCATGGCAGGACAAAATGACTATGACTGAATAAGAGAGAGTCAAATTCCACAAAGGAATGTCAGACAAGTAGAAGACACTTTCATTTACAGGATACGGGGGGAAAAAATTGTCCTTCGTCAGACAAGTAGAAGACACTTTCATTTACAGGATACGGGGGGGGGGGGGGGGGGGGGGGGGGGGGGGGGGAAATTGAAGTACATTAGTACTAAAGATATCGTTTCTGATCTCTGGCCTTTCAAGACTATATCTACCTCGTCTGCAGTGATGATTTTGTGGAAAATGAGCTGAATCTGAGAATGGACTGTTGAAGATCTGTCTCTCTCTCTCTCTCTCTCTTTAACTTTCTTTCATTCATGTATGAGTAGGGGATGATTATGTTTACTTGCATGTATAATTCTATGTTTTTTAATGTATGCTGGTCTTATGATGTTATAGTTTATATGCCTTAATCTTATGTGTTTCCTTTCTGCTCTTCATTCTTAAACATTCGGCTTCTGTATTGTAATGGCGCCTGGAGCTCACGAGGGACAGGCGTCACTTTTCTTAAATGAATTAAATTGTTATTGATCATTATCATTATTATGTTAACTGATATGTTAGACTCTGCATTTTTTACCAAGTACTCTAAAACTTCCCACAACTGTTGATGCTTGGCACAGCATATACAAGATGACAGTATGCATGGATTTTAAACAGAAAGAAGCCAAATCAGAGATTTAGTAGTCTCAGTGTTCTTTCTTTCTCATCTCTGTTCATTAAATATCCACACGTGTCTGGCTACAGAATTCTCTGAGAACAGTAAACTTCTTTACAGTTGGTGCCCACTTGGTGTGATATTTACCTGATGACAGGGAATCTTGATTTTGTAGGGAATGGCACCAGGGAGCACAAGTTTTACTTATCGTTTTTGCTTGTTAAGGGCTCTATTCAAGAAACAGGGGTAACATATTGAGGAAGAAGTCTTTCACACACCCATGCACCCACCCACACATGCACACACCCATTCACCCACCCACACATGCACACACCCACTTGCACCCACCCACACATGCATACACCCACTTGCACCCACCCACACATGCACACACCCACTTGCACCCACCCACACATGCACACACCCACTTGCACGCACGCACACATACACACATTTCAACACAAAAAAGCCACAAAAATCACTGTTCACATGAGCAGACAGACAGTCCCAAAACAGGGAGCTAGAAGTAACAATAATGATAACAAAATTAACAGCATTTTCAAAGCACCATGCCAATGGTTCTAGGCGCTGACGATCCACACTCTCGTGTACACAACAGGCTGCCTACCTGTGTAGTGCTAACTGAAGAGCTGCCTGATGGCACTTCATTCAATCATTTCTTGTGTCATCCAGTCAATGTAGTTGACTCAATTTCTTTCATTCTTTCAATTCTCACGCAGAGTGCATGCTATAAGTAAAGTGTCATCCATATTAATGGCCAAACTGGCATTTTCTTCTGAAAGTTGGTGATGGAATTTTTTATGTGTGCAAGATGTTAAAAAACAGATCTCTGTACTCTTAAAAAGTGTTTGAAACAACTCCGCCAAACAACACGGACAAACGAACCACAAGACAAAACATGACGCGTTTCGACCCCTTAGGTCTTCTCCAGGCAAGATAAACAATACTCAGGATGAAAATGAAGAACGAGCAATCGCTTATATTTGTCAAATTTGTCACAAGACAAGCGATCACTTATCTTTGTCAAATTCAAGCAAGATAAACACCACTCAGGACAATGAAAATGAGGAACAAAGCAATCACTTATCTTTGTCAAATTCAGGCTGGATCAACAACACTCAGGACAATGAAAATGAAGAATGAGCAATCACTTATCTTTGTCAAATTCGGCGCAAGATCCCCGTCATTAAGAAAGTAAAGCAGCATTGTCCTTACACACACACTGAGAGTCACAGAAGTCTGGGTACCAACCTTGGCACATTCTGGACCAGGAGAGATAAGCAGACAAACTGACCTGGACAGCATGACGTGGTAGGGCAGGAAGCCAGTGAACACTTTGCGGATGACTCGCACAGGCAGCCACAGCATCAGCAGCACTGTACTGCCAAATATGATCTGTGAACAGAACGAAACGTTCATGTCACTTACAATACACCAAGCCAGTATTTTCCTCTCAAACGTAGTATGTTATGTAAACATCTCTATCAAATCCTATATATGAACAGAAAGATCCTCCTACATCAGATTCAATGTGTTAGCTTCCTGTCAAACATGGCCTGTGAAAGGAATATATACATATATGTCATATTAAAAGCAAGCTAAAAACAAGCTTAAAACATCAACAGGTCTGTTTCTTACATGTGCAGTCATCAGGATGTAGGGGGCTTGTGCATATATATATATTATATATATATATATATATATATATATATATATATATATATACACAGCACACACACACACATATGCATATATATATACATGGCTCTGTCACCCTGTCTACCTGTCCTTCCTTCCAAGCCAAGAATCACAAGCCCAGTCTGCAGCCCCTGCCAATTGTCTTGCCTACCTCTGGTACCTTCATTGTCTTCTCCCAGTTCCCTATGACTAGGAGGAGGAGACAGATGGCAGAGAGAGGAGGGGGCCTGAGGGAGCAACATCAACTGGATAATTGAAAATGCCTGACTTCACTGTACACTCTGAGGAGTGCTGAGCCCCACACTATGAGCACCTGGCACAGCCGTCCGGCCTAGTTGAAAATCGCCCCTTTTGTACAGCCCACACGCACTGCTGATGACCTAATGCTGTGACCTTCAACGCTGTGTAGCGGAAACATGGAGCGTGAAAACAGTACTCTGGCATTTGCAGACGAGTACTGCGCGATTCTTGTGCTGAAGTTTACTCTGGTGTTTGATGCTTTTTGTGCTACACACGTATAACCTGTGGATATAATTCACTCTCTGTGTGACTCGTGTGAGTGTTCTCCTTCATTGCGCCATTTTATATAAAGAGTACTTCCCGCATTTGTGTTCATCCTTCAGTTTTATACAGTAGGTATTTTGTGTTCTCAGCAGTTGACTGGTCAGTGGATAGCCCAGTGCAGCAGTGTGAGTCCACGTCATAGCGTGGGAACAGTGGTGCTGAGACATTTGTGTGTGTTCTTCTACTTTCTGTACTTCATACATGCATGGGTGCTAGGACTACCCTGTTGCCAAACCTGAAACTAAAAACCCTGAGAGCCGTAAACCTGAAATTCCATATATAAGAAAATGTTGAAACAAAACAGCTGTGCCTAGTCAGTAATACTGCAATGCTAACACAGGTCAGGCATAGTCGCCTAGGAGGTGTGGGGTATGAGAGGACAATGTTGGAGAAGTGGGCCCATTGGCTTATGGTAGGTATACAGGGATAGGGGATAGTGCCCTAATAGGGAGGGGGGGGGGGGGGGGGGGGTAATGGAGCAATCCCCCTTTTCCCACAAAATGTTTTCTTGTTTACGAACGTTTTTGATGCTCTCTCTTTGTAGAAGCTTTAAAAATTCAACACTAAAGTCCTTTCACAATAATATTGTCTACCTTTGTCAATCAGTTCCTTACTCTCTCTCTCTCTCTCTCTCTCTCTGTGTCTCACACACACACACACACACACACACACACACACACACACACACACACACACAAAGAGACAGATCTAATCAGGTAGGAACGAAATAGTATTTCACATGAAAAATTCAGATAGCTGCATGCAGTGGCACAAATATGAATAGCATTTCTTTTATATCAGATTTATATGCAAGTGTTTCCCTTAGGTGTAATACATGAACAAAACAACTTTGAATTGTGACTTGGCAAACCATAACTTTAGGAGCCCATTTCTGTTAATGGACATTGCTGCCAAAAACAGTACAAATATAAACCACTAGTATATTACAGACAAGATTTGTACGAGTTATACATATTAGCTGTTTCTTATAATTTGTATGAATGTATTTAAGAAAAAAAGTGAACAGGAAATAATTTCCGACTGTTTCCTAAACCAAAACAAAACAAAAAAACAGCACAATTTCTTTAGATGAACTTAAGCCCAAATACGACTTGCCTTGCTAAAATCAAAGTAAAGAAGACACACTGTTACACTAACAGCATAAATTACACACACAGAATATGTTATTCCATTGTATGGTGATTTTTTTCATCACTGTTCCAAGTGCAACAGCATTACAATACTGACTAGAAAATATCCAAAACTATACAAAGAACCTGAGCTTATTTCTCAAGGCAAATTGATTTTTTAATATAAAAAAAAATTAAGAATGTAAAACACAACCAAACGAAGGTCAGAAGTCCAACTTGTAAGACTGAGTCCTAGCAAGTGAAGAAAATACTAAATCAGACATTAAACATAATGCACTACGAGTCTGTAATTCTTCGGTGACGGAGATTCACTTCCAAAATCTCAATGTAAATAGAGAACACATTTTTGAAGAAAGTTTTAAAATCAGTGGCATGTATGATTTTGAATATCAATATAACCATTGTTAAAATCATTAATAGATTGATGGTACTGTGAAGGAGAGCCCGGTTTGCTGAGTGGTTAGAGTGCTTGCCTGCCGCGCAGGAGACCTGTGATCAAGACAACTCTCAGAAGAAGAAAATTTTCCATATGCTCTCCAGTTCATCCAGCTGGCCCTATTCAGGGTTGGGGAAGGTGAATGTAGCGAGGGAGAGTATTGGGCCCTGCCCTACTATGATGACCCCAGAGCAGTGGAAACTAGCGTTCTGCTCCCTACCGCCGAAATGGCTACTTGACTACCTTTACCTTACCTTTTAGTATTGTGAAGAAGTAACCTGTATTACATTAGACACTAGAATTTAAAAACCTGCCAAATATAACGTATCTAATATTAAACTTGTGTATTAGGTTTTTTTTCTGACACAAACAACATGCAGATAAGTTTTTATTGACCTTAATTGTTTACTCCCATGGACCCAAGTCTTTCTAGTTAATTTACATCAATTTGATCAGAAACAACCAGCATCTGTGTAACATTGTACACATTTCAGTTCATCACATAAATAATAAAACAATCATCATTCCCTAATTCCTCTTTTTTTAACAGAAGTTTCATTACTGATGTTTGAAACAATAAGGTCAAAGATGTGTCAGTGCTCAATGAAAGAAATATTGATTATGTCGTCTTGTGGAGATTACCTTACAAAGTCAAAATTGCAGAAGAATGACTACTGAGCAAGTAATTAATATACTGATGTAGCCAACAAGGCAAGACATGAATGCCACTTGGCATCTGCATCCATCCATCTAACAGCGAAACATGATTCCTAATCTGTTTTGGGTATTTTTGAGAGAAAAAAAAGCACGTATGTCATTTTTGGCTGGCCTTTTAAGCTTGGCAACTTTGTCAGATTTTCTTGTTGGGAGACAGGCAACGAAGTGGTTCAGTCGCCACACAACTTCAGGAAGGTCCTTCCCATTTATCTGTGACCACACTATACTGACTCTTGCTCCTGGTACATCTGTTTCCTGAGAAGCAAGTTTTCTCGGAAGAAGTGGTTGATGAAGGCAGCAGCGGACGTTGTTACCCCCAAATGTAGGGTATATGGGGAAGACCACAGTCTGGAAGACACTGGCAACAGCATGCACTTGCCAAAAGCCCAAGTACGAGTTCATCACAGTTGCAGCCTTTACTTCCTCTTGAAAAACACGCTTAATTTCTTCAGTGGTCAGATCATCCATGTTATCAAAGTCAGAGTACTGAGCATACACCTTTGTGACTTCAGGAATGTCTGATGACAGTTTAGAATTGGATAGATAGTGATCTTCATTCAGTGCCAGTTCCATAACAATTCTGGCACACATTTCCAAGTGCAAATCGTCACTGCCACAGGCTAATACTGAGGCTCTTCTTGTGAGACAGTTACCGCCTCCATAAATGCATACGGGTGTAAGTGCGGGACCATCTTCTGGATACAGATCTGATGCATGCTGATCTTGCTGAAAGTTATCAGCAAAATTGTCCCTTTTAATTGTCAAAGGATAACTTTCAACTGCTTTCCAGTTCAACGAAATCTAATCCAATTGAAAACGGCAAACAATGTTCAGCTATGAACGCACACAGAACAGTTTTCACTCGGCAGTTCGATCACCAATTCTATCTCGGGTCACAGTAGTTTTAGCAGCTCCATCAAGCTTAGCAGTCTGTTGCAACGTGCCTAGAATGCATTTGTGCTCAGTATCAATTGCATGAGCCGACAAGGCTTTATTTCCACTAGAACCGTAAGTTACCGTCCGGTTGCAGGGAACACAAAAGCAAACACCGGGCGAGTCAATCTTCCAGCACCAACTTTCGAAGTACACACCATCGTTGTTTTTTTTCCTGCAGCCACACCCACCTCTATCTGTTTTTTACACCCTTTTCAAGGAAAGAAACGTCACTGTCCAAGTCAGTTCTTTCATTTTTCACTTCCTTTGGCCTTAAAATGGCGATTTCGACCATGCCGCTTGATGACAAGGGACGTCACTCTCAGCGAACAATGTACGTCTCATTCGAGGCTCACGAAGCAGACCACTTCTCTTCACTGCCGATGCGATGTTTCTTCGGAAATAATGTTGAAAACCGGCGAAATTCTCCGACATTATTTCTACCGCAAAATATATTTTGAACGAAATCGGAAACCGGAAACATTCTCCCGAAATTATTTCAAAACCGGAAAATATATTTTGAACGAAATTGGAAACCGAAATTCCGGCTCACACCGGAAAATTAGCACCCCTACACATGTACCAAGTGTTGTTGTTTGTTTTTTTACTCTCTCTTTCTCCCTCTCTCTCTCTGCATACATGAGAGTGAGCGCAGAGTGAGCCGTAATACCAGTGATATTCTCTCTCTCTATGCGTGCGTGTGTGCGCGCATGCGTGTGTGTGTGTGTGCTTTGCGTAGACCTACTTCATTCCGATCTTTGCTTCACATGTGCATATTTGTAGCGCCAACAATGGCGGAGGTGTTTGCACACAACTTCAGTGAACGCAAAAGACGTGCAGATTTGTTGTGCCATGTGTGTGGCAATTGTGTGCTCAGACAGCATAAAGGATTAAACACTAGACTTTGTGTGCACATGTGTGTGTGTGTTTGTGTGCGTTGTCTATGTGTTATAAACCGGTGTTGTTGGAGCATGGGTTTCTGTCAAGTGTGTGTGTGTGTGTGTGTGTGTGGTGTGTGTGTGTGTGTGTCTGTGTGTGCGTGCGTGTGTGTGTGTGGGTGCATGTGTGCTTGCGTGAGTGCGTGCGTGCACGCTCTCTCTCTCATACCGATGTTAAGAAATGGTGTGACCCAGTCACTGAGTAGGCTTACCATGAAGATGAAAGTGCGACAACGATTTGCATTGGCATGTGTTGATATATGTGACATCAGTTTCAAATGGATTATATTCACCGATTCGAATGGGGGGGGAGTACAAGGTCTGGCTGGAAGCATTTCATTGTTTATGACCGACATCTGCATGTGTAGCGTGCTAAAATCTTCCTTTACTAAAAGCATGGTGTGGCTGTGATAGAATTAGTATTGGGATGCTTCACGAGCATGTTGAGCATACAGATAAACATGCAAAACATGCCTAGGGCGTGCTAGGAAAGCTACCGCCGTGTTCCAGTGAAGTTGACCAGTGCTGACAGTGACTGTTTTTTGGGGGCCCACTACCAGCTGTCAGGTAGGCGTACTGCGAATAATTCTCTGTCAGCTGTAAAGGAAAGATATGCATGTCCAATATGTTTGAGTTTGAGCGTGATTGAACTTATGACGCACGTTCTGTACCGAGTTGAACTTTCATTTCACTTTGTGTCTGTTCGTCAGTCTGTTTTAATTGCCTTTTGTCGGCAACTCTTTGTGCTGCTTGCCAGTAATGCATATGAAAGAAAACCCATTCATGTTTGGTATCATTTTGTCAGTCAAAGACCCCACAATCCAGTGACATCAATCGCACACAGTTCGCTGCATTCTGGCACAAAGTATTAATGAAGGAACACAGCACCCTATTTCCGACACGCTATCAGCCAGATGGCTGAATCACAGTATGAGTAGTGAGGAAAGCTTGTAGAAGGTCAATGCGAAGCAGGTGGCAAGTATGTGCTGCAGTGCGCTGTTTAATCAAACTGCTGCTGCTTCTACTGCTTCCTCTCGCCTCTCCTCTGCGAACAGTAGGAGATCAGGGGTGATTTTCCTTCTCTTCTATTTAAATACTACTCTGCAGACAAGTGTGCTGGATCTGTAGAGTAATCAGGCGGGCTTATACCTTTAATTCTTTCGCAACGGGCGCAGCAGCACAATGTCACTTCCCTGCTGCCATTTGCTCCAGCAGGCTCCCAACCATTGCTGACGTGTGATTTTCGCACTTTTTAATTTTATTTTTACGTCCCCCCAATATAAATGTTATATATCAACGGAAATGGTAAAACACAAACTTTGCAATGAGCATACCCTTAAATATATTTTAGGTAAAATAGCAATGCTATAGTTGGATAACACGATCTTGTTCAAGTTCGTTTGGTTAATATCTCTTTGGACTACTCTGGGGTCACAAAAGTCATCACTAGCGCATGCAAACTTACTGTTCCCAAAGGCTAGAACCCTGTTCTAAATATTTAGGCCAGCTGCATCTCTTAGACACAGATGACAGAACAGGAGATTTTTATATAGTTATCACGGAACTACGTTACGGCTCATCCAGGGAGTACGGCAGCGTTGCTGTAACCACGGAACGGCTCGTTGTGAATGGGTCGACTTGAGTTGCCGTAACTATGGCACAGCACATCACGAAACGCTGTCCTCCTTGAAAGCTGATCTACGGGCTCATGAGCTACGAGATCTTTCCACATGCACTGCTCTTTTGAGGAAGGCCTGTCGCCCACACTATTAATGCTGGCAGGTTTTGACAGGTCCTAACATCTTTCAGCTGTAGACTGTTTGGATGGGGTGATTGATGCTCCATCAGTAATACACCAGATGGCATACGTTTTTCTTCCCCAATTCTTATGTCAAAGAGAAAAAGGAGGAGAAAAAGAAGTTTGGTGATAAAGTTTTGATCAGTTTCTCTTTACTCTTACACTTTACTGCTGGAGAGCATGGACGAAATCCAGTTCAAGCCTCTATGTTCATTTCAGTCAAAATCATGACTCCAACATACAGTGACACCATCGGATCAAATTTTTACGGTGTTGACAGTATGCATTTTATCAGTGCTTTGCATCGATAATGCTTATGCCGTACGCCTAACGTCATCTGACACTGGGATAACTGCCTGCTCCCGTTTCAGGAGTGCACTCACTGGCAGGCTAGCAAAGTCTGTGTGCATGCGTACGCTTGCTCACACACATTCGAGTGGTGTGTGTGTGTGTGTGTGTGTGTGTGTGTGTGTGTGTGTGTGTGTGTGTGTGTGTGCATGTAATGCTTAAATTATGATCTCTGAATTTCAAACTGTTCTTTTCCTATCAAACCGCTCACAACACCACACTATCACCATTTTTTAGACTGAAGTTTCACAGTAATACAGCCAGTTGCCAACCTTGAGAAAGCACATTTAAGTAGGGCTGGAGGTTGGGGGGGGGGGGGGGAGGGGGGGAGGGATAAGGATCTGGTATGAATCTCTTCTGAGATGCTTAAACTTTCTTTTTTTGTTGTTGAAAATTTGTAAAATATTAAAGGAAATGATGATAAATAACTGAGATTTGAAATCAGTGAAAACTACTGAAAACCAGCAATGGTTGACAACTGTGACTCCAGCATTTCTATCCACTGGCTCTTGTGATAATTTAGGTTTGGGTTGTTGTTGTTGTTTGTTTGTTTTTAAACTCTGCCTTATAAGCTGACAAAATGGCTGTCTTTTCCTTTCAAAAACTATTGCAAGATTTGAATGAGAACTATTGCAAGATTTGAATGCGACAGTATTATCATAACCTTCAAAAACAAAAACAAAACTTTACCTGACATGAAATCTTTCTAAATAAACCATACTCTAATACTGTACATTTACAGCAAGAGGCATGCATACTCCTTAGCAACTCCCAAGCAACCAAACCCACTGCTATACAAAAATGTCTTCAGTTCACTTACCACTGATGCCACAAATCTTCTGATATGTCTGTGCACTGGTAAATGAATCATCTGGGGAGAATACAAATGGAAATGAAATTACAATAGTGGTACATAAAATCTTATTCAACTTCAAACAATAATCAGTATAGAAAGAAAAAGTCAACAACATTCATGAATCAATAACAAAAAATTTAAATGAAACATTTCCTCGTTGACTCTAAAACGCCTTTAAAAAAAAAAATCTTCTCTACAATTTTACTGCAGAACTTGTCCAGCTAAGAAAAATTAGAAAAGGAGACTTAAAAACCTTCACAACAACATCTGTTTGACCAGCATTGTACTTGTAGGACATGATCAAAACCTGACCCTCTTACAGGTTCTGCAGGAACTTATCAAAACAGGAAAATACTTCAAAAGGTTGATAAAGAGAAAAGTTACTAGTTCCGCTGGACAAAGTAGACAAACAGATTACTGGACAAACATCTTCCGACCTGTTTGTCTAGTTTGTCCAGCAGACCAGGAACTTTTCTCTTTAAAATTTGCTTCAATTTCTGCCTTCAATCACTTCACTTTGAAACTGAGGTTGACAAAGGTATATGGATGATTTACTTAAAAAAACAAACAAACAAACAAAAACACTTCAGCATTCCTGTGCTTTATGTATGTGGTAGATAGGCATTACTCCCCTCCCTCTAACTTTTCTCCCAGTTCCCACTGTCAAGCCCAGTTATAATATCAGATCCATTAAAACAAAAGCTTCTAGCATTTTGGGGTTCCCATGACCCTCTGAAACTGATCCTTCCGGCAAGAGTAGTCGACGGCAATCAGTCTCTGAGCCACTACCCACCTCCTGGATGGGGTTGAAGTCTGGGTCGTTGAGGTTGCGGAGGAACCAGAGGACTCCAGGCCGCAGCACCTCCCTCAGCAGGAGGATGAAGGAGGCGAAGTAGAAGACGTACACCATGCCCACCAGCCAGTGGATGAACATCGACGTGCCTGGAGCCAAGTGGAAACTGTTCTTTCGATCCTTCAGCGTGGCATCAAACATGGACTGAAACGCACCACAAGACAGACAATACACCTGTTACACGAGTGAATTCAACGTGGCATCAAACATGGACTGAAACGCACCACAAGACAGACACTACACCTGTTACACGAGTGAATTCAGTGTGGCATCCAACATGGACTGAAACGCACAAGACAGACACTACACCTGTTGCATAAGTGAATTCAGTGTGGCATCAAACATGGACTGAAATGCACAAGACAGACACTACACCTGCTACATAGGTGAATTCAGTGTGGCATCAAACATGGACTGAAACGCACAAGACAGACAATACACCTGTTACACGAGTGAATTCAGTGTGGCATCAAACATGGACTGAAACGCACCACAAGACAGACACTACACCTGTTACACGAGTGAATTCAGTGTGGCATCCAACATGAACTGAAACGCACCACAAGACAGACACTACACCTGTTACATAGGTGAATTCAGTGTGGCATCAAACATGGACTGAAACGCACAAGACAGACAATACACCTGTTACATGAGTGAATTCAGCGTGGCATCAAACATGGACTGAAACGCACCACAAGACAGACACTACACCTGTTACACGAGTGAATTCAGTGTGGCATCCAACATGTACTGAAAGGCACCACAAGACAGACACTACACCTGTTACATAGGTGAATTCAGTGTGGCATCAAACATGGACTGAAACGCACAAGACAGACAATACACCTGTTGCATAAGTGAATTCAGCGTGGCATCAAACATGGACTGAAACGCACAAGACAGACACTACACCTGTTGCATAAGTGAATTCAGCGTGGCATCAAACACGGCCTGAAATGCACAAGACAGACACTACACCTGTTACATGAGTGAATTCAGCGTGGCATCAAACATGGACTGAAACCCACCACAAGACAGACACTACACCTGTTACACGAGTGAATTCAGCGTGGCATCAAACATGGACTGAAACGCACCACAAGACAGACACTACACCTGTTGCATGAGTGAATTCAGTGTGGCATCCAACATGGACTGAAACGCACAAGACAGACACTACACCTGTTACACGAGTGAATTCAGTGTGGCATCCAACATGGACTGAAACGCACAACTTCAAGACAGACACTACACCTGTTGCATAAGTGAATTCAGTGTGGCATCAAACATGGACTGAAACGCACAAGACAGACACTACACCTGTTGCATAAGTGAATTCAGTGTGGCATCAAACATGGACTGAAATGCACAAGACAGACACTACACCTGTTGCATTAGTGAATTCAGTGTGGCATCAAACATGGACTGAAACGCACAAGACAGACAATACACCTGTTACATAGGTGAATTCAGTGTGGCATCAAACATGGACTGAAATGCACAAGACAGCCACTACACCTGTTACATAGGTGAATTCAGTGTGGCATCAAACATGGACTGAAATGCACAAGACAGACACTACACCTGTTACATGAGTGAATTCAGTGTGGCATCAAACATGGACTAAAATGCACAAGACAGACACTACACCTGTTGCATAAGTGAATTCAGTGTGGCATCAAACATGGACTGAAATGCACAAGACAGACACTACACCTGTTACATAGGTGAATTCAGTGTGGCATCAAAAATGGACTGAAATGCACAAGACAGACACTACACCTGTTACATAGGTGAATTCAGTGTGGCATCAAACAAGCAATGGAAAATATTAGGGCAAAGTAAGGTAAGGCAATGTTGCTTATAGCCCAGCTGACTGCAAAGGGCCGTATCAGGGCTGTCACCTTGTTGAAGTCAACTCACAAGTCATTAAAAAAAATTTAAAAACTCATTCGCACAACCCTTTAAAACACACTTTCTAAAAACATACCGCAATGTTGTCAAAAATCTTTCCTACATAAAATCTATGATCAGATGAAAAATGTTAATCTCTTTCAGAAAGTCAAAGATCACATCAGGTTGGACATCTCTGAAAAATGTGGGTGTCATATACATCACGTATTATAAACAGTACACAGATTTGTTGCCATCTGCATCTTGATTACACATCATGACTTCAACAGAACTGTGTTCATGTTATTGGTTTGTTGAGACTGATCATATTGTGCTGTATTCGTGAGGCATGCACTTGAGAGAAAAGAATCTACTCTGCAATCCCCTTTCTCTACATCTCTTCACAGTTTAAGTTTCTTCAAAGACTTCATATCATTCTTTTTCTTTAAAAAGGCATGGTCTAAACACAAACTGCTTAACCCAGTTTGTTTCAGTTCATGTACCTGTGTGCAAAAATGCTTTATATGTGAATGTTCTGTGGTAAATATTGCATAACAAACAGAAGGGTTCAGAACTTGATATTTTGTTGTCTTGGCCAGCTCAAGAATACACGACTACTGTGGTCATTTGGCCACCACGTCTTTTACTTTAGTTGTACTTGATTGTTTTTCTTAAAAACTGGAATATCAGACTTTAAATATTAAATACGAATTCACTAAAAGTGTATCTGCAAAAATGTATGTTATTTGCAAATTTTGGTTAAAAACAGTCCCATCCTCCTCCCTACCTCCCCTTCTTCCAACTAACGCCCTTCTCATTACTTTCTATATTTCTGAATATATGTGACCCGCTCCCACGAAGGGTACAATAAGTCGCTCACGGCGATCGCCGCTGCAGGCAAAAAGGACGGGAGGGGTCGATTTTGTCAATTTTCAGTTTTCCTCATTTTCGGATTCTATTATCAATTTTACATCATGTGTATGCATATTAAATCAACATTCGACCTCTAAATGCATTAATTTTGATGTTTAATTTGGACAGTTCACCGTTCAATCCAACACAAACTCGCGAAAAAGGCCATTTTTGCCACGAAGCGACCGGCCATGACACGGCAAAACGTGTGGCATGTGGCATACCGTTGGACTCGTCTCATTCCCGCCGTTTCCGTCGTTTCATTCACAAGAATATACAACCTGACCCCAATGCGTAATTTGCCTCCAAATAAGGTAAACAGACGCTGTTCCCATGACCAATGAGAACGGACTTTAGAAATCTTGCTTGGATACAGTCTGAGCCGAGAAAGCGGATTGGTCTTAATTTCGACAAGGGAAAGTACTCCGTCTGTTTGTTGTCGTTCGGTCACTCGTGTGCGAAGATGGAGAGGCGAAAGCAAAAACGAATGATCGACTTGTTGAATCAGTCTCAAGCGGCAAATTTACCTCAAGGTGAGGAGCTGCAGGAACTTATCAACGATTTTTTCATTGATGATCCGAATCAGTCTGATGAAGACTACTCAGAAGACAGTGATCATGAATCGGAGGAAGAAATGGAACACGACGATCCGAGTGATTGTGACGCTGACGAAGCACCACCACTTGTTGACCCCGAATCCGACAGTGATTTTGCAACATGTGTTAACGGTGCACCACAATATCCCAGCTTCAGACTGCCGCAGAATTTAAGTGCAGTTGCACACAGATCAAAGTGGCCACGGAGACAGATCAGTGTGCCGGAGAGAAGAGAGGCTGCATCTCCCAGTTTTCTCCCCAAGAATTCTGGCATTGCAGCTGAGTTGCCTTGACTTGACTCCAGGTGAGTGACTGATTGCCAAGTAAGATGATTATTAAAACCAACTGTTCTCCACTGTGACTGATTTAATCAATTGAAATATTACACTGTAATCATGTGCTATTCATATTTATTTATTTATTTATTTATTGTGTATTTACTTCTTTATCACTTATTCATTTATTTATTTACCTATTGTTTACTGAACATTGCTGTCATTGATTTGTTTTTGCTAGCCACCACAAAAGAAATACTGAAGCAGCAGAATATGGATCAATGAGCAATTATTTACTTTGCTTTAAAATGTGTATTTCACTGACAGTATGAACTTTAATTCTAAGTAGTAAAGATTAGGTATTGAATCTAACACTAGAATGTTGAAATCATTTGTGTTCTTGCATATGTGTGTGTGTGTGTGTGTGTGTGTGTGTGTGGAGGGGAAGGGGGAACTCGCGGGGGGGGGGGGGGGGGTGCATACAGTATAATGCATGCATGTGTAGCATCGTGTGGTGTGTGTGTGTGTGTGTGTGTGTGTGTGTGTGTGTAAGGGACACAAAGAAGGGTGGGGGTGGGGAGGAGTGTGTGTATGCCTGTTATCACTGACTCACTGTGTGTGTATGCATAAAGTATGCGTGTGTGGAGTGGGGGGAGGGGGGGGCAGCAACGGAGAGGAGGGTGGGTGAGGTCAGTGTATGAATGTGTGAGGTGTCACAATGTGTGTGTTGAGATTAGGGGTCCACAGATGTTTTTTGGGTGGGGGTCTTTCTAGCTTGTAAATTGAGTTTCTTATGTGATTTGTATCTGTTGTGCCAGATGAACTGGACTTGCTTGTGATGGGAATCTTCAGTTCAAATACGCGGCAAGGGGGAACTACAGAATGCAGTCGCAGAAAAGAACAGAAGACTCGCCAAAAGCCCCGCACTTCATACACCATGATGAACCGACTTGTCTGTAGAAAGACCTTCATGTTTCTCACTGGGTAAGAATTTCAGTGCTAAACTGTCACATATTTTTTCTCACAATCAGTTGGATTTAAATCTGGCTTCTGATCTCTCAGCACTCTTCAAGCACTGACTAAATAGTGAACAGTTTGTTTTTTTAATCTACAGTCTGATTTTCTTTTCAGTAGAAAACTTGTGAGTTTAAATTAAATAAATTTCATCAAAACACACAGACATAATCCTCACACACACACACACACACACACACACACACACACACACACACACACTACACACACACACACACACACACACACACACACACACACACACACACCACACACACACTACACACACACATTTCACATTTTAGAAGGTGTCACTTTTCAAATACTACTATGAATCTCAGTTTGTAACATCATATTTATTTTATCTGCAATGAATGCTTTGTACATTTTTTGTCAAATAGTACTTTGTGTGTGAGGAGTTGGAGGTTTTGTAACAGTTGTTGTTATGTTGTGTACTGCTAAGACCCAGATATCTACACCAAGTATTTGACTATGGCAAATGCTCAGTGGTTTGAACATAAGTGTGAGTTTTTGATTACCCCGCCACATGAGGAGCCACACTCGACTCGGGGGATTTATGTAAAGTCAAGTAAACTGTCTAATAGACAATGGACAGTTAGCCTGATCAGATTTTGACAATGTTGCAGTGTTGGAGAGAAACGACTGCGAAACCTGATGAAGCATTTCATCAGCAGCGGAGGGCCTAGCATTCGCATGAAAAAGAGAGGGGGGAGGAAGAACAACACCAAGGCCCTGTCCCTGGATGACACCAGCCGCATAGTTCAGTTCATCAAGAACTATGCAGAAGACCATGCTGTCAGTCTTCCGGGCAGGGTACCTGGTTTCAAGCGTGATGACATTCTGCTCCTGCCGTCATCCCGCCCAAAGAGTGAAGTCCACCGCGATTTCATTGCTGTCTGTGAGAGTCAAGGTACTCACTGCCCCATCCACTTTTCTCTTTGTCTTGTTCAACATGTTGCTTATCATTTACTTTAAACAAATTCCTTTACTCATTCATTCATTATTCATTCATTTCATTCATTCATTCATATTCATTCATTCATTCATTCATTCATTCATTCATTCTCATTCATAAACTAATTCCATTTATTCATTCATTCATAAACTAATTCCATTTATTCATTCATTCATTCATTTAATTAATGAATTCATCCCATTTGATCAATTTCATTGTGTAAATAGTGTGGAAAAGTCATTTACTAGTGAGCTGTTTACAAATTTTGTTTTGCATGCTTGTTTCTTGTTTATGTGACCCATGCAAACAGTAAAGTGTCATACATGCATGTCTTTGTAGTTAAGGTGTTTTTTTTTTATTTTTTATATCAGCTCCTACCTTCCATTTGTTCAACATTTTGATTATCATTTACTTTAAACAAATTCCATTTCTTCATTCATTCATTCCTTTTATTCATTCATTCATCCCATTAATTTTTATCAATTTCATTGTGTAAATAGTGTGGAAAAGTCATTTACTAGTGAGCTGTTTACAATTTTGTTTTGCATTCTTGTTTATGTGACCCATGCAAACAGTAAAGTGTCATACATGCATGTCTTTGTAGTTAAGGTGTTTTATTTTTTATATCAGCTCCTTCCTTCCATTTGTTCAACATTTTGATTATCATTTACTTTAAACAAATTCCATTTCTTCATTCATTCATTCCTTTTATTCATTCATTCATCCCATTAATTTTGATCAATTTCATTGTGTAAATAGTGTGGAAAGGTCATTTACTAGTGAGCTGTTTACAATTTTGTTTTGCATTCTTGTTTATGTGACCCATGCAAACAGTAAAGTGTCATACATGCATGTCTTTGTAGTTCAGATTTTTTTTTATCAGCTCCTTCCTTTCATTTTTTACATAGAAAGTGATGAAAGTTCAGCTGATCAAAATAATGTGAATAAGTTTAGATTCAGTAGTAATAAAAACAAATGTTAATTCTGTTGCCAGATCATTTAGTTGATGGCACACACCAAGTTTTGTTGGCATGTACACAGGGTCATAACTGATACACCATTCAGTTTAATTCTGCATTAACCTTTGTGGAAACTGGGATGTTAAAATTGTCCAACCTCAAAAAAACTAAAGATTTCAAACATAGGTACTGAGTTTTGTTGTGGTAGTCGGGTAAAAAAAAAAAGCTCATACCATGATAAAGACCATTACAATTAATTTATAATTATTTATACAAGTAAATGTTGTTGTTTTTTCCTCAGGATTGCGTCCAGAGTCATTGTCAACATTCCGGAAACTGTGGGCGACCCTACTTCCCTTCATTGTGGTTGCTCGTCCTATGACTGATCTATGCTGGATCTGTAAGTCCAACAAGCACCAGATTTTACGGGGCGGCATCCTGGATGACTGTGAACAGCAGGAACTGCTGATGGCACAGCAACAACACTTAAGCCGTGTTGAAGAAGAAAGGGTGTTGTACCGACGCATGACGGCAGAATGCAAGGAAGTAGTGGAACAGCAGCAGATCACATCCCTGGGGCGCCACCAACCCTGTAGCAGGGATGTCACCATCCACTACTCCTTTGATTTTGCCCAGCAAGTTCATCTTCCACACAGTCCCTACCAGCCTGGGCCCATCTACTTCTTGACCCCCAGGAAAGTGGGTATTTTTGGTGTTTGCTGTGAGGGTCTGCCACAGCAAATCAATTACTTAATTGATGAAGGAGCCTCATCTACCAAGGGCAGCAATGCTGTCATTTCATATCTCCATCATTTTTTTGATAACCACGGCCTTGGAGAGAGAGATGTGCAGCTCCACTGCGACAATTGTTCTGGCCAGAACAAGAACCGCTTTGTACTATGGTACTTTGCATGGCGAGTGATGACTGGTAGGCACAGGTCCACTACTTTGAACTTCATGCCTCCTGGTCATACTAAGTTTGCACCTGACTGGTGCTTCGGCCTTCTAAAGAGGAAATTCAGACAGAGTGAAGTGCACTGCCTTGATGACCTTTCTAAGGTTGTGCGAAAGAGCACACCTGTTAAAAAGGTAAACATACCTCAGATTGTTGCGCAAGAAAATGGAGATGTTGTTGTGCACACATACAACTGGCAAGACTTCTTCAGGAATTCTTTCCGCACCCTCCAAGGGATTAAAAAGATAGGACATTTTCGATTTTCTCATGACAGTCCAGGAGTGGTGTTTCACAGGGAAACTCTTGCCGACCAGGAGACAGCATTTGTGATGGTGGACAATGCTGAAGAAGTGTTGCGTGACCTGAACGACATGCCAGCTGTCATAGATTCACCAGGTCTGACCCGTGACAGACTGCTATACCTGTACAAGCACATCAGGCCTTTTGTGTCTGACGATGCAAAGGACATACTGACCCCAAATCCTGATGTGTGAGCAAATGGTTGGCCACGCAAAGGGTTCTGTTTTTGTACTTTTTTTTTTTTACCTAGTGCTGGATTCCTACAGTGACTTTGATTTACTGGATTTTTTTCCAGTGTTTGTGTTTATGTGTGACTTTTTCATTTTTCTTTGGAGGTTTCTGGTGGAGAAAATCAAGATTTCAACCATTTTGCACAGACGTGTGTACATTATTGATAGTGTTGATCTTCATGTAAGGTCCCCGTATGTGTATGTTTACATGAACTACTTCATCACTGCGTTCAACAATCATCAGCTTTGTCAACATCAAACCATGCATTATCACCGAGGATTTGGTGAGAAATTAGGGCTAGATTCTGATGAAGGACCAACATTTTGTGCAAGACTGTGATCACCTCTTCAACACTTCTACTTTACATAACTGGTTGTGAGAATAAGGCTGTAACAAGGTTCCAGTTGTGGATTACAAAATGTTTGTGCACAGAGTGATACACTGACAAAGAAAGTAAGTGATTTTTTTTTTGATGTTTCAGTTTGTTTGCATGCCATTGTGTGTAGATTTGTAGCTTGCTGCTCAGATTTGATCATCAGATCTTTAGGATTCATTGTTTTTGCTCCACCTTTCTTCTCTGCACCCCACCTTTTCTGCATGGAACCCCCCCCCCCCCCCCCCCCCCCCCCCCCCCCCCCCCACCCCCCACCCATCCCCTTACCTCCTCCCCCTCCTCTCCTATTGCCCGCTTTTTAAAGATCTTATTTACTTTTTTATATTTTGTTTCCATCTGTTTTTCTTCTTTTCATTTAATTTCTTGGCAAACTGGTCCGTTTCACAGCCAGTTACCATTGTAATCTTATTTTTGTCATTGTACCGGTACCTGTTTCGGTTTAAAAGTTGTTCGGTTTAAAAGTTGTTCATTCGAAACTAAGTATTAAAATTTGATTTTCTCAGAAGTCTTTAGTTGCATTTAATAATCATGGTATGACATCTTCCAACATGGTACAAGTGACTTGTATGCCAATTTTCATTAAGTTTGTTGATATTTAAACACCGTTGCTAGGGTCTTTTGACCAGAACCCTTCATTTCACTTTGAAAGGCAATTTCTCAAAATGGCCACCGTCCAACCTACCAACTTTGAATGCGTATATCTTCCTACTGAATTGTCCCCTGTTCTTGAAATTAATATCACCAGAAAGCTCTTAATCTGTAGTTTTTAATGATACTAAATACTCAAAAAGTCCAGAATAGACTTATTGTACCCTTTGTGGGAGTGGGTCACACATATATATATATATATATATATATATATATATATATATATATATATATTGTTCTCTGCCTCTTTCTCTTTTCTCTACCAACATGTATGATCATTACTGTAACATTTTCCATAGTAATCATGTCCCCATTCATTCACACACACACACACACACACACACACACACACACACACACACACACACACATACACACTGCGCACATACACAAACACACCACACATCAGCAAAGATGAAAGAAAAACAGCAGATATACCAATGAGCAGATGTCCAACCACCAGCCACAAATCAAGGGGAAAACTCCAATCTCCATGACAACCAACAGTTTGACCTTGACCACCACATAGCAGAGGCCAACTATTCGCCGGAACCTGAAAACACCAACAGACAAGTTGATGTAATGAATGAAATTTTACTATCAAAAGTAGTGTTATGAAACATCTACCTGTACAAACAATGCCCTATATCTACCCACTTGGCGTGAAACACTGCCGTATCATCAGGATCTTAAAACAAATTTTTAAAAACCCTTGAGGAGCTGGGTACGAACCTCACCTCCATTCCAAGATAGGCAGTGACAGTGTTTGCCAAAGTGAATTTACTTCATCAAAAGGTTCAAACTATCTCAGTTTTTGCACCTTTCCCTGAAAAGCCAGGCAGGTGGGAGGGTGTTGAAAAGTTTGGACAAGCAATCATTTCATAAAAGTACTTTTAGCAGCAAACTTCCTTTTTCTCTTCCCTGAGCAAATGCAAGAATAACTAAAAAGGATGATGGAAAGTACTCTCAACTGAATAAGGAAATGATCCCACATGAGAATATTTCTGTACTAAATTGCAATATATGCGCCAACTGTCATCATTTTCAAAACAGTACATGTCTATGCGAAGGACAGGCTTACTGGTTTTAGCTGTGTACTAAACATGATCAACAACAACAACAACAAAAAGAAAGAAAAGAAAAGAAATCTGATTGTGTATGAAGACAGTGATGAAGGAAAGGGGCGACAGAAGAAATGAGAACAAGGTGAAAGCATGGGTTCGAGTAGGGGTTGTAAGAGTAAAGCATCCAAGCTGGTACAGCAAAGAGTCCAGAAAAACTATAAAAACAAATCTGGTTGCAAAGCGAGACGACTGCAGGCGGAAATCTAAACAAATCTTAAATAAATGTTAGCGAACCGCCCAGAGAACGTGGACAAACGAGTCACAAGACAAAACACAACGCGTTTCGACCTCTTAGGTCTTCGGGGTGCGCTGAACCCTAAACGATCTGAAGCGATCAAAGCTAAGTGAATTTTCGTTGTTTTATTCGTTTATATATCACCTGACGAAGACCTAAGAGGTCGAAACGCGTTGTGTTTTGTCTTGTGACTCGTTTGTCCACGTTCTCTGGGCGGTTCGCTAACATTTTTTAAGATTTGTTATAAAAACAAATCAAACTTCTTTTTTTTTCAAAGAGAGTAACTGACTTAGGAGGTGGAATCCAATATATGTAGGATAACAGATACCACTGAACACCGCCCAAGTGACTAACCAACAGTGCAGTGTCTCCTCTGATGGATGGACTGTTTACAACATTACAATATGGACTGCTCCCTGTGGAATGCTGGCAGAAAAAGGCTGCAACAAGACTGTGGGTGTGGCCATATATGGGAGAGCTGAAATGTACGACGTACACGTATGTCATGGATGTTGATAAGGCAAACAAACCACAAAAAAAATCATTATTATCATAAATAGAAAATGAGGTTGAAGTGCATGGCAAATGGGATGGGAAGGGCTGTAGTACTGGCAAAGGGAAAGAGAGATGGGGCAACAGGAAGGGGTGTGGGGTAAAGATGGACGCTCACTTTCGCAGTCTGGCCAGGGAACACAGCAGGTAGATGGTCATGAAGGAGACAGCTATGACCAGGTATCCTGCCAGCGTCGTCAACAGCCCCTCAAAATGAGATGCTCCCACCTGTGGGCAACAGACATTGCTCGCCTAGTCATACACCTCTGCACCACAGTGTCTGTAATAGTAGTTTAATATATGTTTATGATATGTAAAGGAATTTTGCACTTACGATCGTGGAGAAAATCATCTTGAAAGCATCAATGCACAACAACGCTCAAGTACAGCGCAAAACATATGATTAATCACAATGATACATATCTCCACATGTAAACACAATCCTACACACCAACATGCACACACAAACACAGGCAGTGATCATATGTACACAGCTTGATGCACACGCACGCATAAGATAAGATAAGATAATGTTGATTATAGCCCAGCCGACCGCAAAGGGCCACATCAGGGCTGTCACCACGTTAAAATCAACTCACCACACGCACGCATGCGCACGCATGCGCAATGCCACGCGCATGCACACACACACACACCACGCACACACACACACACAATTAGCCATCAGACAAATCATGTCAATAATAAAAAGACCAACTCACCACATCATCTACCCTGAGGCCCACAAGTGTGAAATGCCCTATATGATATGGTGAAAAAGCTGAAAAAAGACCAAAGGAAAATTATCAATGCAAAAAAAATTCCATTTTTTGGACATGTATACAAAAATGCTTCAACCTGAAGTTTTGTACTTAAAGAATATCATACATCACTGTAAGTAGTCTCCTCTTATCAAGACATGCATGCATGGTGTGTGTGTGTGTGTGTGTGTGTGTGTGTGTGTGTGTGTGTGTGTGTGTGTGTGTGTGTGTGTTCTATGTTTGCATGTGTGTCTTTGAATATTTTACATTTTCAGCCACGAAATGACAATCACCTAAATCCCAAAAGACAGTTGCAGTATGTTTTTAGAAAGTGTGTTTTAAAGGGTTGTGCGAATGAGTTTTTAGTATGCAAACCTAAGCAAGTCTAGTTAAGTTTTCTCAGCCCTCTCAACAATCCTTGTCTTTGTTCTTCATTGCATGGTCTTTAATGTTGCTATCAAAAATCAATGCTTTGTGGGGAATTCCATCCTTAAGCATTCATCAAGGAAGAAAACAAGAGCAGGACTTGTGCAAAGGGAAGTAACCATGTAAAGCTGTTTTTTTAAAGTTCTCTTGAGTTACAAGCAGTGATAATTCTTACGCACAAATGTACGTCTCTGATGCATAAACTTCCCATTTGACACACTGGAATTCAGGCCAGTGCGTCACAAAAACGTACCAGAATTTACTATGACGCACTGATTTTCTCCTGTACGCATTACACCTCTGAGCAGCGCATCAAGCAAAAGGGCTTTCGTCTTATCCGCCACGATCGAAGTTAAAAGCCTGAATTTCCTCGGCGTTTTAGACCGTTCTGAATCGATGAACACTTCCGCTTGAAAAATTTTCTCTACTGAAAACCAAAAAAGTCGTCAAAATAGACAGCCTATCCAGTCTTTGATTGGATCACAAGATCACAGGATTCAGCTGAGTGGGTCAGGGAAAAGCATATAAAACCGTAGGAATTTCTGCTTTTCAGAATCAAAATCCGACAGCTCAGCTGTGGCTTGTGGGTGATAATCCAGCGAATGGAACAAAAGTCGAACAATCCATGCAACATGACCATTTCGGATAATTAAAATGGCTCCGTTCTGGACATACGAATGTGTTGCTCACAGAGCAAGAATGTCCAGTCAACAGTTTCGTCATACGTTCCAACAGGATTCCGATGATCATTGCATGGTGATTGGAATTTGGTCATACAATAAAATATTTCAACATTGAAGGAAATGACTCGCGTAGCGTAAATTCTGTGATGATAATTGAAGAGGACATCCCACAAATCAAGTTTCGCTGTTAAAATCCTGATAATGTAGGTACACACATTTACTCATGTTAGTTGATAACACTTTAAAAACATTGGAACACAAATGAAAATAGATAATATTTAGCACTGTCTAGAATGTTTTAACTTTATTATATACACCTCTTTTCTAATGTATTTCTGTCTCTATTATAAACACCTCTTTTCTTATGCATTTCCATCTCTTTCTCTCTGCATTTATTAGTGTGAGCCAGTGAGAGCATGCTCGTGTGTGTGTGTGTGTGTGTGTGTGTGTGTGTGTGTGTGTGTGTGTGTGTGTTCGTGCGTGTGTGTGTGTGTGCGTGTGTGTTTTCACTACAATTTCTAGCAGTTGTTAATGGTGACCCCCCTAAATATTTTTGTGACCCCCTGAAAGTTTGGAAGCGAGTTTTTCGTACGAGTCTGATCCCCTAATTTTTAAGAAATAATTATTACTGACAAGTACTCTCAACTGAATAGGGAAATTCATTCACTAAAACTCCAACATTCAAGTTCACAATACTTTAAAAGAAATATGAGAAAATCTGGACAAAGAGATTACAAACAACAGTTTAACCGTTTCAAACAGTAATAGGCAAAGTGGACCCACTGGATCTGTCTTAGTTGTGTTGTACTGGAGAAGAGCATTTTGAAGGTGTGGGAATGCATTTAGAAAATCAGAAAAAAAAGAGAACACCAAACAAAAACAAACAAAAATCACATGAAAGGTTCTGATTCATACACTATCATTGCTATGAAGTTTTCAAAACTTGAAAACATATCAAATGATCAGACTTTCTGCATCTTATATCATCAAGATGAAAGAACAGAACACATCACTTTAAAAAAAAAATCAGAGCTTCTGCAGTAAAACACAAAGGATACAGGCTGAGAAGAAAGCAGCAAAAACTGAGTGGTACAGTGCTACAGTGACGCATTTCAAAAAAAAAAAAAAAAAGAAAAAAGAAGTCCAACCAAGCGAATATGTAGCACCAAGTAAGTTAATGCAATATACTAAATCAAAACAATTCTTACCAAACACCAAAATGAAGAGAGTGTTGAGAGAAACGACCCAAAAGACATGTTCCTGAAACAGACACACGCAAATGCCTTCATGGAACTAGTATAGGCAGTCTTTATTTATACTTCCTGTAGACTATGTATATTTTACCAAGGCAAACCAGCACAGTCTGGGCACTTCACATCAAGGACTGGCAAATTTGGATAAAATCAAGGTCTTCCGTTTATGAAATCCAGCTGAAAGTAATTCTACAAGTAAAACAGCTTGTGTGTGTGTGTGTGTGTGTGTGTGTGTGTGTGTGTGTGTGTGTGTTGTGTGTGTGGTGTGTTGTGTGTGTGCGTGCGCATGTGCGTGCGTGTGCGTGTGCATGCGTGCCTGCGTGTGCATGTGCGTGCGTGCGTATGTGTGTCTCATCTTTCATGCCACCTCGGTGGCATTATTCCCACAGGGCTCATCCTGGCTAGTTGTTCACAGGCACACCCTGGACTATCCTGCCACACCAGCAGCGGCAGCAATCCACAATGAGCGGTGATCACCCTGAGGCAATCCACCAGAGGAGACACTGCACTGCTGCCAAATCACTGATGGTGTGAAGTGGTGCCAGTTCTCATCCAACGTCCACAGCACACCACTTTCTAAGGCCCATATTGACAAAATACTTGCACAGTCGCCAGACAGGCAAGATGAGAGTCCTCTTCCAACGTCCACAGCACACCACTTTCTAAGGCCCATATTGACAAAATACTTGCACAGTCGCCAGACAGGCAAGATGAGAGTCCTCTTCCAACGTCCACAGCACACCACTTTCCAAGGCCCATATTGACAAAATACTTGCACAGTCGCCAGACAGGCAAGATGAGAGTCCTCTTCCAACATCCACAGCACACCACTTTCTAAGGCCCATATTGACAAAATACTTGCACAGTCGCCAGACAGGCAAGATGAGAGTCCTCTTCCAACCTCCACAGCACACCACTTTCCAAGGCCCATATTGACAAAATACTTGCACAGTCGCCAAACAGGCAAGATGAGAGTCCTCTTCCAACGTCCACAGCACACCACTTTCTAAGGCCCATATTGACAAAATACTTGCACAGTCGCCAGACAGGCAAGATGAGAGTCCTCTTCCAACGTCCACAGCACACCACTTTCTAAGGCCCATATTGACAAAATACTTGCACAGTCGCCAGACAGGCAAGATGAGAGTCCTCTTCCAACGTCCACAGCACACCACTTTCCAAGGCCCATATTGACAAAATACTTGCACAGTCGCCAAACAGGCAAGATGAGAGTCCTCTTCCAACGTCCACAGCACACCACTTTCTAAGGCCCATATTGACAAAATACTTGCACAGTCGCCAGACAGGCAAGATGTGAGTCCTCTTCCAACGTCCACAGCACACCACTTTCCAAGGCCCATATTGACAAAATACTTGCACAGTCGCCAAACAGGCAAGATGAGAGTCCTCTTCCAGAGGGTGCCATCATGTTTGTCCAATGACAGTCTCCATAAAATCACCCATACCAGCAACCTCGACAAGAACTCACCAAAGCCATAGACACTGCTAGTACATTGAAACCAAGGCAACCACAAGAGCAGGGCATTAAGGACGCGAGAATTGATTTTTCTTTTTCCATGCTGACGGAAGAGGTTGAGGATATGAAGATGATGCTATGGCTTTCCCTTTATATCAAGGACATGACGGAACTGTGCTCTTCAATTTTTTTTTAATGACCTATCCCAACATCAACCAGGCCCCAAAAATACAGATGCAATGTCGGTCAGGAAATTTAAGCAACACTTTCAGAAGTGCGTCCATAAAAAGGATGAAACTTGACAGTGTGGTTCCAGTTTTCCCACTTGAGCCCACAGCAAACTTGACTCTGGGCGGGAGCTTGTTGGGGTAAAAAATCCCACAAATAAATGGCTCTGATGGGAACTGACCTATGGGCGGGAGCTTGCTGGGGTCAAAGATCCCAAAACAAATGGCTCCGATGGGAACTGAACCTAAAGCTTAGCAGCTTGCAATCCATGATATTAACCACTGTGTTTCAGTTGGTAGTGAAAATGAATTCTTCTTCTTTTCATTCTCCCTTTCCTCAGCCTTTGTAGTCGCGCAACAATGTAAAGAAACACACCTCTATGTGATTTATAATTATATTTAAAGCACATCAAACTCTATCTGCCAACATAATCAAGCCTATACCACTTCATGGGAAAAAAACGGAAACAAAATTGCTTAACCTCTTCCCTGAGTCTATTACAGGGTCGTTTTCATGATGTTGTACGCCCGTAACCGTGCCTATTGCGGGGTACTTATTACAAAAAACATTTGATTATATATTGTACTAATGACCACCAAAATCAAATTATTATACCACATCATAGCACACGGTATAAGAAAAAAAACATGCAAAACATCTAAGAGATATCTCAACAAATGAACAAGTAGTGAACACATGATCAGTGAACCTACTGCAATTTAACCCCGGCACTCAGCAATACAGAAAAGCTCTTACACTGTGGCAGGGAATGGGTTAAGCAGGAGCTAAGGGATCCAGTCATAAGCAATATTGTAAACCCCATTTTGTTTTCACAAGAATTCTAACAGACAATATCAATGGTGGATGGATGCTTTTTACTTGTATATGCCCTTGACAGATGCAGAGATTTGTCCTCCTGGCCACATGTAACTCAGCATACACACATTGTGAAAATGATAACTGGTACAATGTCTGAGAGAAAGAGCCATGCACAGGGAATCAAATTAAATCAAATCATGTCTCTTATAGCCCAGGCAACAGTGAGGGTCCAGATCAGTTCCGTAATCTCTTCAAAGTCAATTCCTTTCACACTTGTTAAAACACACACACGCATACACACACAGCCTTATTCAAACAGATAAGATAAGATAAGATAAGAAACACTTTATTATCTCATCATGAGAAATTTGGTCCAGGTGCATTTCACACAAAAAACAGCACTAGAAACCGACCAAACACAAAAACAATATTTAAAAAAAAAAAAAAAATCACAGAACACAATCATTTCATAAACTCATTGCACATTATATTATACATAATATAATTTATATTGCACATTCATACATAATCACATCATTTACATTGTATATTATCAAGAGAGAAAAAAAAATCACAATAAAAATGCTTATAAATGTAAATTTAACGATTAAATCAAACAAATTTGTGTATAAATGATATTATATGACACATTTACAGCCCCACAAGTACACCCATGCACATACACAAGTTTGCACAAACATCCCCACACTCACAGACAGGTATCCATCCATCCCTGCTCACCACACACACGTGCACGCCCTCGCGCGCGCACGCACACATGCATACACAAACATACACTCACATGTGCACACGCATGCGCACACAAACATGCACATGCGCACTCTCACCTAATACAAATTCAGAATTCATAGGTTAAAAAACAAGTTTTGCTTGATAAAGGTTACTGATTTAAAAGATGGATTGACTGGGGACTAAAAGTTTTTTGAGCTCTTGTTTTCACTCTCAAGGTTCTGTACCGGCATCCTGATGGTAACAGTTCATAATGCTTAGCCAGGACATGGCTATCATCACTGGCTATCTGTCTGGCTTTGTTCAGCACTCTCCTGTCGTACAGCGCTTTCAAACTGGTTTGTCTTGCACCCACAACTTTACTACACACACTCACAACATCATTCAGCACATTCTTACATCGCAAACTCAAACTCCCATACCAGCACATAAAAGAAATGGTAAGAACAGATTCAACACAGCATCGATAATAGGTTTGTTGAATCTCAGGAGCAACACCAATATTTCTCAGTTTTTGCAAGCAGAATATTCTAGATTGACATTTCTTGTGTACAGATTCAACATTTTTGTCAAAAGTAAGCTTTTTATCTATAACTGTACCTAAATATCGGTATTCATCAACTCTTTCAACAGTTTCTCCATCAATAGTAAGTTTTGGAACTGGTGGTGGATCTTTACGGAAATCGATAAGCAGTTCTTTTCTAAAACATACTTTAAAGTGAATGGTAATCACGTGGAATGCACCACAGAGCTTCTTCACCTTTTAACAAATACAAGTAGGTATAAAGACAGCCGCTTGTGTGTAAATGGCTCAAAACTGTTCTTCTATGTAGATGTAAAGGCAAACTTTTGAAGGAATGGGCAGATGTGAAAGAGTTTTGTTATCCGACTGTGTCTTGCAATTTTTTTGCCAGAGGTCACTGATTAAGTCCGAGGTTTGGATTTTAGATCTGTATGTAGGACTGGGAACCTGAATAGGGGAGGGGAGAGAGAGAGACAGAGACAGAGAGAAACAAAAAGACAACAAGAGACAAAGGGTGTGAGAGAGAAAAAGCATGGGTGAGGCGCACATGCACATGAGAATGAGACAGACACAAAGAGAGAGAGAGACAGAGACAGAGAGAGAGAGAGAGATGCACGTTTAAGGCTCAACAAGAATACCGTATCATTCACATAATTCATACTGTTTATACATATATAGGAATAACTATCTATGCTTTTAGCTACATCCTATTAGTGATTCAAATATCAGGACAAAAATAACACTTACCAAGAAGACCAGTGAGCCATCAAGTCCCAGCAACTGTAATGGAAAAATATCCCCCATACTTCATCAAGACACAGGCAAATTGATTCACACTACTTCTATGCATATCAGTTCAACATAACTCCCAACATAAAAATGTCAGTTTGAAAAAAAGCCAGCCTGTTACAAGTAAATACTTTCTCTCACCAAGAACTGTCTGTTACTATATGTCTTAATTTATACTCCTAGTTTTTCTACCACATTAATTTCACTTTGGCAAATACAACAATACTGGCAAAGATATGCACACAAATGATGTACGAACTGATACTGAGGAACGTCTCAACAACTGATCTCCAAAATATTTTGAAAATTAGGACTTTAAAGATGAGAAACTTTTCCTGTAAGCTAAATCTAGTGTATGAAGACCAAAATGTTTCAGAAAGAAAAGTCTCAAAGGAAAACAGCCTTGAATTGAAGGTAATTCCAAGAGAAAGTTTACTGCACTACATGTCAACAGTCTCAAAGGAAAACAGCCTTGAATCGAAGGTAATTCCAAGGGAACCTTTACTGCACAACATGTCAACAGTCTCAAAGGAAAACAGCCTTGAATCAAAGGTAATTCCAAGAGAAAGTTTACTGCACTACATGTCAACAGTCTCAAAGGAAAACAGCCTTGAATCGAAGGTAATTCCAACCTTAAAGGTCTACTTTAGAGGTTTTCGATAATTGGTCAGCTTATGCAGAAATATGAAATGTTTGATAAATTGGTAAAATAAACATCCGATTCGCTCCCGATCACACGAAATCGATCCGCGAAAGTGGGCATTTTCACCTGTAATCAAGAAAACGGGAGGTAATCAACTAAATCTTGGCATGGCTTAACTGCTCTTGGATGTGACGTCACATGATGGACAGCGACGGCGACAGAAAGCGATTCTGATGGTTCTTGCGCATCTCGCTCGGTATTTAATTTATCATGTAAAAGCAGTGACTATGATTGCGACAGCCAATGTGACTCTGGGGATGTTTCTGCAAGGCCTGTACCTTATCAGTTTGAACGCTAAGTTCTTTTTACCACGTCAGTTCAGTTCTAGCTGGACGCCCGAACACAGCATTCCGAAGGCGTACGGACTTGACCGAAGTCTCGAAGGAGGCTACCAACTGATTTCTTGATGCGATCACGCGTGGACGGCGAGCGGAGATTCTCCTTCTTCAAGCCTTAACGTGTTCATTCAATTTAACAAGTGTGATCTGTCCATAGATAAGAACAGAATAAACGTGCGACTATCGTACTCATCTGTACGAGCTTACCACTCCACCTTCAAAGTATACGCGCACAATGCAGACGAAGTTTTTGATCCACTCGAACGCGCTCGGCAATTGTCGGAATAGCTCGTTTCCGCGGTCCAGCTGGAACTGACGTGGTAGAAAGAACTTTAGCTGCCCGGCATGGTTGCACAAACCGAATCCACTTCTTTCGAGTATCTGGATCAGATGGAAATGTGTGCAAAGAATATCCGTCTCCTGCTGAGCGGCTGCACTCGCCTACAGCACAATATCTGCCACCCCCTCGTGACTTTTTAGGCTGTAGGGGTTCGCAACTCGTGTTGATTTCACTTGGCGTTGGCTTGTTGTGCAGGTCGCGGCTGACGGCCAGTCCATCAAGTGACGTCACGGTTTTCGGTCTACCGCGCGGGGTTTGAAAAGGTGTGCAAAAGTCGTTTTTTATCTATTAAATTCTTTCGGCGATTTTATTTAAAAAATGAATACCATGCCGTAGTTATATGACATGTAGACCTGTTTTTAACAAATTATTAAAAATCTCTAAAGTAGACCTTTAACAGCACTACATGTCAACAGTCTCAAAGGTAACAGCCTTGAATCGAAGGTAATTCCATGGGAACATTTACTGCACTACATGTCAACATGACATATCACTCACCCTCTCCCATGTCAGTTCCTCAGCTGCTCTGTCCCACTCTATGGGATTCCAGTTGTTGTCGTCTGCAAAGAAACCAAACACTGTTACTCCATATGTTCACCTGAGTGTCAAAGTCATCTCCATATTTCATCTGAAACTGCTTTACTATCTGAAAGAGATATCCTTCTTCAGCTTTTATTCAAATTTGCTGCAAGCATATTCACTTGATTTGAACGTGACCTCCGACTGGAGGTTGTACTAGCAAGTTCTTTGAACAACCACGTCCTCCTTTTTCTTTTTGACGTTATGTTGCCGGAATTGTTATTTTTCCCAGATGGAGGAAGTAATTCCACAAATCAGTAAGCCTGATCATCATTTTACTCCACACACACACAAAAATCCCCTCGAGTTGTAAAAAGAGAAGAAAAAATTGAAAGGAAAGAGTAAGATAAGATAAGATAAGATAATGTTGCTTATAGCCCAGCCGACCGCAAAGGGCCACATCAGGGCTGTCACCACGTTAAATAAACTCACCAGTCATTTAAAAAAAAAAAAAACCAGCACCTTTCACACATCTCTTTAAATGACATCGTCTAGAAACGCACCAGAAACTTCGTTAAAAATCTTTCTTCCGTAAAATCTTAAATCAGATGAAAAATGTTAATCTCTCTCAAAAACTCGAGGATCACGTCAGGCGGGACATCCCTGAACAGGATCTTCATGGACTCCGCTGTAAAATGTTTGTGTCTCACATCGTGCAAATCCCAACACTCTAAAAGAACATGTTTCATTGTGAGTGGCGCATGACATGGAATGCACCACGGAGCTTCTTCACTCTTTAAAAGGTAGGAATGGGTAAAATACGAATGGCCGGTGTGCAGCCGGCACAGAACCGTTTCCTCTTTACGACCACCCGACGTAGATGGGAGGAAGTCCTTAAGGTTTGGACGGATCTGAAAGAGTTTGTTACTCGTCTGGGTTTTCCAATCCTCCTGCCAGAGGTCTCTCACATAATCGTTAATTTTGGGTTTCACATCTGAGCAGGGGATATAAATGTTGGACAGTTTCTCACTTGTGGCGTTCTTGGCTAAACGATCAACCATTTCGTTCCCGCCGATGCCAACATGACCAGGAACCCAAGCAAGAGTAATGTTGTAACCGTCCGCTTTCAACTTGCTAAAAAGTTCAAAGAAATGTAAAAGTTCTGGATGCTGAAGGTTGCGGCCAGCTATGGCCTCCAAAACTGACAGCAAATCTGACAGAACCAGAAAGTCGCTCTTCGAAGATTGTGAGATTATCTTCAGCGCCAGAACCAGAGCGGCAAGTTCAGCGGAATAGACAGAAGCATCTGAATGTATATGTTCCAACAGTATCTGAGAAGGAGCCCCAGGGCAGTAGGCTGCACAGGCCACTCAGACATGCCTACCCCAAAATCTTACTATCAGGAACAGATGTTATAAAAATCAGGAACAAATTGAAAATTTCAAAAATTTTCAGGAACACTCAACCTTCCTTTTGTGGACACAACCGCGCGTGTGTAGGTTCACACACACACACACACATTCACACACACAAACACCATAACAATTCTGCAAAACCCTCTCTTTCAGGCAGAAAAAACAACTTACCTTTATTTACACTATGTACATTGCATGTCATGCATGGTTTTCACTGTGCAGACTTCAGAGACCTGTAGTAGGCACTCTTCAGGTCTGCATAGTCCGAGGTCTTCTATTGTTTTCGCCGCTATTTCTTTTATAATGGCTGTCCCTTACTCCTGCCACACTGAAACTTCTTTGCCACATCAGTCTTTAAACATCAGTTTGAACGCTTTTGTAAAAGTATCCAAAACGGTGAAAGGCAGATTCAGTTCAGCAACAAGGTCGACGAGCATTACTTCGGCGCGAATCACTTCATCTGTTGATTCTGCTTTGCTGGTCGACGAACTGGTGAAAAATCCAGAAATCTTGCGAGTGTGACCACAAGATATCTCAAAGTCCTTGTGTATTTTGGATTCGACATGTCGACGACAGTCATCTTGGCCGCCATGTGCGATGGAGAACTCGCACTGGCAAACCGTGCACCAGCATAAGTTTTCCCCTTTCCGTCCTTCTTGTAAACATGACCACCTCTCACTGTATTGTTTACGAAAGGTTTGCCGACGGCGATCTTGTTTTTTTCGCGGCTGCCGCTGGGGTCCATTTTGAGGTTCATCATCATCTGTCTCGCACACTCGCTTCGCAGTCTTCATGCTAGCCATGTTTGATAGTCGAGCGCACTTTGTCTGAATCTCGGCTCCGTTCGGTATGTTTCGTCGACGGATATGGCAGTGTGAGCATGCGCACTGCGCTTCAATTCAAGCGTCCTAACCGTCATCCGGTTTGTCCCTCTGTGAAAAATTGTCCACTCGTTTGATTTCGTTTTTCTTTTTGTTTTTTTTTTTTCCGGAACACGCGATCCCTGACCGTAACGTCCGGAACAAACCTCGATTTTTATGTTTTTCCGTAACAAATACGGCTATTCCGGTACGGTAGGCATGTCTGGGCCACTCCATCTTCAGACTTGGAACCGTCAGTGAAAACTTTTTGATAGGATGGGAATTTCGAACAGAGCTCAGCATACAATGCCTTGTACGCCAGAAAGCTGGTAGACTCTTTGCGAAAAGCTGCAAGATCAAAACGAATCTCTGGTGTGAAAAAGGTCCACGGAGGTTGATCCGGAAACTTGAAAAAAATCGGACACAACTCCTAGGTCTAGACCTGCATTCCGCACGCGAGGCCGCATACGAAGACCAAACGGCAGAATACATTTCGGGTTGTTTTCAAACTTACTTTGGAACGGAGGGTCAAAGACACAGTCATAGGCAGGATTCTGCGGTTCTGAGAACAGTCGGATATAATAATTCAAAGACAGTTTCAGCCTGCGGTTGGACAGTGAAGGTTCACCCGCCTCTGCGTACAGGCTGTACACAGGGGTGGTGCGGAACGCTCCAAGACAGAGACGAAGCCCTTGATGGTGGATAGGGTCCAAGAGTTTGAGGTAAGACGATCTTGCAGAGCCGTACACAGCACAACCGAAGGAAAGAGTAAAACTTTGTATGTAAACATACAAAACACACACAACAAACACACACACGCACACACACACATGTGCACACAAGTACACACACACACACCACCGCCGTGGCGAAGTGGTTAGCATCGCGGACTCCCGGCTGGGAGGTCGTGGGTTCGAATCCCATCAGAGTCATGTGGGTTTTTTCTGCCCCGACCGGCTCCTACCCAAGTTGAGTTTGCTGCGGACTCAGTTGGAAGACTGGGACCACACAGTCGAGTTTCATCCACTTAATGGATGCGTTTCTGAGAGTGTTGCTCAAATTTCCTGACCAACACTGCAGGGCCTGTATCTCTCGGACCTGGTTGACGCCAGGGTATATTATGAAAGGAAGCGTAGAGTACAGGCCTGTCATGTAGTCTCAGACCGAAATGGAAATCTGTAGCATCATCTTAATCATCCTCATTCCCACTGATCAGCATTAAAAAAAAAAAAAAAAAGTCTCAAGTTCTGTGGCCCTTCATGCCCTGCTCTCATGGTGACCTCAATTTCGATGTCCTCTCCACGTCTGTGGCCTTGCACGGCAGCGCCGGCACACTCAGAGCCACTGCATTTAGTTCGCTCAACGCTTTGCCTTTTGACCCCGCTAGGCCTAACCAGTCAGCCACCGCACTGCCAGACGCTGTGTGGGTTTGGACGCTTCGAGACTGGTGCAGCATCATTAAGTATATTTACTGTACAGAGGTTTTTAGATTATAATTTCTGTATGAGAGCAATAGCGCAGTGAGTACTTGAGAGTGTGACAAAAGCTGGCATTTCGGTCTTCTCTGTGAGTACCATAATTAAGTTTCGTGTTTAAAACTTTCTGACAGAACTTTGCGACCGGCAAAACCAATAGCCTGCGCGTGCGTGCGTCGTTGGCCTGATGTGCTTGTAAGCCAAAGTAGGTCAGGCGTTGGCAAAAATCTTTGTGAATGAAAAGTTAGTTTGCATTTGTAAAGGTGTCGTATTTACACTGTTTGTATACACACATATTTCTTCATTGTTGCTACATTTATTGTACTATGGTTGCATGTAGAGCAACGTAGGCCTAATTAAAGGGAAATGTAGAGGATAACATAATTACTACAAGCAAAATAATACTACTGATAACAGTAATGGTAGTAGGCCTAACAATAATAAGTGAATAATTATTATAATTATAATAATACTTCATTTCCAATCATCATACTACTATTTCTATCGGCAAATTCAAATTAAAGTGTTGTTGGTAGTACCATTTGGATGTTTGTGTGTATGTGTGTGCATGTGTGTGTGTGTGTGTGTGTGTGTATGTGTGTGCGTGTGTGTGTGTGTGTGTGTGTGTGTGTGTTGTGGTGTGTGTGAGAGAGAGAGAGATAGGGGGATGGCCGAAAGGATTATGGAATAAAAACGGTCATTCTCTCACTGTACATTTAGAACGTTTAAAGGTCTTGTGTAGACTGTGTGGGAAAAGGTCTAAGAGATCAAAGAAAGATAAAAACAAATCAGTGGTAACATGTTTTGAGTGTTGCTTCTGAAATAAAAGTAATCTTCATGTGAATGTTCTGGAAGATAGGGATAAGATAAGATAATGTTGCTTATAGCCCAGCCGACCGCAAAGGGCCATATCAGGGCTGTCACCACGTTAAAATCAACTCACCAGTCATACATATTAAAAAAAAAAAAATAAAAAAAAAACCTTTCATACATCACGTTAAATGACATCGTCTACAAACGCACCAGAAACTTTGTTAAAAATCTTTCTTCCGTAAAATCTTAAATCAGATGAAAAATGTTAATCTCTCTCAAAACTCAAGGATCACATCAGGCGGGACATCCCTGAACAGATCTTCATGGACTTCCGCTGTAAAATGTTTGTGTCTCACATCGTGCAAGTCCCAACACTCTAAAAGAACATGTTTCATTGTGAGTGGCGCATGACATGGAATGCACCACGGAGCTTCTTCACTCTTTAAAAGGTAAGCATGGGTAAAATACGAATGGCCGGTGTGCAGCCGGCACAGAACCGTTTCCTCTTTACGTCCTCCCGACGTAGATGGGAGGAAGTCCTTAAGGTTTGGACGGATTTGAAAGAGTTTGTTATTCGTCTGTGTGTTCCAATCCTCCTGCCAGAGGTCTCTCACATAATCGTTAATTTTGGGTTTCACGTCTGAGCAGGGATATAAGTGTTGGACAGTTGCTCTCTTGTGGCGTTCTTGGCTAAACGATCAACCATTTCGTTCCCCGCCGATGCCAACATGACCAGGAACCCAAGCAAGAGCAATGTTGTAACCGTCCGCCTTCAACTTGCTAAAAAGTTCAAAAAAAGTAAAAGTTCTGGATGCTGAAGGTTGCGGCCAGCTATGGCCTCCAAAGCTGACAGCGAATCCGACAGAACCAGAAAGTCCCTCTTCGAAGAATGTGAGATTATCTTCAAAGCCAGTACCAGAGCAGTAAGTTCAGCAGAATAGACAGAAGCATCTGAATGTATATGTTCCAACAGTATCTGAGAAGGAGCCCCAGGGCAGTAGGCTGCACAGGCCACTCCATCCTCAGACTTGGAACCGTCAGTGAAAACTGTTTGATAGGATGGGAATTTGGAACAGAGCTCAGCATACAAAGCCTTGTACGCCAGAGCTGGTAGACTCTTTGCGAAAAGCTGCAAGATCAAAACGAATCTCTGGTGTGAAAAAGGTCCACGGAGGTTGATCCGGAAACTTGGAAAAATCGGAAACTACTCCCAGGTCTAGACCTGCATTTCCGCACGTGCGGCTGCATACGAAGACCAAACGGCGGAATACATTTCGGGTTGTTTTCAAACTTACTTTGGAACGGAGGGTCAAAGACACAGTCATAGGCAGGATTCTGCGGTTCTGAGAACAGTTGGATATAATAATTTAAAGACAGTTTCAGCCTGCGGTTGGACAATGAAGGTTCGCCCGCCTCTGCGTACAGGCTGTACACAGGGGTGGTGCGGAACGCTCCAAGACAGAGACGAAGCCCTTGATGGTGGATAGGGTCCAAGAGTTTGAGGTAAGAGGGTCTTGCGGAGTCCGTAGACAGCACAACCGTAGTCCAGTTTGGAACGGACCAAGGCTCTGTAGAGGTGCAGCAAAGTTTTCTTATCAGCGCCCCAGTCGGTGTGCGCTACGACCCGCAGAATATTCAGAGCTTTCTGGCAAGAGGTTTTGAGGTTTTTGATGTGGCTGAGAAAGTTGAGTTTCTGGTCAAAAATGACTCCCAGAAATTTGGCCTCTTTAACAGCTGGAATGGGAGATTTCCCTACTTGAAGTTCAGGATCTGGGAAAAACTGACGGAAATTATGGAAGTGAATACACTGCGTCTTTGTTGGAGAAAAGGTGAAACCGTTTTCATCCGCCCATCGATGGATTTTATCTACGCAAAGCTGGAGCCTGCGCTGGACACTCGGTACAGGCTTCCAGTTGCGTAGACAGCGAAATCATCCACAAACAATGAGCATCTGAACCCTGCTGAACTGATTGAACAATGTTGTTGATTTTAATACTAAAGAGGCAGGAGACAGTATGCTCCCCTGGGGAACACCCAACTCCTGCTCGTGGACATCAGAGAGAGTGGTGCCAACCCGGACCTGAAACTGTCGTTCTGCCAAAAAATTTTGAATAAAAAGCGGAAGATGACCTCGAAAACCCAGATCGTGGAGATCATGAAGTATCCCCGACTTCCAGGTGGTATCGTAGGCCTTCTCCAAGTCGAAGAAAAATTGCCACTGTATGCTGTCTGTTCAAAAAGGAGTTCCGAAGGGCAGATTCCAGACGAATCAAATGGTCAACTGAACTCCGATGTTTGCGGAAACCACACTGTTCTTTCGCCAAAAGGCCATCGGTTTCAAGTTTCCACATGAGCCTAGCATTGACCATTTTTTCCATCAATTTACAAACACAGCTGGTCAAAGCTATGGGACGGTAATTTGAAGGATTAGAAAGATCTTTTCCAGGTTTGGGAATTGGAATAATGAGAGCTTTTCGCCAAGAGGGTGGAAAAAAACCTGTAGTCCACACATGGTTGTAGACCTGTAGCAGTATGTTCAGACCTTCTAGCGGAAGATGTTTCAACAGCTGATAATGGAATTCATCTATACCTGGAGAGGAATCGCTGCAAGAAAGTAAGGCAGATTTCAGCTCGTTTAACGTGAAAGGAAGATTGTAGTCTTCCATGTTGTCTGACGAAAAGTTGCAGGGTATTTTTCTTTTAGGGCTTTGTTTTTGACAAAAGTGGCTGATTTATTAGAAGAGGAGGAATTCTTTTCAATGGTTGAAGCAAGCAGATTAGCAACTGCTTTCTTCTCTGTTATTAAAGAATCCGAAAACTTGAGATGGTTCACAGTGGGACAGGTGTTCTTCCCTTTGATTTTCTTAATGATGTTCCACACTTTTTTCTTGGAAGTTTTTGATGTCAGCCTGGAGCAGAAGCTTCTCCAGGACCGACGTTTACTGATTTTAAAAGTGTGTCTTGATTTAGCACGGAGTTTCTGATGGGCTCGAGCGTTGGGACCCGAAGGTCGTTGGTATACCTGACGCTGAGCCCGTTTTCTAACTTTGGAAATTTGTTGGCAGTCTGAATCAAACCAGGGTGTTTTTGGCATTTGAAGTTTATCGGAAGACACTGGAATACAAGCTTTAGCACACTTGATCACAGTGTTAGTCAGTGATTCAGCTGGGTCCGGACTCTGAAGAAAATCAGTGTCCTGGAATTCCGCAGAAATAGTGGCTGCAAATAGATCCCAGTTTGCTTTCTTGTAATTTAGATGTTGAGAGACAGAGACGTGTTCAGTTATGACGGGTTGTAGTAAGACAGGGAAATGGTCACTTCCGTGCAGATCGTCATGGACAGACCACTCATAGTCCAGGACCAGTGAGGGGTCACAAACCGACAAATCTAAACACGAAAGTGAACCTGTGGAAGAGTGGAGGTAAGTTGCAGATCCGTCGTTCAGACAACACAAATCTAAATCCGAAAGGACATCCTCAATTAGCAGACCTCTGGATGACGTACTGACACTACCCCAAAGAGGATTGTGACCGTTAAAGTCACCCAACAGCAAAAAAGGTCGAGGAAGTTCTCTTATCAGACTGACAAGGTCCTGACGACAAACCGGGACAGAAGGTGGGAGATAAAGGGAACAGATTGTCACAGTCTTGTGGAGAGTGACTCTCGCAGCTACAGCCTGAAGGGAGGTAGACAAAGTGACAGGACTATATAACAAAGTTTTGTGTAGGAGAAGGGCAACACCGCCCGACAGTCCCAACGTGGATGGTTGTGCAGGTTTCGAAAGTATATTAAAGCCAGAAAGAGTAAAGGTCTTCTGGCTTTGAATTTGGGTTTCCTGAAGAGCCACGACGGAAGG
>CM031612.1:61561601-61569101 GCA_018398815.1 Conus ventricosus
TTGTGGACAGAGACGATTCCGCTTTTCTCGGTTAAGCTCTCCAAGTCAAGGAAACTTCTGTGTGTAGTCGTTGTGTAAACACTGGTCAGCTGCAGGCGCGATACAGACAGCAAAGCAATGTGTGGTTCGCTATTCTCCACGCTTACAGATACAAGACCGCTCACAGACCCGGCTTGTTGGCTGCGTACAATTTGTTTCTTCTGCTTTTCCGTCTCACGCTTTTGAAGACTTTGACTCAAGCGACTTAATGCAGCAGTAAGAACTGCCGTGCTTGGTTTGCTTCCGTCGGGTCACCGGTATCGGCGAGTCCATGGGGGCTGTCGTTGGAAGGACGTGGTGGCGCCCTCCGGAGGGAGAGCTCACTCACGCCGGCTCCGCGACTAAGCATTATTGTTGTGAGTAGGGGGCTTAGTAGGTGGTGTCCTGCGTATGTTAGATCAGAACAGGCGCCACTGAACACCACCGAAGTGACTCGGCAGCAGTGCAGTGTCTCCTCCGGTGGGTTGCCTCTTGACGACTTGACATTGACTGCTCCCTGTGGATTGCTGGTGCCGGGCTGCGGCGGGGCCAGCCGGGCTATGGCTGTGGACGGGGTGTCGGAATGAGCGGTGTGGGTGCACTGCCTCTGAGGTGGCGCAGAGGTTGGGACAGCAAAAAAAACCAAAAAAACCAAAAAAAACAAAAAAACACACACACACACCTTGTGCAGCATTTCCAGCATTGTTTCCTCCTTCCATGATGCCTTCATTGTCCTGTTCGGCATTCTCCCCCCTCCCCCTCTTCCTCCCCTGCTGGCTCGTCGCCGGCTGGGTTGTTGGGCTGAGCGTTGTTGGCTGGCGCCGCTCGATGGCCGCCCCCTCCGGCCAGTCCACCAATCAAGTTGTTGACAGCACCACCGTCCAAAAGGTTCTGGTGATAAGTCGTTATGTTGATGGTCATTGCAGTCGTTCCCTCTCTTTATCTACTCACCAAACCTCAAAAGCATCTGTTTCAATATTTCTTTTGCAATTATTTGCATGGATAATTAATTTGGTAAGTAGGTGAATTACAGGTACCAATTGAATTATGATTTGTGTCATGCTTTTTTCTTTTCTTTAATTAAAATAAAGGCAAAACGACCAACATCTTCAATGGTATCCCGAGTAGCATCACAGACTGAGAATATGTTTGATTAAATCGCACTATAGAGAATTGTACGTATCTGCATGCTGTTGATATTCGCCTTTGTGTGTGTGGGTGTGTGTGTGTGTGGTGGGTGTGGGTGTGGGGGGGTGGTGGATAATAATAATAATAATGTTAATTTACATAGCACCTATTCTCTATAATTTAGGGCTCTAAGCGTTTTACATTACCAACAACCACACACACACACACACACACACACACACACACAGGCGCGCGTGCTCACGCAGGACCGCGCACGTACATGTGCTCACGCATGACCACACATCCATGCTCTCAAACACCCGCACGCATGCATGCAAGCACTCACATCAATGGGTGTGTGTGCATGCATGCACGCATGTGTGTGTGTGTGTGTGTGTGTGTGTGTGGTGTGTGTGTGGTGTGTGTGTGTGTGTGTGTGTGTGTGTGTGTGTGTGTGTGTGTGTGTGCATGTGCTGAAAAGACAAAGAGAAGGAATCTACTTGTGTGATCAAACACACTTGATTTCAGTTAACCAGTCACCCATCTCACCCTGGCCTGGTTGGGGGCTGGTTGTCCTGTTCCAGCCAGTCTGGCCCCCCTCCATGCAGGATCTGTTCTCGCAGCCACACCAGGCTGATGAAGGCACACAGCGTGCAGGTCACCACGAAGCACCCTTGGAAACAGTCCGAGGCCAGGTTCTCCCTGCCCACAGAGGAACGCCTCCTCAGTGCCAGTTAAACGTCACAATGGACACCTTACAAATCAAAAATCGTTCTCGCAAAATGTTTTGAGTTTTTCCGCAATCAGTTCACTTCCAAATAAAGAATTGCTCCAATTTCACATCAATTTCTTAACGATTTCATGATTATTAACAGAATGCACTGCACACATTTGCAGAAATATGTGTTCCTGACAAAGTTTCTCTCCACTGTGCACAGAAAGAAACACAATATACAGACATACTAACTCAATCAAGTCATGTTGTTAACAGTACAGCTGACCACTGAGATGACTGCCAACTATCATCAAACACTGGGGAATTAAACACTTGTCCATTGCCTCTGTGATGTTGGTAAAGTTGTCACTCTCCCAAACGTCTCTTTCATCCCTGTGACTTCCATATGCACAGAATTCGTGTTATTTTTTCAGTGTTCACCCCCAACAAATATTGTATTGTTCTTCCCTTTACACATTTCTTGTACTATAATGGCAGATCAGTCCCACCATAACTAACACATGTACATGTGTCTGTAACTCTGGAGGAGAAGTGGTGAAACATGAGGAAGTGAAAGGAATCGCATCAGCATCTCTCAATATCTTACAATTCCTCTCTTCTCCTCTTTTTTCTTTTCCTGTTCCCCAATTTCTCACATTACTAAAAGAACTTGCAAGTGTAACTACATTATCAAAATCCGAGAGTTCCATAATCTAATGATCACTTACGTTGAGAGCATGTCAAGTGGAAGAGTCAGCAAAGAACTGACAGAGCCAGTGAAGAGACAACGGTAGATCCGACCTGTCAACACAAACACACACACAGAGAAAGATCAGCATACAGGATAAATTGAAATGCAACACATGCTTCAATGATCTGTACCACTTTTATGTATAAAAAGACATAATAAGGTCTAGAAATAACTGGATAGCAGAAGACCCTCAGAAAAAAACTCTTCCTCATGCAAATGTTTCGGCCTTTAACTATTGACATTGAGAGCTTGAGTGTAACATGCTCGTCCACATCTGACAGCTTTATTACCATTCAACAAGCAATGGAGAAAGAAAACAGAACCAAAGCTCTTCAGGCTGTACGATCTACAGCAGAGACTGTATCCAAGGTCACGTCATGTTCTTTGTGGCACTGGTGATACAGAGGCTACATCAAGACTGGGTATTGAGGTCACTCTAATCTTGACAAATCTCTAATGCTGCTGCCCATAATAAGTAACAGGAACAACTGGAGTATTCATCAAACATCTTTACTAACAACAACAATAAAAAAGTTAGTAAGTAATATCTTCCTCCCCTCCTTCCCACACACACACACCCCCTTCACAAAGCATAGATGCACATCCACAAATTCAGGCATATACACAAATAAGAAAACACATACACACCCTAAGACAAAGCTGCCAAGATCTTAAAAGCACAAAGTCAGACCTGACTACATCAGCAAACCATTTCCAGTAGCACAGACTTCTGTTTCCAGTAGCAAGACCCTCTAACCAGTAGCCACTACCTCGGCCAGGTTTCAAACTACCGCGGGCTCGTTTCAAACTACTGCTATCTAATCATAAATGAAAAACTATGTTTCTTTGCTTTAATAATAGTAAATACTACCTTCATTTCCTTGAGAGAGAGAGAGAGAGAGAGAGAGAGAGAGAGAGAGAGAGAGAGAGAGAGAGAGAGAGAGAGAGAGAGAGATAAACTACCTTACAACATATGACAAACTCAATTTTGAGCTCATTACTTAATTTATTGGTATTGGATTAATGAATTCTCATCCAGCACAAACCTAACACATATAGGATTAGGACCAAAGAAGAAAATACCATGTTACAATGAATAGAAACATCATTCTTACTTAGAGAGAGAGAAAGAGACAAAAAAAGAGAGATGCAGGAGTCAGAGTAAGAGACAGAGACAGATAAGAGTTAGGTATGATAATAGAGAAGACCGTTATTTGATAAAAGCTATTTGGACTTGCTAGATAAGCCAAACATTCACTGCATAGGCTATGTGTAGATGAAAATATGTGAAGAAAAAAGTTTGTGTGTAGATCAAGATATATGAAGAAAAAAGTGTAACAAAAATTAAACCACTGTTAAAACATTAGGAAACATTTCATGATTAATAACAGACAAAATGTACAGAAGAATCAATCAAATGAACATACTTTTTTTCAGAGAATTCCTGATCAATTTAAATGTCAAAACACACACACACACACACACACAAACACGGTCTTCAGGTCAGTCTGGGGTGCCCAATGCTTGCACCTCTGACTCTACTTCAGTGCTTGTGCACTGTGTGAGAGAAACATTTCTTGACAGCAACAAGCTGTTCCTTTTTCAAGTCTCTAGCAAGGAAGCCCTCAGGCAGGCTCTTCACAACCATCAGTGCATCCACAGTCTCTTCACTAAGACTTGCTCGTTGGTCAGTTCTGTTCTTCCTCATGCAGGAGAAGACACGCTCGCAGTGTGCACTGGAGTGGGGAATGGTCAAGATGGAAACCATGAAGGTGGGTAAAAAGTGAAACAGGGCTGCTCCACTGACGTCCTTCATCCTGCCCACCCTCCCCCAGAACACATCCACACGCTCGCCCTCCACCTTCTCCAAGGAAGTGCACTGGTAGAGTGCATACTCCTCCTGCAGTTTCTGCCTGGTACAGTCCTTGGGCATGAGTGCTGGAAAGCGTTCCAGGAAGTAGTCAACTGATGTTGGACTGCCTGTCAACTGTTCTGCAGGATCTGCCACCTCTGCATGGCCCAACAGCTCATCCTTCAAGGGCAGCTTCTTCTTGAGGCAGGACAGCGCTTCCACGAAGAATTTCTTCACATTCGTAAAGAACTCTTTTTGCCTGTCTTCACGGAGATTATGGTCTTTGGCATGTTTCAGGTAGTCGGTGGCCTGATCACCAATGAGCAGGTCTCTGTCCGACTTGTGATGGTATGGCACCTCGAACTGGATGTTGGAGATTTGGACTCCATGCATAGCAACAGGTTTCAAGAACCTCAACAAAAGATCTACAAACAGCTTCCTGATGATTTTGCGCAGGATGTGGACCTTGGGCTCTTCGGACTGCAAGACCATGTTCGCCTTATCGAAGATCTTAATCACATCTTCCAGAAACAAGAGGTACAGCCTGCTGGATGGTGAGGACAGCTGCTGAGAAAGTCGCTCTAACCTCTCCATGTTGGTGCTGCTCATTGCCTTGCGTGATCCTTGCTCCTCACGAACAAAGTCACGAAGAGCTCTCCAGTTTTTGAGGAGTCTCGGGAGACATTTCCCGATACTCAGCCATCTTGTTGAAACATGTTTCAACATCACACACCCTTCAATGTCTTTTTTGAGTTGCATGTCCTTGAAAGCCTTCTTGCACAGACTGCTCTTTTCTAGATAGTAGTACACATCAATGAGCATCTCGTCTGCGCGGACTGGTAAACACCCAGCAGCTGAAACACACACACAGACACACACACACACACGCACAGACAAGCACACGAAATATACACTTGAGCTTAGAAATAGAACTTGAAAGAGAGAGAGAGAGAGAGAGAGAGAGGAGAGAGAGAGAGAGAGAGAGAGAGAGAGAGAGAGAGAGAGAGAGACAGACAGACAGACAGACAGACAGAGGGAGAGATGCACACAGACAGGAAGAGATAGAGACTCAAAAAGAATAAGACACATAGACATACAAATACACAAGACAGACAAGCAGACAAAAACTAGAGATTAGAGAAAGACATAGTCACATACTGGCATACAAAGTCAAGTGACAAACTTGGACAGACAAGTATACAAAACAAACTAGATACCTGAACACACACACACACACATGGTGGATTCTTTTGGAAAAAAGAGAGAGAGAGAGAGAGAGAGAGAGAGAGAGAGAGAGAGAGAGAGAGAGAGAGACCCACACCTTTTTCAGCGCATTTGTGCATCAGATGACAAACGCAGCCTGCCATGTAGAGAGAAGCGTGTTCCTTCTTCAGGAAAGCGAATACTCCCTTGGTTCCCCCAGTCATCACGTAGGCGTTGTCTGCTCGGCAAGACAGTTCTCCCAAGGTATTTCACTGGCAGCGAGCTCGTCTGTGATCAGCTTGGCTATGTTTTCACCTGTAATAAAGAGCCATTCACTTTTTTTAGTACAGAAAGGTTATTTTTCCCCTCATTAAAGGCTTATTTTATGAAATAGTTCATGTCTGAATTGTGTAACCAATAAAAAAAAAACCTGGTGATTTATCCAGGCCAGACAAAGAGCAGCAGGCTAATACAGTAATACTAATAGCAACAGGGCTATTTGGCAGGTTGCAGTGGAAATCACTCATGCTTCCTTTTTTATTTTTAAGTCAGGCAAGACAGCGGAAGAAAGGCATTTGTAAATAAATCAAATTATATCTTCTACACATAATCAGCTGCATATAATAGCCCACGCCATATGCCTATCAGCTCTAAAATTAGTATCATTACTAATATTAAGCCTGCTAAGTTTTGCTCTACAAGAGTCCTAGGTCTACTGAACTACGCTGGCAGGGCCATTGGTAGCGTATCTACCTCACCACCCGAAGGTCTGTGGTTTGAATCCATGACTGGACAGAATGAGACCATAAAATTTATCATTTCTGCTGCTACCAACCAAACTGGTTTGCTGGTGTCAGTCTAATGAAACCAGCCATCCTGATATCAGATCATGTGGAAAGGGATGTAAAATCCCCCAAATCAAAACCAACATAAGTTTATCATACAAAAGTAGAATAGATCTATACATGTAACAGAGAGAGAGAGAGACTCAGTCACAGAGAGAAAGAGACTCACAGAGAGAGAGACTGAGTGGCACAATACCACAACCCCCCCCCCCCCCCCTAAAAAAAAAAGAAAAAAAGGAGACAGAAACAAACATTGAAACAACAAACAAAACCACAACATCCCCCCCCAAAAAAAAAAAAAAAAAAAAAAAAAATTGCAATGCATAGAGAGACTCAGTCACAGAGAGAGAGAGAGACTCAGAGAGACAGAGTAGCACAATATCACAACCCCCCCCCCCCCCCCCCCCCCCAAAAAAAAGGAAACAGAAACAAACATTGAAACAAACAAAACCACAACACCGCCCCCCCCCCCCCCCCCCCTTCCCCCCCCCCCCCCCCAACAACAAAAAAAATTGCTGTGCATAGAGAGAGAGAGAGAGAGAGAGAGAGAGAGAGAGAGAGAGAGAGAGAGACAGTAGCACATTATCACAACCCCCCCCCCCCCCCCCACCCCCCAAAAAAGGAAACAGAAACAAACATTATAACAAACAAAACCACAACATCCCCTCCCCCCCCAAAAAAAAAAAATTAAAAAAAAATAAAAATTGCAATGCATAGAGATAGAGAGACAGAGAAGCAGAATATCACCCCCCCCCCCCCCCCCCCCCCCCAAAAAAAAAAAAAAAAAAAAAAAAAGGAAACAGAAACAAACATTGAAACAAACAAAACCACAACATCCCCCCCCCCCCCCCCAAAAAAAAAAAAAGTTGCAATGCATAGATCTGGTCTATGTTGGCTTCTGCAACCAGAAGCAGAGGCAAATCCTGATCTAGAAAATAGAGGAGGTGGGGTGGGGGTGTAAGTTAAGCTACTGATTAGGCTTAAAAAT
>CM031612.1:61574101-61579101 GCA_018398815.1 Conus ventricosus
TTCATATGGCCTAATCTTTTAGAACTTTAAACTAGCCTTTCTCCTCCACAAGTTACGTGCCAACATTATTTTCACAGTTGGAGGGAGTTCTTATTTCTGATACTACATATTGAAATGAAAATGATGGTTATGGTATGGTTATGGTAGTTTCATAGCCAAATGTTTTTAAATCAGAGTCTTGGTCACAAGTGATTTTAAACAGAGTAAGTTATCAGCTCAAATAAAGTAAACAAATTTAACAGAACAAGTCATGACCACATGCACTTTTCTTTTAAGCAGTCAGTTACAGAAACTGTAGTTTTCAATCTCATTATTACTCTGATCACATCAAAAATACCCAGATCATGACACAGAAAGAATACGTTATTTGCTGATAATTATTATTAAAGAGGTCATAAACATTAAATCAGTTCAATAATCTGCAAACAGTGATTTCAGTTATTGTGACCAAACTTGTGTATACAATGGCTGAAATTATTAAAGAACCAATTTAGTAATCTTAACAACAGTAAATACTAGAACTGTACTAAAGCGTTAAGTCACATACTCACTTGATATTGTGACAGTGAATTAAATTTAAACATGAATTGATCAATGGATTGGTTCTCTTAAGTCTGAACCAATACGAAGAATGCAAATTCACCCCAGTGTACCATTGTGAATACGGAAAAGCAACTAATTAAACCAGCACTACCCCTTGGTGTGCTGTTTTGACAAAGTTGCTTTTCCTGCTTCATGATGAAGAGTACACAGGGGCAAACATGAATATTGTCATGCGCTTCCTAGACGTCAGGAATTCTTATAAGTTTGGATAGTGTCAGCATTCCATAGCACACTTTAGCAGTGGATTTCTTGTTCTGCGTACGCAGGTTGATACTCTTGCGGACACTCACAGTATAGACAGGCAAGTATTAATCCCATCTGCCCAACAAAAGGAGTGGAGTTTTGTGTGTATGACCGTTTTTCTATCCCACCATTAAGGCAGCCATACTCTATCTTCCGGGAAGGTGCATGCTATGTGTAACATGTCATCCATACCAATGGCCAAACTGGCCTTCTCTTCCGAAAGTTGGTGATAAGATTTTACGTGTGTGCAAGATGTTATGCATGTGTTCACACACAGAACCTTGGTTTATAGTCTCATTCGAAGGACTGTATGGGAAATGGAGTCAGAACCAATGTTAATTCCGAGGGAAAAATCCCCCTGTACCGTAACGGCCCGGCGGAGATTCGAATCCGCAACCCTTGAATTATGAGTCCGGCGCTCTACCAACTGGGCTATTCCGGCCCCATAGCAGTGGACAAGGCTAGGAATTTAAGCAAGTGATTGCATTACTAGCTCTCTCTCTCTCTCTCTCCCTCCCTTGTATCCTTTGACTAATGCATTAATAGTAACAGCATCCTGTGCGTGATGCATGAAGTGATCAGAATATTGGCCCTCCAAAAACCTGAACAGTTTGGAAAATAGGCCATATTTCTAATATGAATTTGTGATGCATCCATGTCTTTGCTTCTCACGTCCCTCACTTCCCTTGCTATGAGCACTGGCTAGCATTCGCAAATATAGTTTTGCTCGGACTATGAAAAACTTGCCGGAGGTATATCATCTCTGGATACAAGATGATTTGATGGTTTATTACATACAACATCAAGTTCGAGTGTGCACTGGAATCGTCTGTCGCTTTATATTTCTTCCTTCACACGAAAATCATCGCTTCATCTTTCTTCTTTCATACCAAAATAAACATTCAATGAGACTAGAACTGATAAAGTTTTGGGGACAACAGGCGTTCATGTATGCTAATTCGACAAACAAAATGAAAATCAAAATGGGCAAGTTAGATTATGAAAACTTATTTTGGGAAAAAGAAGAAAAAAACTCTATCAATCACATTCATTCCTACTCCAGACGTGACAGCGACACCGACAGACAACAGACAGTGTCAATGAACGAGTCAACGTGAATAATGATCAAAATAATGTTAAAATCCCTTTGACTTTGCCATCTATTGTTCAAAACCACGACCTATGTAAGGTTCTGTTCTTTCGGAGGGTAGTACATGTTTAATATGTGCGAAAACGCAACTCCAGAATTATCGATCAACTATCTTTTATGGAAAGGTTCACCTGGCTGTCCGTCTTGGTCGTCCATCTTGCTTATGGTGTCATAAACTTGTCGTTAAATCATGACGTTTTATAAATAAATGAATAGATAAAAGGCAGTTATCTGATCAGTCGTACATGATAGATATGATTATATGTAAGCTGTTACACCGTCTATTTTCCTTTTTGATCCCTTGAGTTCATTTGACTATTTGTTTCTGTTTACGACAATCCCAATTTCTGGAATGGTTGTACGGCCTGGAAACCAATGACGCTCTGACAAGTGTTTTGATCTAGGCTATACTAGTTTCTCCGGTTCCTCTTTTTTTTATTTCGTTGATGCTGAGTGTCTTTGACGAAGATGGAAAAGTTAGAAACAGCGAAGAAGTTTCGGATGGCACATCTTCCACATCCACCATCCATTGACCCTCTGGCCCTCGAAGTTACCAGAGATATGAATTTAGAGACGTCTAAAGTCCAAAACCAAGTGGCGAAATGGGAACATGAGGATCTTGCAAAGGTCATGCAACTTTTCTTTCAGGATGCGGGCACCTCAAATTTTATGGGGTTTTTGTTCTGTTGGGACCAGGGTCTTCTTCTTCTTTCATAAATGTCCGCCTTCTTCTTCTTCTTCCTAAAATACTGGTTCACTCAAAAACGAGTAGGTCACCAGCGCGCATGTTAAAAAGTAAAATAAAATAACATAAAACATAAAACAGTGCAACTCAAGACTGTTGGCCCCTGGAGCAAATTTGTCAACAAGGGGTCGCACTCGATTCAAGAAGTTAAAAGCAATGGCCAAATTCAGGCCCAGGTAAAAGTAAAATATCTGGGAAGTAAAAATAGAAAATCGTCAATATGCAGATCTCAAAACTGTCGAATCAACTTGTCCCCTAAATGAGACTGCACTTGTGGCAATCTTGATGGCACCCGGCAGTGAGTTCCACAGCCGTACAGAACTGGGATAAAAAGAATGTAAGTGGCTGTCAATATTTGATGCAGGTATGGTATAATATTGACCGCCACTCCTGGTGCTACTTTTATTCAATACTAGTTGTTCCATTGGAATATCGATTACTTTAGCTCTGCCTTTGAAGAAGATGTTAAGTTTGATAAAAGCTCTTCTCTCTTCTAAGGGTTTCCATTCTAATTTCCTCATGTTCTTCCTAGTATTCCCCTTTTCTCTGATGTGGTTCCCTGTTACAAACCGTGCTGCTCTCTTCTGAATCTTTTCGAGGTTATCAATGTCCTTTAGATGGTAAGGATCCCAAACTGAGCAACCATATTCCAGTACTGGTCTAACCAGTGTTTTGTAGCAGAAGATTAAAAAAGGTTCCAAATTAAAATATCTTGCAGGTAGTTGAACAATAAAGAAGACACAGATAACTATTTTAATACACATTACTTAGTAAGTTAATTCTTTGTTGCGAGTTCTGTCAAAAATCAATGTGAAAACGTTGCCCATAGACATTGGAATGTTCTGCAAAGAATATAAAGTGAACTTAGCATAGAGGGAGAGAGAAAAGAATGCACCTCTCTGGAATATATGTTTCCTGCTAGATCACTTTTATACTTCAACTGCCATGGCCAACATCTTTCAGCCGGTGAAAGATGCACCATATAAATGTTGAATATTCTAAAAGAAGACAAAGAGCTAATGAAGAAAACAGTGTGTGTCCCACTGATATTTTCACATCTCCAGCAAGGCCCCATGTGTTTACCTTATCTATCTATCTAGTCCTCTTTGTGCTGGTAGCACATAAGGCCTCGACCAGAGCCCGCCACTGATGTCGGTCGGCTGAAACACGTTCCAGACGGCCCCATGTCCAACCATTTTCCTTCATCTCCCTCTCCACTGTTCTCCTCCAAGTTTCCTTGGGGCGTCCTCTTCTTCTTCGGCCATCAGGAGTCCATCGTAGGGCGATTCTGGAAATGGCTGTTGTCTGCTGGCGGAGCACATGGCCTATCCATCGCCAACGCCTTCGTTTTACTTGCGTTGAGATGGGTTCAGTTTCTGCTCTTTGGTGGAGTTCTTCATTGGTGATGGTATTCGGCCAATTTGGCTGTCGTCCGTCATCAGTCCAGTTGCCTGGTGTGCTTCATTGCCGTCGCCATCCGTGTCGAATGCTCTGGTATTGGTTTCTGTAACAATCATTTTTTAAGGGACAGGGTTGTTAGCCCTGTGCCCAACCCCCAACCTGGAGGACCAGTGTCACCTTAGTCGCCTCTTACGACATGCCTGGTGACTGGCAGGGACGCTGAATTCTAGCAGTGCCACCTCCATAGGCACACCCCGGCAATCCCACGGGGGGTGTTTACCTTAAAGCGGCCCAAAAGGCATACACCCAATACGCACAACCCCAGCCTTCATCAACCTTACTTATTGGCAGGAGGCAGCCTGAGCCTGAACAAAACTAACAACCCTATTGGGCTGTATTAAAGTACATGCAATTAACCATGCTATTGGTTCCATGTTGATTCAGTGGTAAAGTTCCAGGTTTCTAGGGACATAAATGTTCAAATCCCTGATGCCCCACTTAAGAACTGGCATTTTCACAGCCCATCTCAGCATGCTGTCATTCTGATTATATGAGTGTGTCATTAGCTAGGTAAGCTCCCTTGTCCTACTTCATTTAAACGATTATCACTGTCTGCCACATCACCACTGATGTGGATCTTTGCCGCAAATGTAATCAGACACATTATATCAGTACAGAAGTCTTTGATTACCCTTTCTTTAGCCTTACCACTGTGAAAAATGTATATCTATCTGAGGTACTTTGAAGACAGAAAGTATAGGCCCCACAGGAAACTGATCTACATAGAATTCCTTCATTCCTATGGACATGTGTGGGGTTGGGTGGGTTCAATGGAGGGAGTTAACAATGAGCCATTGG
>CM031612.1:61584101-61699211 GCA_018398815.1 Conus ventricosus
TGTGTGTGTGTGTGTGTGTGTGTGTGTGTGCTTCAAACTGAGTGTAACATAGTAGCAAGAGTACTGTAAGTAATGCTAAGTAATTAACAATCTAGTATTAAAGGATAGAACATCAAAGGTAAATGCCCACTGGACTGTGTAACAAACATTTACAAACTGAAGAAAGAAAAGCGTAGTCATTCAAAATCTTGGGCACAGATGACGGACTTGATCCGTCAGATAAACTACAAACGCCCAACTTACGATATAATTCCCTTGCACTTGGACAATTGATTAATAGATGTCCTACTCCGAGTGTTTCTCCACACATGCATCTAATGTTTTTACAGAACTTTGTACGAAGGGAATTTAACCGCATTCTGTGCAGTAAACTTCTAATCTCTCTAGACAAAGAAGCAAGATGATTGTTTGACGAGGCTTTCGAGTTCATTTTGACACCAAATTTAACACAACTCTGATAATACTGAGTATCTGAGTTCATTATCAAGTTTCTAAAGTTTTCATCCGATGTTTTGTTTAGAAGAATATTGCATTCTGTTAAATCCAAAGGAATATTAAGGGGAATTGAACCCTCAACATTTCGAGCTGCCTTTCTTGCAGCCTGATCGACTCTCTCATTTGCTGAAATGCCACAATGAGAGGGGACCCAGCAAAAACTAACTGATGTGCCTTTATCGGATAAAAGATGTATTACATGATTTATTTCTGTTATTATCTCCAAACGGATTTTTGAATTTGAAGACCGGATTGCTTCAAGAGCAGATCTAGAATCAACACATACTAGTACGTGACTGACATTTAGATGGAAATAATGAATATAATTTAAGGACATTAGGATGGCGGCTAACTCGGCACTGAAAATCGAAAAATTTCTGCCAAGATGGTACATTTTCTCCACGTTTAAGTTAGGTATTACAAAAGCTGCCCCTGTCCTGCTGTCTTCTAGCACTGAGCTGTCTGTGAAAATTTTTAAGTGGTTCTTGTACTGATTTTCCAAATGTAAGTATACTGAAATTTTTAGTATGTTGGGTGAATCTTTTTTTGACATATCTGAACGAGTCGTATCAAAGCAGGCTTTCGTTTGTTCCCATCTTGGTACTGGTGAAAAGGATGGTTTAACAGCGATTTCATTTCTATTTATGTTGGAATCTCTGATATGGTGAGAAGTATACGAGTAGATTGATTTTGTAGATTGTATTCTTCTAGCTCGCTTTCCAAAATCTTTTTCAGAATTTAAACAAACTTCTTTTGCACAGAAATTTTTCTGTGTAAAACTCTTCAGAACGAACTTTGACGCAGCTACTTTTCGAAGCATCACACAGACGCGAAGGCAACGTTTTAAATATTTAATAACAAAACTAAAACATTCTCTGATCAACTTCTTTGACACAGTCGTTGAACAACGTGGTCATAGCAACGCTTCCGGTTTTTAACTACAATTGACTAAAAACCCAAATCGCATGCGACGTTATGTCATAAGGTAAGTGCTACATGGCTCCCCCCAGAACGGCGCAGTGCGATGAATGCAAACATACCAAAGTAAAAATAGTATAATCAATAAACTTATAACAACTGTCCAATATGATGTGGAAAGTATATGCTTGGTTGAGTCTTTGAAGTATCTGTTCTATGTTGTAATGCTCAGACTCGGCTGAGTCGGTAAAATGTTCGATATCTCTTTGGCTTCTGCACTAGTCTCCCAGTGTGTGTGTGTGTGTGTGTGTGTGTGTGTGTGTGTGTGTGTGACTTTGTGAGAGACAAAGATAGGCCATGAGAGAGAAAAATACATGTACATCTGTTTTAAACTTATGCCTGTTTGTGTCTGTAATTTGTCCTGAATACTGCTGTCTGTCTTTTTTTTATACAGCAGCAGAATACTGTACACATGTTGAAGTATGCCCGATTCAAATTACCTTTCATTTAATGTATTGACAACAATCCTGTATCAGAAAGATATGCTACATTTTGGTGGTGCATGCACAAATGCTAATGTGCATATATGTCCACTACATGCTTTATATTATTGAGTAAAATGGAGAGGATGGAGCAAGTGTGGAGAAGGGGGAGGGGGAAGTCAGAACACACTAGTAAAATGACCAATGAGAACTGTTTGTTGCTTTATTCAACAGAATAAGGATGGTAAATAGTTTTGATAAATCTTCATTTGTTAATCTCTGCAAGGACCTATGATAGGGTTGGCATTAGCAGAAAGAATAATGATCATAAAAAGAATTGTCACCAGCCATTGTGGCACAGTTGTTAGGATTGCAGTTGGTGAATTGAGAGGTCTGTGGTTCAATTCCCATCAGAGGCGTTTATTTGTGGGAAATTTCAGCCCCTGTCCAGCTTCAACCCAGAGTTGAGTTTACCATGGACTCAAGCGGGAAGGTTGGCACCACATAGTCAAGTTTCAACCAATGAATGGAAACATCTCTAAGAGTGCTACTCGAATTCTCTGACCAACACTGCAGGTGTCTGTACCTCTCGTGCCTGGTTGATGCCAGAGACGAAGAGCACAGCTGTCAGGTAGTCTCTGATGAGAGTGGAATTCCATAGCATTAATCTCATCATCCTTATCAATCAGCGTCAGAAAAGAAAAAGAAAATATCTCAAATTCCCGTGGCCCTTCATGCCCTGCTGTCTTGGTGATTTTAGTTTTTATTTCATCTCCTTGGCTAAGCCCTTGATGAGTTTGTTTCGAGGTCATCAGTATTAAACATGGGGACTGCTGTTGGATGGACGTGAGCGTGATGATGTACACCAGAGGGATAATTCATTTATGCTGGCTTCCTATGTAAGCAGTTCTTGTCATCAGTATGGGGCGTATAGGCTGTGTCCTACACATGTCAGATCAGAGCAGTCACCACAGAACACCACCGAAGTGTCTTTTGGCAGCCATGCACTGTCTCTTCCGGCTGGTTGCCTCATGATGACTTTACATTGACAGCTCCTTATGAATTCCCCATGCCGGGGATGCAACTGGACGAGCCAGGCTGTGGCTGTAAACAGATAGTGGGAATGATGAGCCAGGCTGTGGCTGTAAACAGATAGTGGGAATGACGAGCCAGCTGTGACTGTAAATAGCAGGAATGACGAGCCAGGCTGTGACTGTAAATAGCAGGAATGACGAGCCAGCTGTGGCTGTAAATAGCGAGCAGGAATGACGAGCCAGGCTGTGGTTGTAAATAGAAAAGCAGGAATGACGAGCCAGGCTGTGCTGTAAATAGACAGCAGAATGACGAGCCAGGCTGTGGCTGTAAATAGAAAGCAGGAATGACGAGCCAGGCTGTGGCTGTAAATAGACAGCAGGAATGACGAGCCGGGCTGTGGCTGTAAATACACAGCAGGAATGACAGACCGGGCTGTGGCTGTAAATAGACAGCGGGAATGACCAGCCAGTCTGTGGCTGTAAATAGACAGCGGGAATGATGAGCCGGGCTGTGGCTGTAAATAGACAGCAGGAATGATGAGCCGGGCTGTGGCTGTAAATAGACAGCAGGAATGATGAGCAGGGCTGTGGCTGTAAATAGACAGCAGGAATGACGAGCCGGCTGTGGCTGTAAATAGACAGCGGAATGACCAGCCAGGCTGTAAATAGACAGCGGGAATGACCAGCCAGGCTGTGGTAGACAGCAGGAATGACGAGCCGGGCTGTGGCTGTAAATAGACAGCAGAATGACGAGCCGGGCTGTGGCTGTAAATAGACAGCAGGAATGACCAGCCAGGCTGTGGCTGTAAATAGACAGCAGGAATGACGAGCCGGGCTGTGGCTGTAAATAGACAGTGGAATGACCAGCCAGGCTGTGGTAGACAGCAGGAATGACGAGCCAGGCTGTGGCTGTAAATAGACAGCAGGAATGATGAGCCGGGCTGTGGCGTAAATAGACAGCAGGAATGACGAGCCGGGCTGTGGCTGTAAATAGACAGCAGGAATGACGAGCCGGGCTGTGGCTGTAAATAGACAGCAGGAATGACCAGCCAGGCTGTGGCTGTAAATAGACAGCAGAATGACGAGCCGGGCTGTGGCTGTAAATAGACAGCAGGAATGACGAGCCGGGCTGTGGCTGTAAATAGACAGCAGGAATGAAGAGCCGGGCTGTGGCTGTAAATAGACAGCAGGAATGACGAGCCGGGCTGTGGCTGTAAATAGACAGCGGGAATGACCAGCCAGGCTGTAAATAGACAGCAGGAATGACGAGCCGGGCTGTGGCTGTAAATAGACAGCAGGAATGACGAGCCGGGCTGTGGCTGTAAATAGACAGTGGGAATGACCAGCCAGGCTGTGGTAGACAGCAGGAATGACGAGCCAGGCTGTGGCTGTAAATAGACAGCAGGAATGACGAGCCAGGCTGTGGCTGTTAATAGACAGCAGGAATGATGAGCCAGGCTGTGGCTGTAAATAGACAGCAGGAATGACGAGCCAGGCTGTGGCTGTAAATAGACAGCAGGAATGACGAGCCGGGCTGTGGCTGTAAATAGACAGCAGAATGACGAGCCGGGCTGTGGCTGTAAATAGACAGCAGGAATGATGAGCCGGGCTGTAGCTGTAAATAGACAGCAGGAATGACTTGTGTGGAAATAATGCCACTGAAGTTATATTGAAGTCAAAGGGGAAAAAAAGAAAAAAAAAAAAAAGAAAACAGAAAAAGAGAAAAAACAAAATGAATTGTCATTCAGTATGTGGTCAGTGCATGTCTCATTTCCTCAAAGCTAACTCTCCCACTTGACTATACTCCTTATTGACCTTCTTATTGGTAGTATACTCAGAAGAATATTATTAAGACTTTATAAAGAAAACAGAAATCCAAATATGTGAAGGGTGTTTTGTCATGTTAATAATGTTTCACAAACACAAAAACAATTTTTTTCCCCCTCCACTATTTCCCTTTACTATTAAAAAAAAAAATTCTTCTTTCATTTTTGGCTCTTTTTTTTCCATTTTTTTGGTAAAGGCGGTCCTTTTTTTTTTTTTTCCTTTCTTTTCTTTTCTCGTTTTCCCCCTCCGTCTCCCTTCTCTACCCTTCATCTCTTATGCACCATGCAAGTCTGTGTGTTGTATTACTATCATTGGACATTGAGTATCTTGCTGATTTTAATATTTTGGCGTTTGTTACAGCACATCTGAGTTTATTCATGTACTAGTGTTTGGTGTTGTGACACATTCACACCGTCCTATCCTTTACAAAGTCGATAAACAGGCATGAATGTATTTCATCTCTTTCCCTGACCGCTGGGGTTGTTGGGAGGACGTGATGAGGCAGTCCCATTTCTCTCCAGGCTCTTCTGTTGGCAGCTGTCATGAGGAGATCCGGATGTGTGCATGCAAAAGGGGAAAAGACAGGGAAATATGCAAGAATTAATCACAATCCTGCTCAAAGGTTTCAATGATATCCAGGTCATGATCAAGAGATGATTCTTTGATTATTCACACAGATGCTGGGGTGGGTGAGGATGAACTGGTGGTCTGAGGGGGCTAGGGGAGGGACTGGGAGGTTTGGTGGAAGTAGAAGGTCTGAAATTCAAACTTGCATACATTAAAAAGTACATTCTGATTTATCACTGTTTGACAAGCAACAGAGTAAAGACATACCTCGAACGAAACTTAATCAATTCATATTTTAATCATGATGACTACTCCATTCAAAAAATGTAAGAATGATTCCACACCCATACATTCATCCATACTGACACCCACACATTTGTCCATAACCAACTTACACACATACACACTAACAAGAACTTCTTCTGAAAGTGGATTTTTCAGCAGATTTTACAAGGATACCGATCATTGACATCAACATTAAATGCATGATAAATATGGAGTGTCGATGCCTCTTTCTACTGAAAAACCCACGCAAACAAAAATGTGAAGATATTGTTTTGGTGAAGAAGAATGTTTCTCAGTGCCCGCTCACATTCCACGAGTTTACAAATCTATGTGGACTCAGGAAAATGTTGACACAAATAATGCAGACACCCTTCAGCACAGTTGACAATTGTATTCATCAGATTCAGGCAAGACAAACTAATATTCTGTTGTTTCAGAGGTCATGAAAATGCCATTTCAAGCTGTTCCATCACATCAGATGAACGTAAGTTTGCCACGGCTTCCTGGGACAAGACGATTCATATCTGGGATATTTCCACCGGCATGTACAGGTATGATTCCTTCCTTTGTATATCTCTGTGTGTGTGTGTGTGTGTGTGTGTGTGTGTGTGTGTGTGTGTGTGTGTGTGTGTGTGCGTGTGTGTGTGTGTGTGTATCTATCTGTGTGTGTGTGTGTGTGTGTGTGTGTGTGTGTGTGTGTGTGTGTGTGTGTGTGTATGTATCTATCTGTGTGTGTGTGTGTGTGTGTGTGTGTGTGTGTGTGTGTGTGTGTGTGTGTGAGTTGTGAGTAAATATCAATGAAAACACTCAATTTTTCCATGGATGATAACAAAAAAAAACAAAAATCTCTTTCAGTTGTCAAAAGATGGCATGATTATATCATCATTTCAAGTAAAGAAAAACAAGCGAATATGTAGAGCAGAAACAAAAACATGAGCCAGGGAAACATCAGTAGCATATATATTTGAATGGATGTTGTGACATGACTTGCCATCACAAGACAATATATGGAAGAGAGAGATGTAAGGAAAGGGGAAAGCATTTTTAATGTCTATATGTTAACTTCATTCTCACTGTTAGTTCAGAACAGCCCAAAACTCTGCATGGTATACATTTATTTATGGGCATTTTTTAAAGTGTAATAAACTTGCTGTTAGCCCTTTCAGCCCTTCCAAATTCACTGCTTGGCAGCTTCACCCGCCTTGTTTCTTTGAGTTGATCTGTCTGAAACACTATTTTTTTTTAAAAACACACCCAACTTTTGTGTCCAGGAGGGAAAAAAGTACATAGGTATTGCCCACGGATTGTAGAGAACTATTATTACAGTTTAATGTAATGTAATGTGCTTCTATACTTTTGATGCTTTGATAAACAAAAACATTATTTTATAATGACAAGAATAGGGTGGGTACTTCATATATATTCTAAATGTCTGGAAACTGTTTTACCAAGAAATGAAAAACTCCACACTGTTATCACAAAGTTCTTCATCAACATATCAAAATAGCATATTATGTTATATATCTTTGGATGATGCTTTGAAGAACTAAAAACATTAATTTACTTTTTACTTAACTCCCATGTTTGAATGTAAATGGTAAGACTCAATTTCAGTCCAAAGACTTCAAAACTGTAATATGTTGGTTACAGAATATTTATTTTTAGCTGTGTCAGATTTGAAAACTTGAATGGATGTTGTGACATGACTTGCCATCACAAGACAATATATGGAAGAGAGAGATGTGAGGAAAGGGGGAAAGCATTTTTAATGTGGGTACTTCATATATATTCTAAATGTCTGGAAACTGTTTTACCAAGAAATGAAAAACTTTTGCTACACCATCACCAAAGAACCGAAAGAATCCAGTTTTTACATGCTTCCTAAGATCCACAAGCCAGACAGTCCAGGGAGACCTATAGTGTCTGCCTGTTCCTGCCCCACCGTTCAACTCTGCTTTTCTGGACCGGCTTTTCCAGCCACTTGTGGAGAAACTTCCCACATACATCAAGGACACAAACCATGCCCTGAATCTCTTCCGTAACTTCCGTCTACCAGATCAACGAGAACCTCTGCTCTTCACCATGGACATCACCTCACTCTACACCAACATTCCCCACAAGGATGGTCTCATTGCCCTCAAGCACTTCCTGAACCACAGCACCTACAAGGTCCATGTGCCCACCATCCTTCGCCTGGCGGAACTGGTACTCACGCTGAACTCGTTCCAGTTTGGTCACTTGCACTATCAGCAGACAAGTGGAGTGGCCATGGGAACACGCATGGGTCCCAGCTATGCGTGCCTGTTCGTCGGCTACGTGGAGTCCCAAATTTTCCAACAATACAGTGGCCCCATGCCAGCCCTCTTTCGCCGTTACATTGACGACTGTGTGGGCCTGTGGACAGGGACAGAAGCGAACTGCTGTCCTTCATCAGCTTTGCTGATGCCTTTCACCCATCTCTGAAGTTCACGTACGAAATATCTGAAAGCTCTCTTCCCTTCCTGGATATCAAACTCATGATCACACCTGGCAACCTAACCATCTCCACCTCAGTCCACTACAAGAACACAGACCCTCATTCCTACCTTCTCTACTCTTCAAGCCATCCAACTGCCACCAAACGCGCCATTCCATTCTCCCAGTTCCTCCGCCTCAGACGCTTGTGTAGCAACGAGGAAGACTTCCACACCCAGGCAGCCCAGATGATCAGCTTCTTCAAAAGAAGAGGATACCCCGATGAGCTGATCAAACAGGCACTGAACCAGGCCAAGGACATCCCCAGAGAGCAGGCCTTAACACCAAAAACGAAGGAAGATCACAATGATCGCACCGTCCTGACGCTGACCTACCACCCTCACAACCTGGAAGTGAAGAAAATTCTCTTCAGGAACTTTCCCATCCTGCAGACTGACCCTAGAGTTGGAAAGACCTTCCAGAAACCCCCCCGGATGGCCTTCAAACGAGATCGAAACCTTGGCGACCTTCTAGTTAGGTCATCCTTCAAACCTACAGCCTCTCAGGACCGTCACCCCCTTGGCAACAGCTGCTGTGATAAACCGAAGTGCAAGTGTTGCCCCTTTCTCAATACGAAGACACTCACCTTCAAGGGGCCCTCAGGACGCCAGTTCGCCATGAAGAGCAGCTTCACCTGCCAGACCAGTGACTTGGTCTACATAGTCCACTGTAGCCTATGCGGCCGTCTCTATGTAGGTGAGACCTACCGCACACTGGAGGAGCGCTGCAAGGAGCACAGGGACAGCATCCTCCAGAGAAAACAAACCCCTGTGGCAGGCCACTTCAACACCGACCTCCACAACATCAGCCACTTCTCCATTGCAGTGGTTTGGCGCAACAGCATGGGAGACTTTTTAAAGAGAAAAAACATGGAGAAAAAGATCATCCACCATCTGGGTACCACAGCGCCAGATGGCCTCAACATTAAAGACTAGATCAAATCACAGCTATCCCTACCCCCCCTCCTCTCCCCATTTTTCCTATTTGCTCCCCTCTCCCTCCCCCCCCCCCCCCTCATCTTCACCATCCCCCTTCCCCTCACTATCTAGATTCTTTCTCACCTCTTTTTCCAACTACCACCCCCACCCACACCACCCCCTGCAGTATATCCATACGTCATAATGTATTTCGTCACTGAGATATTCCATCGACGTCATAATTTTTTTCCTGCAGTGACAGTGACTTGTGTTGAAGCTGCACCCGCTCTCTTTAGCTGCTTTGAAGGTTCTACGAACCGAAGTACCCAGTTCTTCTCCTCCCAAGTGGGTTCAAGTGTTTTTTCTACCTTTTTTTATATCCTTTGTGAAAGAACCCAGGCAGTCAAAACTTTTTATACCCTGTACTTATCCCTGAGACTGCATCAGTATGCCACTTTCCTCCTTACCCTTTTCCAAAGCCCTTTCCGGCTTTAGGCAACTCCCAGTCATTCCCCAGTGCCTTGCTGTGTCCTACCTGAAGACTGTACTCGACAAGACAAGGTTTTCAAGCCATGCTGCCTTCATCCGCACCTGCCTCCACCGCCGCGTTGTTCCAAACGGTTTTCGACTGCACTTCAATCCAGCAAGTGGCTCTTCAGAAAACTCTTCAAAAAAGATCCTCACGAAGGCTAGTCATTCATTGATGGAATCAGAGCTCACAGCATATGACAAGAGAATCGCCTCAATTGACCATCGCCTACACCACTTGAAAAGCCAACTTCGCTCTCTCTGCGACAAGTCCACATCACACTACATTGTCACCAACACCCAGAGAGTCAACCAAGATCTGTATACAACGCTGAAGCAGACCAAAAGCAAAAAACTGTCCAAGCTGCTGCCTCACCCAACCAAGTCAACAACAGCCACCGAACAACCTTCACCCAACCCTAAACTCGTCATCACTATTCCCACAGATCTTCTACTAACAGAGGCACAGCGCCTTCTCCTTTCGAGAGGACTGAAATTCGTCCCCCGCCAACGTCAAGCCAATAAATCCAGCATGCTCTTTGACTGTGAAAGGTACTTCAGACGCCTCCGCCTGGCTGCTTTCTTCGAGGACACGTCACTGCCACGTGACCTGGCCCCAGACCCCCATGATTTGACCAACCTGTTTCCTCGAGAACCCAGCTTGTGGGCCCCCAAACCAGGCCAGTCAGCAGCCCTCGACTACTACATTGACCAGTGCGAGCGCGAGATTGCTCAAGTGAGTCCGAAACCCCTGAAGAGATCCAACATTAGCCAGGCAGAGCAGCAAGCTCTCATAGAACTCAAACAACGGACAAACATTGTCATCAAACAGGCAGACAAAGGCGGCGCGTTGGTTGTTTGGCGCAAGGATCTGTATGAGGAAGAAGCCCTGAAACAGCTGTCAAACACAGCCTACTACACCCCCATGAGTGGATCCTCTACCAAGAGAGACAATGCCCTCGTACGCCGAACTGTAAAGGAAGCGATCTCCAAGAACCACCTTCCCCAGAGGCAACAAGAGCCATCACCAAAGAACCGAAAGAATCCAGTTTTTACATGCTTCCTAAGATCCACAAGCCAGACAGTCCAGGGAGACCTATAGTGTCTGCCTGTTTCCTGCCCCACCGTTCAACTCTCTGCTTTTCTGGACCGGCTTTTCCAGCCACTTGTGGAGAAACTTCCCACATACATCAAGGACACAAACCATGCCCTGAATCTCTTCCATAACTTCCGTCTACCAGATCAACGAGAACTTCTGCTCTTCACCATGGACATCACCTCACTCTACACCAACATTCCCCACAAGGATGGTCTCATTGCCCTCAAGCACTTCCTGAACCACAGCACCTACAAGGTCCATGTGCCCACCATCCTTCGCCTGGCGGAACTGGTACTCACGCTGAACTCGTTCCAGTTTGGTCACTTGCACTATCAGCAGACAAGTGGAGTGGCCATGGGAACACGCATGGGTCCCAGCTATGCGTGCCTGTTCGTCGGCTACGTGGAGTCCCAAATTTTCCAACAATACAGTGGCCCCATGCCAGCCCTCTTTCGCCGTTACATTGACGACTGTGTGGGCCTGTGGACAGGGGACAGAAGCGAACTGCTGTCCTTCATCAGCTTTGCTGATGCCTTTCACCCATCTCTGAAGTGTCACGTACGAAATATCTGAAAGCTCTCTTCCCTTCCTGGATATCAAACTCATGATCACACCTGGCAACCTAACCATCTCCACCTCAGTCCACTACAAGAACACAGACCCTCATTCCTACCTTCTCTACTCTTCAAGCCATCCAACTGCCACCAAACGCGCCATTCCATTCTCCCAGTTCCTCCGCCTCAGACGCTTGTGTAGCAACGAGGAAGACTTCCACACCCAGGCAGCCCAGATGATCAGCTTCTTCAAAAGAAGAGGATACCCCGATGAGCTGATCAAACAGGCACTGAACCAGGCCAAGGACATCCCCAGAGAGCAGGCCTTAACACCAAAAACGAAGGAAGATCACAATGATCGCACCGTCCTGACGCTGACCTACCACCCTCACAACCTGGAAGTGAAGAAAATTCTCTTCAGGAACTTTCCCATCCTGCAGACTGACCCTAGAGTTGGAAAGACCTTCCAGAAACCCCCCCGGATGGCCTTCAAACGAGATCGAAACCTTGGCGACCTTCTAGTTAGGTCATCCTTCAAACCTACAGCCTCTCAGGACCGTCACCCCCTTGGCAACAGCTGCTGTGATAAACCGAAGTGCAAGTGTTGCCCCTTTCTCAATACGAAGACACTCACCTTCAAGGGGCCCTCAGGACGCCAGTTCGCCATGAAGAGCAGCTTCACCTGCCAGACCAGTGACTTGGTCTACATAGTCCACTGTAGCCTATGCGGCCGTCTCTATGTAGGTGAGACCTACCGCACACTGGAGGAGCGCTGCAAGGAGCACAGGGACAGCATCCTCCAGAGAAAACAAACCCCTGTGGCAGCCCACTTCAACACCGACCTCCACAACATCAGCCACTTCTCCATTGCAGTGGTTTGGCGCAACAGCATGGGAGACTTCTTAAAGAGAAAAAACATGGAGAAAAAGATCATCCACCATCTGGGTACCACAGCGCCAGATGGCCTCAACATTAAAGACTAGATCAAATCACAGCTATCCCTACCCCCCCTCCTCTCCCCATTTTTCCTATTTGCTCCCCTCTCCCTCCCCCCCCCCCCTCATCTTCACCATCCCCCTTCCCCTCACTATCTAGATTCTTTCTCACCTCTTTTTTCCAACTACCACCCCCACCCACACCACCCCCTGCAGTATATCCATACGTCATAATGTATTTCGTCACCGAGATATTCCATCGACGTCAAATTTTTTTCCTGCAGTGACAGTGACTTGTGTTGAAGCTGCACCCGCTCTCTTTAGCTGCTTTGAAGGTTCTACGAACCGAAGTACCCAGTTCTTCTCCTCCCAAGTGGGTTCAAGTGTTTTTTCTACCTTTTTTTAAAATATCCTTTGTGAAAGAACCCAGGCAGTCAAAACTTTTTATACCCTGTAATTTTCATAGTTTTAGAGTAATAGCAGTTTAAGTACATCAGGTCTGTTACTCAAACATTGTTTGGCTGCAGGTTCATGGTGTTGTTCAGCAGTGCCAGAGCATTGCTGTGGGGCAGTGCTGATTGAGGTAGATAGCCCCATCATTTGTTTCAACAAAGTGTCCCTTTGTCTGTTGCACAGATCTAAAGGAGCAACTGTGCTGAAAGGCAGCCATGACGGATCAGTGACTGCTTGCAATTTCTCTGAGGATGGTAGGATTTGTTTGTTTGTTGTTTGTATAACTGTAGGATTTGTTTGTTTGTTTGTTTGTTTGTAATAACTGGAGCAGTCACTGAGGAGGCAAAAACCCGGAGTGGATCCTGTGAGAGGGGATTTCCAAAAGCAAAAGTATGAGTGGGTGTCTTGGTGGCAGCAAGAATGGCTATGTTTGTGGAGGGATCTTGTGAGAGGAGACCCCATTGAGGACTGGATGATCTGTCTTGGTGGCAGCAAGACTGGCAATGCTAATGGGAAATTTTTTTGTTCTTTTTTTTGGTATTAAAACACTGAACGCTGACTCGTAGGCCCCCTTCTCAACACAGCGACATAAGAATCAAAATGTTGATTGTGGTTGCTCTATGGAAGAAGAAGAAGAAGGCAGGTGTGAGTAGAGTGAGGGAAAGAGAGGGAGATGTGGAGCAGCACTATAATGTAAATATTTGTTTTATGGACTTTTGTTTGTTTACATATTTATGTTGTCAAGTCCTGTGAGACTAATTTCCTCGTTGTTTTTGAATAGGACAAGGAATACTGGATTGATTGTTCGACTGATTGATTGAATGAATGAATGATTGATCAGTTGAGACAAAGGAGAAAAAGTCAGTACGAAACAAATGTACTTGTTCATGTTTTTAGTCAGCTGGGAAAAAAACAAACGAAAAGATCTCCTTCTGCCAAGCAGAAAAACTGGTATCAAAGAGTAATCAGAGAGGGCGGATCTCTGCCTAGGTCACATGGATCCTAGATCTGCCTTTTGATCCGGATCTTTAGCGAAAGGGATTCTCTCTTGGACCACAATGCATCTTTCTACCAAGTCTCATTGAAATGGGCGCAGTAGGTTTTTCATCATCATGCTGACAGACAGACAAACAGATGTGGGATGAAGCATAACCTTTTCAGGGGTGACAACTGCACTTATAATTATTTCACCTTGAATATACAGGATTTTTCATAGGTTTCCGAGGACTGTAAAATGGATGCAAACTGTTGGACGCCCTATGAACAACAGAATACGTACACTGAAACATGTTGCAAGCCCATTAACAGCGATACAACGAAGTAACAAAGGCACAAAATATGTGTGGAAGAATTATAAATGCTTTTTTTCATGGCAAGACTTCGAAGGTGCCAGTTTCTTTAAAATGGAATTTCATTTAAATGACAGTGTGATGCTGGCATTCATCGATGTTATTGTGTCTGGTTATATACGAAGCAGATATGCTTGTGACTGTGGGGTGTATTCATTATTATGATTGTGTCTGTGGATAGTAGCTATATAAGAAGCAGATATGCTCGTGACTGTGGTGTGTATATATCCATCAATAATATATGATTGTGTCAGTGGCTAGTAGCTGTATAAGAAGCAGACGTGATGGTGACTGTGTTGTGTGTTCGTCAATGTGATTGTGTCTGTGGCTAGTAGCTATATAAGAAGCAGATGTGCTTGTGGCTGTGGTGTGTAATCATCAAAATATATGATTGTGTTAGTGGCCAGTAGCTATATAAGAAGCAGATGTGCTTGTGACTGTGGTGTGTATTCATCAGTATGATTGTGGCTATGGCTAGTAGCTATATAAGAAGCAGATGTGCTTGTGACTGTGGTGTGTATTCGTCAATATGATTGTGGCTTTGGCTAGTAGCTATATAAGAAGCAGATGTGCTTGTGACTGTGGTGTGTATTCGTCAATATGATTGTGGCTATGGCTAGTAGCTATATAAGAAGCAGATGTGCTTGTGACTGTGGTGTGTATTCGTCAATATGATTGTGGCTATGGCTAGTAGCTATATAAGAAGCAGATGTGCTTGTGACTGTGGTGTGTATTCGTCAGTATGATTGTGGCTATGGCTAGTAGCTATATAAGAAGCAGTGGTGCGATGCGGATTCAGGTTTACAGCTGGTGACCGGGTCTGCTGACATGAGCATTGTGGTGTGGGATGTCGAGAACAGTGTGCAGAAACTCAAACTCCAGGTGAGGGTTTCCTTCCTGCAGCAGGTGTGCTACAAACTTGTTTGTTTACATTCTGTTTCCCATGCTTCTCCTCTCTTTCCAGCAGAATACAGTGCATCTAATATTGGTAGAGGAAATAACTAGAATTTGTGTCCTGTCAAAGTAGATCATTTACAATGTCACAATAGAAAACATGAAGGTTTATCTGTATATTTGAAAAATAGCCAATAAGTTTAGAACTGTATTTTGCACAAATGTAATGTATTTTATGTGATAGGCAGAGCCCTTTGCCCCCGCTCCCTATCCATGAAACATTTCTTACTTGTAGCAGAACATTTTCTTGACTTATGCATAAGCAACAATACATATTAGCGAATTACTTAAATGTAAGAGACAGAAAACATTTCATAAGTACAATAGTATTGAATAGAACAAGTTACACCTATAAAGTACTTTGACTAACATCAGTCTAGTGAAAAAGAAATATTTGTTTGGCAGATAGTATCTGATAAAACAAAAGAGCACCCAATGAACGGTATGCACACAGTAATATCTCCAAGTTAGGAATTCTTCTTCAACTGAAATGTATAAGATTTGGGCGAAAGCTATCCCAAGGTTCTGTTGTGATCATGTGACAACTGTGTGCAGGGGCATGCTGGGTGGTGACCGATGTCCACTTCAGTCAGGATCAGTGCTGGCTTCTCTCCTGTGCCAATGTGAGTTGCCATGGTACCCTGCCCATTTTCTGGCAAAGCATTGCTTGACCGAGTATTGATCTACATCTTGTTCATCTGCTAATATCATGTTTTAGAGCATTTTTCCACTTCACTCGCTGAAGTCTATGCCCAAACACAGTTCAGTGGCCACAGAACATCATTCTAAGCCTGCATTTGAACAGCTTTGGCAGAACTTGCTTCCTCATAAGCATGATAAATTTTGCCAAGCATTGGCATCATTCTTAGCCAGCGGCTGTGGTAGTTTGCATTACAGATGTCTGGCTATGAGGTTGTAGGTTTGATTTCGATCAAAGCCACTTATTTGCAGGATTTTTCAATAATAAATGTCATTTATATCATTCATTCACATCTTCCTTAACTGCTACTTTTCTTTTTAAAACAAACAGATCAAAATTAGTTATCATACACAGACTAGTACTCTGCACAATCTGTGCAGATCTGTGCCATAGCATGCATCACAAGGTCACCAATGACGTTCACCATGATTAAGTGAGTGGGCTTCCATAATCATGGAAATTTCCATTTTTGCAGGACAGCACGGTTCGAATGTGGAACATCGAGGAGTCGGACCAGATCCCCATTGTTCTGGAGAACAAACGTGCGCAAGGCTTGAAAGTAACCAAGGTTAGTATGTGCGTTTTGTTTCACAAGTAAACAGTACTTACACTTACAAACAATTTCAGCGCTTTCAACTGGGTGATGTGGAGACCTGTTTCCCTCCTCAGAGACCCAAGTGTAACCTGGCAAGCTGACATATTATCTGTGGATGGAAACTTCAAAAGTGTTATGTCAGAGGATACACTGCAAACTGCCCATGGTCTTTTTACACACATGGCAACTGAACTGATTTCTCAAGATGCTGTCAGTGACATTTTTGTCAAACTTCACAGCTAAAATTACTCTTGCAAGCTGTGCAGTGAACACAGCCAAAGCCTTTTTTTGTTGTTGTTGTTGTACGAGACGAGTCAGATGTATTTTTCATGGCATACTGAGTAGTATTTCTGGAGAACGCATTTTTTTGTTTTTTCTGGTAAGTGACAAGTTCTGATTCACATTCTGGTTTTTTGAGAGTCCTCCTTCAGGATGACATCTTGAATTGTAACAACAGCACATCCATCTGAATTGGTCATTGGTTTTCCCCCTTCACTGCCAAATGAAGCTATTGTAGAAACAGTATTATTGTGAACACATTCCACTGCGCTGCTCATCATATCATACCAGCCAGGTGCAATTATCAGAACTCAAAGAACAAATGTCTTTTTGGCTCTCTGTGATATGAAGCAGACTGTGGTCTACAGAAGTGTTAATTTTGGAGCGGGGCCCTCAAAATCATTTTTCATTTCACCTGAAGTGGAAGGTGAACAGGTCTGGTTAGGTCTGATGCTAAATGTTGTCAGTAATCTGTGAAGTTGCTCTTTGCAAGGAAAGGAAGAGGGAAAGCAGGAGGGGGTTTGGGGAGGTGGAGGGAAGGAATCACAAACATAGAAATATACAGAGCTTTTCCATTAGTGGATTAAAAAAAAACAATCAATTAAAGGGCCATTATTCATGTCCCCACTGTGCCATTTCACTTCCAGACAGCTCTCCTGGTGGTCTCTTCCAATACAAAGTTCTAGCATGCTGGAATATGACATATATCATGGTGGCAGTGAAATATGAGATTCAGGTGAAAGGAGGTTCTGAACTTCATGTAAAAAAAACGTGAGCATATATTAAAAGAATCGACTGTATGATTTCAGTTGGGGCCTTGGAGTGCATAATCATCAACATGTTTTAGCCCATGTATGAGACATCAGACAGGAGATCAGCTTTTTCACACCGTCAGTTTCGAGTCCCTCCCAGAGTTCACTGTGGTTTCAGTTATCTTGAAAGCAAATTGTGCTTGCTCAACGTAATTGGAGCTGTTCAGAATCCAAGGGCTGCAACTTTCCAAATAGCATGTCTTGAAAGAAATATGTAGTGCTGCTCTTCTCAGTACGCTTGTGATTTTATACACATTTTGCATTACGTGATAGAAGACTTTCCTCTTGTTGCAGTGCTCCAACTGTGGGAAACCATTCTCCATGGCAGAGATGGAGAACTTCCGGGATGTGACCGTCTGCGTCTTTTGTCGACTTCAGAGTCCAGAAAAAACATGGCTATCATTCCAAGACGACCCGGAAGTGTAAAACCGTCAGCTCCATACATCAGGCCAGACAGACACAAATGACGTTTTGTTACATTCATGCCAGTGACTCTATTACAAGAGGGACGAGGAAAACTATGTGATGCCAAATTATATGAGATTGAATTGGTGGTGATGCAGCGGGAAAGAAACTTGAGTTGTAAGAATGTAAAGCTCTCTGTGTGTATGTGTATTTATGTGCAATGCCAGGTTTCAGGTCTCTTCACCTTTTAGTCTGAACACTTCCACCTCTCTTGATTCAGACTCCTCATTCCTCTCTCAAAGCCATTCACATCAATGAGGAGAGAGCTGGGGTGGGTATAGATGATGGGGCTACAAAGTGTAATTGCAAGCTGTCGCCGAGGAGGAACTTACATTGCATTACTGGGGCTGGAGTTTGCTCTCTTTTTTTCTGATTTTAAATTAACTCACGCATTTAAATTTCATATACATGGATACACACTCAAGAAAGTTGTCACAACGTGTTTGTTGGAAAACAATTGCTGCCAAATAATGTTAAAAAAAAAAAGTCCTATGACCAAGTAGGTTTCAGTAACAGGAAACTTGAGGGAGATGAATTATAATTTCTTTTACCAAGTTTCTTATATTAGAGGAGATCCACCTCAGAGTTAAATGTTTACATTAAAAGACAAGTTTCTTATAACCAAGGTGTCAGTACCGACTGTACAATCCGTGTGCGTATGTCATCCATGTAGAAGTGCATGTGGGCATGTATATACTCATGCACACAAACGTGTGTGATGCACTATTGTTTGATTTCTCCCTTTACAATGCATTAAGCACAAAACTATTCTCAAGACACTACAAGGTAACATAATTTTCTGTTCTTCAGGGTTTGATTTCAGTTTATTGTTTCACCTGAAATGGAGAATAGGTCCTTCGGATGGGACTCTGAAACATCTAATCCAGGTACACATGCATCTCTGTAATTGATGTCAGACTTCTGACCGTCTATAATACACAGAAGTAACATGCAGACATTCTGTCTAAAGAGGATGCGTGACTAGAAATCCCTAATGAAAAAAAAAAAGTGACGATTTATGCCTGATAATGGAAAGGGAAAAAACGGTCGTTTAATTCAGGGCAATTATACCAAGCTGTTGTCACTGGGTTTCCCCCAAGATAAAGCAACCTGTTGTATGAGCAAGTGACATTTAGTGTGCATCACTCTCATCATCTTCAACCACCCTTGTACATCTATCTTGTTGCACAGCACAGATGAGGGGTATTTCTAGTTGTAGCAAAGGGTGTGTTGAAATTGAAACAAACTGTGGGCGGGAAAAAGGAGGGGAGGAGAATGGAGGGGGTGGGGGGGGGGGGGGGGGGGGTGGGGGGGGGGGGGGGGGGGGTGCGTGTGTGCGAGAAATAGAGTGAATGGGAATTTGTGATATTCCAGCAGCTCCAGTTTGTCTTCCTCTCTCACCGATCACATAGCCACATACACAAGCTTCATGCGTTCAGAACCCCACAAGTGGGTTCCTCAGATTTTCAAGTGTGTATGTGTGTGCATGTGTGTATTTCACAGAAAGAAGTCATATGCAATTAAATGACTAAACCCCTTGATTAAAGCAAAATTACATAACTCTATGATGAATTTTTTTTTTTTTTTGGTTTGTCCTGGACTTTTTATAGCTTTTTCTTCTTCTGAATCATGTAAACACCTCTCCTAAATGCAGGCATGCCTACCCCTAAATTGCTCTTTCAGGGACACACATGTTCAAAATCAGGGACAGGACACAATTTCAGGGACACCTAACTATTCGGCAAATTATTGGTCATCAGACAGAAGCAACACAAAAACAGCAAACTAAAATAAAAAGCATGAAAAACAGCTTACCTTTATTTACACTATGTACAAATACAGTCCTTTCTGTACTAATGAGACTGAGAGGGCTGAAGAGACCTGTAGTAGGCACTCTTCAGATCAGCCAGGTCAGCCTCTTTGTACTGTCTCTCTAGTGCACCCTCGGACCTGGACTTTGCGAAACTGCTTGGCTATTTCCGAATCGGGAAACATGACTTTCACTGCTTTGCTGAGTTTGTCCAACGTTGCGACCGGCAAATTTTGTTCCAAAACAATGTCCACCATCATCACTTCAGCACGAATGACGGCTGTAGATTCTTTCTTTGTGGCCGAAGTTGACACTCCACTGTTAAAAAATCCAGTGATTTTTTTATTCTGTTGCTGTGCTTCAGAAATTTTTATGTTCGCTTTATGCTTGTCAGTTTGTGTGTGCCGCCGACAGTCGTCTTTTCCACCGGATTTGATGGAGAAATCACATGCACAAACTTCGCAGAAAGCGAACGTTTCTCCTTTCCTCCCTGGCTTGATACAAGGCCAGAACTCTGTATACTCCTGTCGAAACGTCTGGCTGCGTTTGACTGCGCTTAAATTCTTTGGAGATGAATCAGAATCGGTGAAAACTTGTTTTCGCTTGTTCGACGCCATTGTTGAAGCAGGGGGTAGAAATGACCGCGCCGCGCATGCGCGATGGACATTCGCTTCCGTCTTGGCGCCAGCCTGAGACTTTGAACCGGATCCTAGCGAAATAAACGGTCATTTTCGCGAACTTTTAATTTTCCGGGACGCGAACGCAAAACCCGTATTTCCGGGACGCCCTGCTCATTTTCTTTATTTTCAGGGACAAATACGGCTACAGCGGGACGGTAGGCATGCCTGTAAATGTGAATATTATTTTTAAAATATTTTTTAAGTTAACATAACGGAATCTACTTGAAAAAAAAAAAAGACAGGTGTATTTACAAAAAAAAGTGCGTTTGTGAGGTGAAAACCCTCCACCTTCTAGGTTTTTTGGCCGATTGTCAAACTTGCTTGTTCAAATGAGATTTGGAATGTATCCTACACCTATGTTGTTAGAAGCAAAAATGGACGAACGACGAAACAAAAAGGTGCCTACCTTGCAGACTTCTACTACTGTTTTCATATTAAAAAATGTAGTATCAACAAAAGTTAAAAAATGCAGCTTTGCCGAACAATCAACTCTGGGGCAGGTGGATTGGTCATGTCTTTTACCCAGCTGATGCACATAGACTTTCGTACAATCGAGGTTGTAGGTAAAAAAAAGCCCATCTATTTTACAGTAACTTTTGTTCAAGCATGTATTCTTAAAGCCGAGGTCAGTTTCGTCATAGGAAAGGAAACTAGGTCTTATGGGCACGTTTTTTTTTTGAAAGCTGACCTTCTTACATCCGATTTGTTTTAGTAATATAAAGGAGGCCTCTAGCAGAGGGAAAAAAATTGCTCTCATAGGAGAGTTTTCATATATCCAAGCTTAAGTGGAGTTCACTGTGGTATTTATCTGGCATGTCGCACCTGTGAGGAAAAAAGGTGGATGTTCTGAAAACCAGGGTGCGCACGTATAATTATGTACATACGAGTTCGTGTCGCCAAAAAAATTGTCATGAACCCTCACACAAACACAATCTGCCAGCTGAAGCAAAAACTGATGTCCAGGACAGGAGGAGAGGAAGGGGAAATACAAGACCACGACCAGTGCCAGAAGGGAGAGGATTAAAAAAAAAAAGGCCTGCAGACAGATGGGAGAATTGTGATGACAATTGCTTCTTCCATTCACATATCTTATCATTGTTTGGAATACAATGTTTGGAAGATGTTCTTCATTTTCCCTCATTTATTCCATTTGTAACCATAACTATCTCAGTATGCATTTAATGTGCTTGACAGTTTTTCACCACTTTACTTTGGAAAGCGAGTGCATCTCTGTGTGCTTTCGTATCACCGAGAAAATCTAAACTTTTTCCACATGCTTTAAACCTTGTCATTCATTTGCACTTTTCATTTTTCCCAATGTCATGAAATCTGTGAGGAAATAAGGAACAGTTTACTTGGCCATGAAATTTCTGACTTATTCTGTATAAAGGATGATAACATAAAAACCTAATTCACAAATGAATGTTTCTCAATTTTAATGTCAATTGTAATAGTACACTCAAAACATACAAATTCATTTCAAGTATTTCTCTGAAACTGTACAGACATTAAACAACTCAACTGAACACAGTTTTACCATCAATAGTAATAATGCACTCTAAAATGTACCATACAACATTTCAAGAAAACACAGTATCCGATTCTGAAACTGTACAGACATTCAACATCTAAACTGAACACTTAATTTTTACAAAGTGATATTATGTACAGTTGTAAGAGTTTGATAATTATAATTGACCGTTTTGTTTTTTTTTCCTTTTAAGACAAAATATGTTGTCCATCATTTTGCCTATCCTCGCCCATACCCAAAGTTAACACGATGAGCATTGTGAGCTTATGCGTCTTTCATGGGATGATGAACGTTTTTCAACTTGGAAAATAATGTTAAATGATTACCAGAAACAGTGATTTCCTTACCAACAAGGCATCTTTAAGCAAGTTCTGCAGAGTCTATATCATCCTAATTCTCACCTGACAACTCTGCCTACCTGGCCCAAAACACTACAGCTTAGGTGAAACTATAAACCAACTGTACCAGTCCTGAGTGCGACTGAACATGTCCCTTGAAATTGTTCTAATTGTTCTTGCACACATTTTCCAAATTCCACCACCCAATTACCTTTCCATTCATTTAGACAAATCAAAAACACTTGCCCTACGGCATCTTAAAGCACTTTTATACTGAAGTGCCTCCCACCAAGGACTGGAAAAGAGTAAAGCCAAATGGCAGCTGTATAAGGTGTCCATGTATATTCAGTAAATCAGAAAGAGTCCAGCGCCATTTTCTGTATTCTATGCACAATTGTTCTTTTGGTAAAGAAACTGCTGCCAATAGAAAGGACCCCTGTCCCAACAAAATAACACGAGTTCCGTGTTCCAGCCTAAAAAAACAAAACAAATTGTACAATCTTTAAGGGAAAGAGCGAGTGCTGGTGGGTGTATTAACAGATGATGGTATAAAAGAAAGCAAAAAGGGAGGTACTGAGGAAAGGGGAGAGGGGACAGCTGAAGGAAGAGGAATATTTGCTTGTCAAGCTCCTCTTCAACTGTTAATCTACTGGCAGGAAGTGTTATCAGATCACAAACCTACAAGGAATTACACTTGTTGCAACAATCTTGATCCTGCGACGAACAGTACACTTCCAACAACAGAGCAAGTGTTATCAGATGAATCTATCTAGGCCTGAATGCTGATGTCTGAAATGTCACAGAGCACAGTAAGCGTCTCTAACAACACAGCAGTGTCTGCTCTTCCTTTGTCTATACGCTGACTGATGCTGCCTTCAATAGCTTGCTGGTCCATGCTCCTGGTTAGAAAGCGTATCTGGTGCGGATGTCTTCCAGCTTTTTGGACACCTGTAAAAAAAAATAAAAATAAAAATAAACCAACACTAGATTTGCCATCTTGCATGTAAATCCACATTGCTCTTTTTGAACACTGCAATGCAAGGCAATTTTACAAAATGTATGCATGTTTATGTGGTATTCTTTTCAAAATGAACATAAATCCTGCAACGGTCATGCCTCTCCCCCCCCCCCCCCCCCCAATATACAAAATGTTTTTAAAAAAAGGAATAGGAAGCCAATGCTGGTTCAAAAACACCGTAAATGCCTTTTGCTCTTATGACACAAATCATGTACACATGAAACAGAGCTTAATCTAGGATTTTTGAAAAAGGGGGGCAGTCCCCCCCTCATATCAAAAAAAGGGGGGCACTCCCCCCCCCCCCCCCCCCCCCCCCCTACAACCCCACGTTACATACCTCCTCCACCTTTGTACACAGACTTCAACACACCTTGATCAAATCATCTAGATTAAACAACCACCTTGGGGCGACGTAAATACGTTTTGTTTCTTGTGTTTCAAACACAATTCACATCGCATCACACCGGTCTTCAGCTTAGGTATCCAGGGCCACTTCTTCAGCCAATCGTCTTGAAACCAGTGTTCCCTTGCACTGGCACTAATTTCGGGCTGCTTCTCCGAGCTTTTGGATGTAGTCGTGGTTTCTTCATGATCTTCTCCACCCTCGCATGGCAGAGAATCTTTTTTTTTTTTCACTTTTCCTCCACGAAAGTCGAAGTCGAATAGGGTGGGTGCACGCTTCATTTTGGAAAATATCCAATATGGCGCCTTAAACTCTCGCAACTTCTCGTCGGTGATCGAGAAGGAGGAGATGAACGCCGCCGATTGGTTGATTTACACTAACAGCCAATGAAATATCATGAAATCGTTCACTCCTGCTCAGTCCTAGTTTCAGTTTTTCAAGCAGACGACAAACGAGCGCCCGCAACGATCAGTCAACAGGGCGGGCAGTTCTGCAAATGTGCGGGAGTCTGCCCGCGTTAAGACTCGATAATTGCGGGAAGGAACAGATTTTCGGGGGATTGTACCAATCCCGCGCTCTAGATTAAGCTCTGATGAAATACTGAACTGACTCAAAGCATGCTCAATGAAGAGACGGAGAAAATGATGCAAGTCTGTAGCATTTGTAGTTGTCATGAGTGAAATGACATGTTTCTACTGTCTGCATGGATCCCTTTCCCCAACAAGTCTGAAGAAAACCCAAATTCTGACATCAACAGAAAAACAAAAACAGTACAAATGTTACACAAATAAAACTTGTCATTTTTCCTTACCCTCATATCTGTACCTTTTCTGAATCAACAGATCCATGGAGAATTCCCATGGCTGATAGTTCACATCGCCTTCACACATTTTAAGCTGTGGTATGTGTCGGTACTCAAAAAGATTACAGAACAAGAAATATGCGACTAAAATCCTTGTTTTCCATCAAGTTACTCCAAACCAGTCTGCCTGGCTAACTTCCCTTTACATGAAGGGAAGCGGTGACAATCATTTCCTAAAAATTAGGGGATCAGACTCGGTACGAAAAACTCACTTTCAAATTTCAGGGGTCACAAAATATTTAGGGGGTCACCATTAATAACTGCTAGAAAATGTAGTGAAAACACACACGCGAGCGCACTCTCACTGGCTCACACACATAAATGCATAGAGAAAGAGATAGAAATGCATGAGAAAAGGGGTGTTTATAACAGAGACAGAAATACATTAGAAAAGAGGTCTTTATAATAAAGTTAATAAAACATTCTAGACAGTGCTAAATATTATCTATCCATGTTCATGTTCCTATGTTTTTCAAGTGTTGACTAACATGAGTAAATGTGAGCACATACACTATCATGGTTTTAGCAGTGAAACTTGATTTGTGGGATGTCCTCTACGATTAGCATCACAGAATTTCCACTACGCGAGCCATTTCCTTCAATATTGAAATATTTTATTGTATGACCAAATTCTAATCACTATGCAGTGATCATTGGAAGCCTGGTGGAACTTTCAACGAAACTGTAGACTGGCCATTCTTGCTCCGTGAGCAACACATTTGTACGTCCAGAACAGAGCCAGTTTAATTATCCGAAATGGTCATGTTGCATAGATCGTTCGACTTTTATTCCATTTGCTGGATTATAACCATGAGCCACCGCTGAACCGTCGGATTTTGATCCTGAAAAGCCGAAATTCCTACAGTTTTCCATGCTTTTCCGACTTAGCTGAATTACATGATCCTGTGGTCTAATCATAGACTGGATAGGCCTAGTCTATTTTGATGACTCTTGTTGGTTTTCAGTAGAGGAGAGTTCTCAAGCAGAAGTGTTCATTGATTCAGAATGTTCTAAAATGTCAAGGAAATTTGCCTTGTTAATTTCGATTGTGGCGGATAAGACAAATGCCCTTTTGCATGATGCGCTGCCGAGTTGTAATGCGTACAGGAGAAAATCAGTGCGTCACAGTAAATTTTGGTACGTTTTTGTGACGCACTGGCCTGAATTCCAGTGCGTCAGATGGGAAGTTTATGCTTCAGAGATGTACATTTGGGCGCAAGAATTATCACTGGGAAGTAAGTTGTACTAGTTCCTTCATTCATGTTGGCTTGCATTTCAAGTTTTGGACATTCATGAGCAACCGTTTTTCAATGTAACAAGGTCAGATGATGGGTGGATGCGATTACAGTGAAAGAAGTGCAAGAGAAGAAAGTGTTATTGCTGTCTAAAAATATTGGCTGGGTGACTTTTAATGCCAGCGAATATAATGGAGTGAATAGTGCTCCGAGGGCGAGAATCTATGTCATCACAAGGCAGAATAATTACAATGTGCAAACTACCCTCTCTCGTTTTTCCAACACAAATTTCTGGCACATCGGCATACTTGGGCACAAAGTCATGCTATCTCGTTTAGTATTTCAGGGCTTGTGGTCCAAGCTGTTTTTCCTAAGTATCTGCATACTGTCAAAGCAGCACATACATTCACACAAGAGTTGGCAAGAGCTGTTGCTCTTTCGTCAAAGCACCCAAATTGACATGCCAAGTCAACACCATGGTTATACTTTGCAAGTGCAACTGCTGCTCAAGAATTTCATGTCTTTTTTCTTGGACAGAACTTCAAGAAAAAAAATTGTCATATTTCTGTCAGACATGTACAAAACACAGTGAAATCCATATGAATAAACTGGTCTGAACTTCATTCCACACTAAAGCATGAAACTGGACATCAAGAAAATGCCTTTGACCAGAATGGAGGCTAAACACAGAACACAAGTGAATGAAATACTGATGCATCACCAGGAAAAAGACAAGAATCATGTAAAATGTATGCTTACTTCACTGGGGGTGCGTTCTAACTCCTCTGCTACTGAGCGCTGCTTGGCATTGTCCATGGAGTTGAACATTTCGCACAGATCTCCATCTATCACGTTCTGTACACATTTCAACTGTCACTTAGTGGTTTGTATATGACATTGAACACAATGCAAACAAAAACACAGGTAAAGAATCCAGAAAATCTCATTGTAAGATGTGCAAATAAAAGTCGACAAATTCCACCATCATGTGCCAACCACATCTCACTTTAAATCTGTATGTATACCAAGTCCAATATCTAAAAGACACTTTCAGAATTTCACACACCTTTCAAATGAACAGATATCTTCCCTTCTTAAGACAGGTAACCACAATCATGCACATCTTGATACCATATGAGAGGTTTTGTTCCTGTATTAACTCGCCCACATCTTCATACCCTATATAAGGTATTGTTCCCTGCATTAACATGTGTCTATTTTCAAGAACCATTCACACATACGGCAAAACCACCTACACATGGCAAAACAAAGCCATACTGGGATTAAAACCACTTCCCCCAAACCCTCTTAACCTGAAGCTGCTTTTGGTGTACTTTTAAACAAAAACAAAATATATTTTCTATGAAGACTTAAAAGCCCAGGGGTCAGGGAGGGCTATCCATCCTCCAACTTTTTGTTTTCATCTGCAGCAGAGGGTAGAGGGATACCTACGTTGTAACGGCTCGAGTAAAAATAAGTTCTTACACAAATTACTTTCAAACCCGCTTCAGCAGCATACTTTGGCACAAAGTCATATCTTCTCAGGCCAGCCCCCATTTCATGGAGTATGGTTACCACCGTTGCTCCTCTGTTCCTATGTACAGACATGTTGTTGAAGGATCACACACAGCTAGACGAGATGCAGGGCACAAGAGTCAGAATTGTCTCTCTTTACACAAATGCATTTACCTTGAGTGGGAAATAGTAGGAGCGGTAAGCCAGGTGATCACGCCCACAAAGAGAGGGATATTCAGACCTCATGTACATTTCCAAGTGCTGGAAGAAGTCATGATCCTGCAATACACATCAACAATGTACTTCATGTTAATAAATAAAACAACTTAAACAAACTGACAAAAAAACACATCTCCAATGACTTGGAAAACTCAGAATGTGGCCATCAGCTTGCACACAGATTAAGGAAAGCACAAAAAAAACAAAACACATGATCATTTTGTTTCTAGTTTTGCTGTTCCATTCATTTGAAAAAAAAGTATGTGTGTATGGGGAGGGGGGGGGGGGGAGTGGAGGGAGGAGTGGGCAACTTGATGCCCTCTTAGTTTACTGGTATCCTTCTTTCTTCTTCTGCTATGCAGGCTGATACTCCTGCGGACACTCCCTGTATGGACACACAAGTATTTATCTCATCTACCCAACAAAGGAGTGGAGTTTTTGTGTATGGTCGTTTTTTATCCTGCCATTAAGGCAGCCATACTCCATCTTCGGGGAAGGTGCATGCTATGTGTAACGTGTCATCCATACCAACAGCCAAACTGGCCTTCTCTTCCGAAAGTTGGTTATGGGATTTTATGTGTGTGCAAGATGTTACACGTGCGTTCACACACAGAACCTCGGTTTATAGTCTCATTCGAAGGACTGTACGGGGAAATCAGAGATGGGTTTTCTCATAATGTGAAAAAGGAGGAAAAAAAGTGGCGGGGGTCGCTGAAGGCCCCCGGTGGGGTCCAGGGGCAAGGCCCTGGTGTGGGTCAGGGGGCGAAGCCCCTGAAACTGAAGATTTTTTAGAATTTAACCTGCAAAAATCAGCATCTGAGACACCAAAGTATTCAAAAGTATTAATAACCTTGATCCTACAAAAAAAGACTTTCTCACCTTCGCCATTGATGTCTGTCAGGAAATCATGAAGACCATTGACACAGGATTGGTGATTTTCCAGTTGCTAATAGTCCACACAATTTTCCAGCAGTTGCAAGTCAGTTTCTCATTACTGTCCTTCACATCACCACATTTCAGAGAGCAGTTTAGTTTTCTAATAGTAATAGCCATCCTTCAAAATACTTATTAAAAAAGTTTACCTGAACACCAATCAATTTCTTATAGTTGTCCTTCAAATACCACGGAGGATTCTGATTCCTTTATAGAATAATATAAGTGAGAGAGTTGACTAAGGATCATATCCAAAGTGTGCAAATTGTGAAGGTTTAACTCACTGTGTGCCCACAAGCAGTTTTTTTCTTTTCAACTTGATCCATCTCTATTATAATAAGAAAAAAAACACTTTCACACTTCTGATACTCCTCAACATTAATGTCACTTGTAAACTAAATCTAGTCACCAGAGTATAAGTATGCATGCATATCTGCAGGTCTGCTCGTTTGTATGAATGTGTGTAACTGTTTTTTTTCCCCCCAAGATATCTATAACCAGAAAAGAAAAGATTTTTGTGACGCGGTGGTATAGGTAAAAAACATTATTCTTATTATTATTACTACTACTATTATTTTTCCGTACTATCGTCTGTTTGCTTACTTAGTTTTGTTTGCTTGTCTGTAGAATGTCAAAAACACCCTTGCAATTTTTTTGTTTTGATCTCTCCTCACTAAAATAGTTTGTTGTATGCTATTTATTAAAGTAAAATATTGACTACACAATTGTGTTACTGTGACATTGATGTAACCTGTTTTTCAAAGAGAACCTTCATTGCAAAATAAACAGCTTGATGATTGTGGGCATTACATCAAAAAGAAGAAAAAAAAAAAGGGGGGGGGGGGGGGTTCTACAGATTCATCATATCTATCTGGAGATAACCGCAATATTATTAATATCATTACTTCAACAAAACAAATAGCATTACTCTTCACAGAGAGAGAGAAGAGAGAGAGAGAGAGAGAGACGGGGTTGGAGTGGGGGTGGTGGGTAACTCGCCAATGCTCCCAACGATCCAAGAGTCGTTTGTAAGACGATCTTTTTACTCTTGCCTAGGTGCTTTTCAGCAAGAACGTGGTTGATCAATGCTGACTTGCCCCGTGAGCCATACTTGATCGCGTCATTACACCATGTGCAGACTGCTTGTCCTGGATAGGCGATTTTCCTCATGCAGTCTTTCAGTCTGAGAATCACACTGTGGCTGACGGCGCCTTTGGAACTGGTCAGCATCACTTTTGCGCTCACTTCCTCCTCCAACCACTTCCAAGTCCATTTGTTTTTAACTGAAGCATCGACTTGCTTCGCAAGAACTTTCTCGCTTTCTGCTATCTGACGAAACATTCTGGTTTTCGCTACTCTCGTCAAACCGAAAGAAAATGGCGTCAGGAAAAAAATTCGCAAACAGTTTTGCCGCGTTCTCAAACATCAACTTCCGCTTTGATGGTTTCGGTCAACCGCAGAATGAAAACAAAGACAGCAGTCTCGACCGGCCCAAGCAGAAACCGAAACATCCATTTGCGAACGGATCGATTGAGAACACAATATCGATCGACCTCTCGCCGTACATTAGCTTCATCACAAACCTACCTCTACCCCCCCCCCCCCCCCCCCCCAATTTTCTCAACGGATTTACACTGATCTCAAAAACGACCCCAGGGGCCATCAAAAAGACGGAAATCCGCCAATCGGCGGAAAAATCCCATCTCTGGGAAATGGAGTCAGAACTAATGTTAACTCCAAGGGAAAAATCCCCCTGTACCGAAACGGCCCGACGGAGATTCGAACCCGCAACCCTTGGATTATGAGTCCGGCGCTCTACCAACTGAGCTATTCCAGCCCCCACGGTATCCCATATGTGCATGGTTCAAAGTGCAAAACACAAAAATTAGTATACAGCAATATGCAGGGTTCCCACAGATGTGACCAAACAAAATTCCATACTTTTTCAGGGCTTTTCATAATTTTTCCAGACCCCAGAATGTGTGTGTGCGTGCACTTCTGTATGTGATTACCATGCTAAACACATCAGAAAAGAACTAATTTAGTGATAGCAGGGCATTCAATACTTACCAAAAAATTCAGTGTGTGTGTGGGGGAGTGGGGGACACGCGCATGAAAAAGTCAGACACACAGAGAGAGACAGAGACAGAGAGAGAGAGAGAGAGAGAGAGTGTGTGTGTGTGTCTATGTATGTGAGAGAGACAGACAGTGTGTGTGTGTGTGTGTGTGTGTGTACGGCACGTGCATGTGTGGTGTGTGTGGTGTGTGAGAGACAGTGTGTGTGTGTGTGTGTGTGTGTGTGTGTGTGTGAGAGAGAGAGAGAGAGAGAGAGAGAGAGAGAGAGAGAGATGGTCAGGTCAGGTCAGGTCATTAGGACACTAGGCCTCGCGGCCTCTCAACTGTCCTTTCATTTTAATTTGATGTTCAACACGGCTGAGTACAAGTTACAAGCCAATGTGCTCTCTATTCAATTCCATATTTAAATGTTGACATTTTTGGATGAGAGAAGAGAGAGAGAGAGAGAGAGAGAGAGAGAGAGGAGAGAAGCGTTAGGGACAGTGTGTGCGTGATGTATGTGTCTAAAAATAGGCCAGTGTAATCGCCCTTGGGCCCTTTCATTTTCTCTACCCCCCACCCCATTCAATGTATGATCGCATCCCATACTGAAGTAAAAAAAAAAAAAAAAAAAATCACCTATCACAATCCTTGGGCCGAAAATAATCAGTAACGGTCATTGTTGGAGTCCGAGTCGTTTTGTCTGAAAGCTGCATCATTTCTTGTTGTTTCTTGCCTGCCGCGTGGCTTTTCAGAGCAGCTCGCCCATGTTCCCGATGTCGAAGTCTTTCTTGCACAACAGGCACCGTGCCTTTGTCTTCCCATCCGTCGGCGGCATTTGCGATAATTGTTATTGTCTCGCCAGGCTAGGCCTAAACACACATTTCCCATGTTTTCGTTAATAACTTCGACGCTATTTTCCCTTGCAGCGCGCAATGGTACCAACCCTGCGCATGCGCAAACGCTTTCACAGAAAAGGGGGAGCTACCTCTGCAGAAAAAAATGTCTGCTAAACCTCCGGCCAGAGGAAAATCTGAAAACCGCATCATTGTGCGTGATTTAATTTGTTTTTATTCTATTTCAATGTTTTGTAAAGAAACTTAAAGCAAAATTCGACATCATGAAAAAGTTTGCACAGCTTTTACAAAATTCCAGGACTTTTTCCAGACCCATGGCCACAAATTACAAAATTCCAAGACTTTCCAGCCCTGGAAATGACTTTCCCTCATTTTTCCCATACTTTTTCCAGACTTCCAGGACTCTGTACGAACCCTGAGTATGACAAGCACATACCTTCCATCATTTGTCTCTGTTTAATTCAATTTCGGCAAAACAGGCAGCTTAACTTCTGGATAGCAGCCAAAGTACTGAATGTATCAATTTTCAAATTTTTGTATAGACAAAAAGTAGATGCCAAACTGCCTTCCAAGTCACTAATCCTGCGTATCAATTTGTCTCATTAACTGCCAAATCTTTCCCAAAAGAGTGCAAAGCCAGTGTACCTACATGTATTACTCACCTAAATGAGACTTTGAAAGGGACCAGCTTTCCCCATGCCGCCAGACAAAGTCGTGTACACCAAAACCTCGAGCCTCCAGGAATCAAGGTGGCTTTCTGCATGGACGACACCAGTTCTCCCACATGAAATGTTGGCCACAGTCTCCCACCTGTAACATCCCATTCACAACATCGTTTCCAGGGCCCCAGTACAATTTTCCTTGGAAGTAAGAACTAGTGCAATGAAACCTTCCCTTTATTTGACTTGCCTCTGAACACAAACTTCCATCTTTTAAATTCTGAAGACCATATTTGTAAGGATTCCTAATGACCTTCACCAAGAGATTCCAAAGAAGCTGAACAAAACCAGAAGCTGGGATGGGGACAGGATTAATGTTAACAAGTGGGTCTGATAAATCTGAGGAAGGTGAACACTTCTCAAAAAGTGTCACATTACACACAAATGGAGGAATGTAATGAAGATGGAAATCACATGCAGAAAAGTGTAAAAAACAATAAATAGACCATCGATCACACATCAACTGGTAGTTAAACATGAAATGACATTAAAACAGACATGAAACTGCTAATACTTCAGTTTTGCTGGGGATTACATTTGTACAAGTTTGCTTTTCCTTATAATTTACAGCTCTTCACATCCAGCTAAACTTTTCGGGCAAGGATTAATTAATTCTACCTCAGAAAGATGCTAACATCCGCACTGTCAAAACAAATGTTCATTTGAGATGGGAAAAAAACAAGCACAAAAAAACCAACAATAATTCTGAATTGGTGTGATTACCACAAAAAAAAAAGTTTAAACGGGGAACGACATCCAGCTTATCCTGTGTGACGAGAAACCCTGCCACTGACCTTCTGTGATGCTCCACTGAGCACTCCTCTGTCCCAGAGAGCCTTGTTGCCAGTCGGATCCTCATCCACATCATCAGACACTTCAGGAGGCAGTCTGATCTGCAATCAAGTCAATCCCTACATTACAAACGGCGTACGTCAATGATGGGAAAATTGCTGTGGAGAAATTCCGGCCTCAGCAAATATGATTCAAAAAACAAAAACAAAGATAAGGAGACAGCCTTTATTATGAAACTGACACATGTACACAGATGTCTCTTTATCACTATAAACAAAGACTGTTTCCAAATTTATGAAAATGTTACTCTATCAAACCCCTTAAACAGTAACACTAATTGATGGATAGGTCTGAACAACATTCTTCGAAAACTGTTTAGTGTATAAAATCAACTGTTCAAGTTTAACAACCCCCCACACACACTCCTCCCTCCCCTCCTGAAAATCAATCCCCTTTTTCTCAATGAAGGTGTACTTGACTGTTTATCAACACCCCCTGGTTTTCTCCCAAATCATAATGCAGCGCCATCAAGAACAATATAAGAATGAAAAGCTCCTTTACAGCTCAGTTCAAACAAGAGTGAGTTGAGAGAGGGGGATGGAGTGTTGACTTTTTAGAGCATGACGCAAGTGGCCGAAACTTGAAATTATAACATAAATATTTCTCCGAGTCAAAACCAGCATCTAAACTTGTAGCAAGGCCAGTCAAGACCTACTCGTAAGATCCCCTACAACTTTTCCCTGTAATAAGATACTGGTGTTATAGAATTAAAAAACACTTCCTGCTAAGTACAAGATCAAGACAAGCAACACCTACCACACAAACGTTGCCAAATTTGTCAGCCCCAGCCACTGTGTTGAAGTCCAGCAAGGTGGAGCAGGTGATCCAGCGGGGGCTGGTGTCATCGGCAAACACAATCAGCTGATTTTCCTGCCTACGGTAGCGCACAAAGTGGAAACTGTCCTGGATGTCCCCTACCACCACACGCTGTCCCATGGTGTGAATTGTCGTCACAAAGTTGGGAATGTGCTGAAATTCAAAAAAGAAAAAAAAAAAAGAAAAAAATTAGACGATCTCTTCCTTGTTTGCGATGTTCTCTAGAAGCGAAACTAAAATGTTTCTGAAAACTTGAATAAATACTCTCTTCCATTTCATCTCTTCCTTTTAAACCACAATTTTTTTTTCTACAACATACCTATTAGAATGATAACATGATGTCGAGACTTTCCTTCTTTGTTCCTGGCTTCTCTTAAGTTCACCATTTGTGAGATTTTTGTGGATTCAACCATTTTTCATCCTATCAGTTTAGTAGCCAAATTCTGACAATAACGATGATGTCTAAGCATGAAATCAGTATGCATGTGTTTTCATTTTCATGTTATCCCCCTCCCTGGGATTTCATGGCCTGCTCTTCTCCACAGATGCAATGGGAATCAACGTGCGTTGTGACAGACCCTTTTTGTCCGGTCCCAAATTGTGGGGACAGTTCTGAGGTGGTGAAAGTTTACCTGTTTACCTAACAGCTACTCACCCGCGTTTTGTTGTCACTTAGGTGAGCGAGGATTTCCTTTCAGTCTGTAGATTTGCCAGCCTGGAAACATCCCCACGGTGCCGAAGAGAGACTCCCAGCTTAGTTTTGGTGGTCATCAGGTATGTGTGTCTAGTTAAATGGAAGGTAAGGTTAGTACTAATGGAGTTGGTTTTTCCTACAGGTGGTTATGAGACTGCCAGTTATTATTAGTAAAGGTCTAAAATATTTGACTATTCCCTTGATTGATCTTGTGACTGATAAGACAAAGGTGACTGTAGGAAGTTGTGGTTAGTGAATGTGTGAGTTGACAGGTGGATGAGAAGAATGGAGAGTGTAGATGGAAGAGACAATATATATATTTACATGTGATCGGGGAAAAGTGATCAAATAAAATCATTGTCTTATTGAAAAAAAAAAATGTTTATCTTTTCCCTAAAGTATTATAATGGTGCGAATGCTGGTGAGCTCTGGAAGCGAGGAATGAAAATCATTGTGTATAAATTATTGGAAAATGTATTCTGATCCCTGTTGTGGACATGTCTTGTGACGATAATGTGGAAAAATAAAACATTTTTTTCCTTGATAAAAAGGGACAAATGGAAATCGTTCCTTTATCTGTAATAATTGTATTCTTGGTACCTTTAAAAGGGTTACATGAGGAAATCTTTGTTGTATTCTTCAATGTAATCACTCTTGGTGCTAATCGATGAAGTTTTCTTTGTTACACACACATTGTATTGAAACTTAGTAGCCTATCTTATGGGTAATTTTCCCCAAATTCGAGTGAAATGTATACGAGTGACTATTAGTGACAAGACAAGGACAATAAATATTTAAGTTGTAGGCTAGGCAACCAATGTGGTTATACAGTTCCCCAGATGTCAGTGAGGCCCGAGTCCGGCCTGGAACTGGTTACCATCAGGTGTGGGGTGCAGCCCATGCCCCAGCCACCGTCTCCATCTTGCTGATGTGGAGAGGTTGTCCGCCAGGTCAGTAGTGCATGTGTATTGAAAAGGGCCTCAGGATTCTCACTCATGACGATGTGGAGAAGCTGACCGCCAGGTCGGTAGTCAATGATTTTCTTCTGTGTGGGTGCCCTGTGGGACACCACTTGGAGCTGTGTTCTTGAGCAGCTCTGCTTGCCGTGCGAGTACCCTGGTTGGTGCTATAGACCGTGACTTGGGCTCGGTGCAGCCAAGTGTGTGAACTGTGTCTGTTAGGACACTACTGATGGTGCCAGCGAGGTCTGTGCCAGGAGAAATAATTGCAATGAGAGTTTTTTGTGAATGTTGTGTTGCTGAGAGCCACGGTTCAAGTTCTCTGTGTTTCTTGCATGCCTTGGCTGATATGATGTATTGATTTTGTGCCTGTTGCTTTATATTAATGATTTATGGTGATATGTGTTTATAATGTCTTGATGTTTCAGGCAGCATATAAAAAAAACAACTTAATTTGTGTGTTGCCTGGCCATCCATGTTCGTGTGGTGTGGGTATGTGTTGGGAATAGTCGATACACGCATCCAAACTTTTGAAAAAGAGTCAGATAGTCATACACACACCACCACACCATCCATAACAAGCGTGCAAAATAAATTCATGCATGTGTTCATGCACCAGACCCCAGTTTGAAGACTTCATCCAAAGGATGAGGAAAGGACTGGAGTCTGCACAGTTGTACACTCCAAACAGAAATATTCAAACAGGCTGCCTTGACAGGGCACTGAACAAGAGTGCGATGATGTACTCACTAGGCCAATCAGGCCCTTAATGCCTGTGAGCTCTCTCATGAATGAAGCGGCAAGCTTCATCTAAAATAGCTACCATCACTTCGCTTGTCAAAGCAGACTTTCGCAGCAAAGTTTCAGTGCAAATGGCAGGGCCATCTTAAAGCTTGACGAAAAATCCCATTGTATGTGTAACAGCAGTGTCCAATGATTATTCTGAATGCAATGGGGCGGACTGCAAGCAGCTTACTGTATCCAAATTGACTCCAAGAAGGTTAAAGAGGGAACAGCATGATTTTAAGTTTAGCAAAATTTGAATGACCTGTTAAGACTAACCATTTGCAACACTGTAGTCCACCTTCAAATCTTAGCCTTGAATAGCTTTAACATTTCAAAGCCAAGGTTACCAGTTTTACTACGTATAAAACAGTGTTATAAAAAATCAAAAGGATAAGAAGTAACACGAATCAACAAATTTCACAAACACCTAATCATACCTTGTTCTCACACTTCCGCAACAGTTTTTTCTTGCCCAGGTCATAAACCCTCAGAAATCGACCCACACCGATCAGAACACGCCCTTGAAATCCAGCAACGGCTCCAGGGACATCCTCTACAGGCGTTGTGTGTAAATGCTCCAGCTTGGTTCCTCCTTCAGTGATTCTGTAGGTCTGCAGCAAGCCCCCACTCAGCGACCGTGGGGCCAACACAAGGTCACGGGACATGCCCACAATGATGTACTGCTCGTCTGGCTTGCTTGCAAACTTCACCAACGCAATGCTGAAACCACACCATATTACTGGTTCATGACAGTACTTTTTAGAACAAAATGATGAAAAAAATTAATAACACATTGACTTAACATCAATAGGGTTAGACCGCTGAAAGTGGAAAAATACGATACAACAGACGTACGTAATATCTTCCTCTCTTTAAAACACAAACAAAACAAAACACCACACACAACAGACAAAAAACCCTGGCCAACATCCCCTCAAAAGTGCATCCACAAAAAGCACATACATAACCGCAAAGCCCAAAACTCAATGCTTAGAATCTTACACATGCCATTTACCTGTGAGCTGCTTCATTCTGTTCCAAGGGGATTTTCTGCAGTGTCTGGCCATTGATAGGGTTCAGGACGCGGATGACCGACGCCCACTGGCCTGCCCCTGCCTTGGGGGCTCCATACACACTCTCTGGTCTGTCCTCATTCAGGAACTGCGCTGCCATTTCTGCTGCCAGTTCCTGTTCGTCTTCCTGGGCTGCTTCAATCATCTCCTGCATAGACAGGCAAAACACATTTAAATTTTTTTTAAATATTTTGCCGTTTCTCAACTTTCTTACATCAAAATTATTTCCTTTTTGTGTATATGCAGAACGCAAAAAAGTAAGAGATAGATAGATGACTGCCTGAGTAAAAGGCAAGCTCAACTTGTGTCTGTGATATTCAATATATGAAGTACATCAAAAGGGCCAATACTACACTTCACCATTATTCTTTCTATAATTCCATTTGTTGCCAGGTATTATAAACCCTTCAAGGATCTGCTTAGTTCTAATCTTTGGAAATGTGGAAAATCACCTCGAGATTAACTGAACCGTAAAGAAGAAAAAACTCATTTAACCGTCTCTGAACTTAGTTACGCCGAAAACCCATCGGCAAGGTAAGTAACTCCGTAATTTGAACATGGTTACCCAATTTAAAAATTAATTTAAAAGAGAGGAAAGGAAATAGTGAAATGAAAATAATTTTAAAAATTCCTACGAATATATATGTTGCTATATCATAAGTTTGAAGAATATCATATGAGCCATTTACTCGGAAAAAAAAAAATCTTCTTCAGAACGTTCTTCCGAATCATACCTGGAACATCATTCCAGTCGAAATCTAGGTCACTCTAAGCTTCATTACCCAGCACTTTCACTAAGTCTTATGCCGTAAATCCTACAAATCACAGTATCTTCATCACTAAATCTCGTTATAGAACGGCAGAAATCAATGTTAGCGATGCCGAAAAACAGCATTTCGACCACAAAACTTAAAAAATTCGTAACTCGAGAACTACGGCACGTATCGACTCGCGGTTTTTTGCAATGGAAGTAAATGGCCACAGGAAGAAGGAAGTCACGTTCTCGCGAGACTTCCTTTTCTACGAGAAATATGGCGGCGCCCATTGTTGCCACGTGTTTTTACTGGGCGCTGGCAGTTGCTCAGCGTTTTAGCCGTGTGATTTCCGGATGGGCGCTAGCGGGTTCTCGCCTGTCAAGAGGGTTAACTTAACAGTGGTCATAAAAGGAATGCCAAGTCTTATTTCGTTTGCTTCTTCTCTTCTGTTTCTGAATGAACTAAAAGATCTTTCTGCACAAAAATCACATCTTCCTCTCATGGCGTAATGGTAGGGAGGTGCGGGAACTGGGTTTTAAAACAGAAAAAAAAAACCATATAAGAAAAGAAATCAAATGACTGACCTCTGCCATCTGCTGTTTGCGCTGCTGTTTGGTTTCATCAGTGTAAGCATTGTGATCAGTCTCTATGACAATGAGGTTCGAGGACTCTGGGTGTATGACGAAGCGACGAGGGGTGTACTGAAGAGGCCAGGACACCTGGTTGAAAACAGCCCCCAACTTCTCCAGAGCCAAAATCCTGTCATCACATACACACGCGTTACCTCAAGTCACCAGAACCCCACCAATGTAAACACTGATATAATCTCTGATCACCTTAATCATGTCATTATGAATAAAGGCGTTACTGTCAACGCCAGAACTGTCATTACAAATACACTTATCTTCAGTCATATCACCATGATTAATGATGAGACCCATCTGGACAGGCATGAACAAAAAATGGGCGTTATCTCTTAAATCTGATAGGTACAACAGTTTTAAATGAATAAGTTAGAATTCAATTATAGGTACAACAATTACATAATTAAAGTAGAAGTTAAAAGAAAAGTTAGAATTCAATTATAGGTACAACAATTACATGATTAAAGTAGAAGTTCTTAACAATTAATTTGTCCACAATTTGTAAAGGTGTCATGAATTTATGATCTGCTTTACCACACAGTACAGAAATGTGATAAAAACTAATACAAAAAGAAACAGCTCCACTTTGCTAGGGCATGGGATGACTCCAACCATTATCTCGTCATCTTGTAACATTTATGAGCCAAGAGCCTTAACTTCTATATTGACTACTTCTGCACATCGTGGACTGTGTGGTCAGATCTGGTGCCAAGTTTTCAGCAACATGGTTCTCAGGCTTATGAGAGATCATCATTCCACACACACACACCACTCTTCCCCCTCAAACTATACAATCACCAGTCACCTTACTTTTACTGCAAATCTTTCCAATTAAATCTGTAATGAACATCAGTGCATGTAAACAGTCTTTGCCTTTTTTCCTTCCTCTTCTTTTTTCTTTATAAATAAATGAATATACCCTTTCTCTTGTAGCCTAAAACAATTTGTTTATCTTTAAAATGAACTACCTCCCCTCCCCCCCCCCCCCTTTTTTTTTTTTTGAACACTTGCAAACAAAATTACTTTTCTCCACGGTGTTCTTACCTCAGAGTGTTGGTGGAGATGGCAACAATACCTTCTGGACACTGTTCAGAAGCAAAGCCAGAGGCATACTCCAGAGTTTCATAAGAGAGGGGTGTGAGATGGAAGCGAGACTGGTAGGTGTAGCTGAGCCAGGTACGGCTCGACATGGCCAACACCTGCACATAGACACACAAGTCCATGGTGTAACATAAGCCATCTGTTTTTAAAAAACATGGTGTTTATTCATTTTACACACAAACGTATATATATACATATGGAGAGAGAGAAAGAGAGAGAGAGAGAAAGAGAGAGAGAGAGAGAAAAAAAAAAAAAGAGAGAGAGAGAGAGAGAGAGAGAGAGAAGAGAGAGAGAGAGAGAGAACATGGCTTTATTTTTCCGTCCTGCATGAGACACTTAGTGAAAGGGCAAACAAAGAAGGCTTTACACATTTCTAATCCAACATTTTTGTTGCTGTAGTCTGAGCAGAGGCACGTTATCAAACTTGTGTACTACTTAACTATGGAAAATTAACTTCCCAGAAAGTTATGACGTCATTTTTGCACAATATTGTGTTTGTTGTCATTGTTCTAATATTGCCTGACCACTTGCGTACAAGTTTTCATGCGGCATCTACGTTATCTACAGGAAAATAAACCCAGTCGAGTTTGGTATTAAAAGAATTGTTGGGAATTTGCCAATTCAGTTGTTGTTGTTGTCGTACCCTGGCTAAAAGACTCCAGGGATCATCCGAACAGCCGAAGTATTTGAACACTATGGCACAAATGCATCAGCTGGGGATGAGAACATTACGTGTGTGACCGTTTTTGATTACCCCGCCACATGGGCAGCCACACTCCGACTTCGGGGGATTTGGGAGACTGATAATGTTATGCTAGGAGCTTGTCACGACTGAAGACAATCCCCACATAACTATGCAGAGCATAACAATCATTTGATGTAGCCTTGGTGTTCTGGCCTATGTCAATTGGTCTGACACAGCCTTAAGCCAAGGCGTTGCCAATTCAGTCATCTCAAGAGCGCAGATATGTTACATTTTCATGACAATAACTAATTATCAAACCTATAGCCCCGTTTGTAATGGCCGCTCAACCATGCCAAACACATTGCTGCCAGACCAGCTATGCACAGATGACATTCAGTTGGCCGAATACAGCGCGGTTAGCTGGCTGATGGGGAGCGGCCTGCAGCACGGCTGTTCAGAGCAAGTTACTTAGTTTTGAGTCGCAGGGGAGTTTACAGCTGCAGAGACCAAGCTGTGAATGCAGGTGAGGGAAAGGAATGTTTTCTGCAGGCCGCTCCCCACCAGCCAGCTAACCGCACTGTATTCGGCCAACTGAATGTCATCTGTGCATAGCTGGTCTGGCAGCAATGCATTCGGCAAGGTTGAGCGGCCATTACAAATAGGGCTGTAGGTTTGATAGTTATTGTCATGAAAATGTAATATATCTGCACTATTGAGATGACTGAATTGGCGAATTCCCAACAATTCTTTTAATACCAAACTCGACTGGGTTTATTTTCTTGTAGATAACATAGATGCCGCATGAAAGCTTGTACGCAAGTGGTCAGGCAATATTAGAACAATGACAACAAACACAATATTGTGCAAAAATGACGTCATAACTTTCTGGGAAGTTAATTTTCCATAGTTAAGTAGTACACAAGTTTGATACATGCCTCTGCTCAGACTACAGCAACAAAAATATTGGATTACAAATGTGCAAAGCCTTGTTTGTTTGCCCTTTCACCAAGTGTCTCAATAAGGACGGAAATATAAAGCTGTGGCAGAAAACATGCCTTTCCCTGACCTGCATTCATGGCTTGGCCTCTGCAGCTGTAAACTCCCCTGCGACTCAAAACTAAGTAACTTGCTCTGAACAGCCGTGGGGACAGAGACACAGGGAGAAAAAATTAGTAAGTTGCATTTCAAACTGAAACGTAGAAAAAAACCCCCAAAAATCACATACTATATCAGTGACATGAGGGGCTCCTGTAAATTTTGCGTTTGTACTCTTCAGCCTCCACTGTGATTAACAGTGTATGTCTTAACGCCTCTCCAACACCAACACTTTCTTGTTTAGAGCACTTCAAGGTGTTACAGATTGCTACAGAAATACCATGTTATTATACCTTCCTAATAGCACTGTGAAAAAATGCAGTCAACAGACTACACAAGTTGTTTTCAATGAAGCTTTCGGTGACCTGAAAGACATGAGGTCTAATAAAGTTTTCGATGACCTGAAATATATGCAGTCTATCAAATTTGCCTTTGAAAGACTGCTTTTCCCACTTAGGCAAGGTGCTTTGGTGGGTGGCGCTTTACACACTGAACAACATTGTGTGCTTTAATGACAACTAGCCATGCAACTCTCTTCAAATTCAATGGGGCAAAAAGAGGAAATGATTTCCAATGCAGACAGTACAAATGAAGACTGTGATTCTGAAGATATCAAACCGACAGACACTGAAGCAGACGAGATTGTGTTCGACCCTGATCTATAATGATTTCCATGAATCTGACGAAGAAGAGAGAGAGAGGATCAAAAGTATTTAAGTTTCCAGTTCTTGACCTGTTGGTTATAATTTCATTACTTTCATCTAGATGAATTTGAAATTTGTGCTCTTCTTGCTCCCTTGGGTCTTCTGTATTGAATAGGCTTACAGCTGTAAAGACAACAAAAAATCATGTGTGTTTTTCAGTCTCCTCCCAAATCTATTCATCACTTAGTAAGTAAAGAGCACAGGCAGGCTAAAATCAAATAATTCAACTTTCCAGTTCCCCTCATGAAAAGAACTCTTTCCTCTTCTTCTATGGCTCCCCCTTTTGCATTATAGCCCATGCTTGACCAGCTTTAGAATATGAATAAATGTTTCCCTATAACTATCAACTGAAAAAGGTGACAGTACAATAAAAATTAAAATATCAATAAACGTATCTACTAAAAAAAGGTGACAGCACAATAAACTGAGCTGTACTGTCGAACTTGACAGACATATGTGAAGAAAGAGAGAGAGGGAGGACGAGACAGAAAGAAAGAGGGAATGGTGAAGGCAGGGGTGGAAAGAGCAGGACGGAAGTTTTTCAGTGTCTGCAATACTTACAGCTTCAGAGCCTTGCATGGAAATGCGGAACAGTTTGACAGGCCGAGAACCCAGGTAACGTGTGCGTGTGTCAGAAAGATCCCCAGTCACCGTGTCCAACACTGTTCTCAGCAACACACCATTCTGAAGACATCAACAGTCTCTGCCATCCAAATCTGCCTTGCTTGTCAAGTACAGTTGTCCAAATTTGTTTTCTTTAGACATTAAACCTCATCTTTGTCTATCCTCAGTCACAAGATCATGAGCTAGTCAGGTATACACTGCTGTACAACTGGTAACACTTCAAGCAACCAAAAACACACTGTTTAAAAATGAGGATGTGTACTTGCAACAAAATAAGCAAACGATACTTGAGACCAGCACAATTACACACACATCCTCCTAGTCCTAGTGCGCCATCAACCTGCCACCACACTTTCTTTGTCACCTGCAGTCCAATGTTGAGGTACAGTCCTCCCTGTGATCCTGCCTCTCCTGTGTCCTCTTTAGCCTCTGTGCCCCCCATCTCGATGATGCACAGCGACTCTGACGACGCTGGCAATGCCTGCATGCTGAGGGGAGACAGGCAGTCCTGCACAGCCACATATACATGTCCATTTTCACTTCAACCAGTTCATTATCACATGATCCCCAGGTTGCACCAACATTTTAACATTTGAAAAAGCAAAGGTAAACCCTGACTAAATTTTAGGTTCTGAAATCCAAAATTTTTGTAACAGAAGGCAAAAAAGTAAAACAACTCTCTGCATGAGTCCACGCGTGTGTGTTTGAGCATATGTACACACACCATTCCAATAATATTTCAAAGCAGAATAAGACGGGGACTCTTTCTCTGTTTGACAAATATACATCTCATGTCATACTGGTGCACACTCTGACCGACTGGTTTGCTCTACTGCCTAAATTTCATAGCTGCTAACTCGGGACAAAGTCACTTCTAGCCACTTGCAAGCCGATCAACGCTATTCTCTACCAGAAAGCCGAACTAGCTCCTATCCCCACATTCATCCGGCCCAATGAGCCCATGAGAACAAAAACAATGATAGTGGGTACCGCTGGGTGGGTCTAAGCGTTTGACATGGTAAGCACACTGGCCAAACAGGGTGCTGGAGAACAAAGATCCTGTATCAGGAAAACAACAAGAAATGAAAAGAGATTTCGAACAGTTGATACACCTGCTGACTAATGATTAAGGAGCTACATTCCCAGCAAACAACTCTTCAGTGCCATAGTCTTTTACACAGGGCAAAAGTAAAAAATGTAATGTGAGTGAGTGAGCGAGTGAGTGACAGGGTTCCCACTTTCTCACAGGAAAAAAATTCAAGGGTTTCTCAAGGGGATATTTAAATTTTTAAGGGGCAAATTTTGGTCTGAAAATGATTTCTAAGGGGATTTCAAGGGATGGTAGGGATATCTGCAGTTTTCAAGGGCCTTTTTGACCCAGTTGACATTTAAAGGGTTTTCAAGGGGCGTACGAACCCTGTGTAACTGAAATATACAAATCTTACATTGGGATCCAAGGAGATGATCCTGACGGTGTCATCAGCCAGGCCCACAGCCAAGAAACGACACCTCTGCTCCCCTGCTGGTACTCGTCCAAGAGCCATGCACACCACATCCGAAGACATCTCCTTCCGTTCAGTGTACTCGTTCAGCTGGCCTGTCTGTAAGTACCACCAAAGTCTGTTGTTAGTTTTTTTTTTTTAATTAACAGGATTTTAATTTTAACTACAGAAAAGTTCAGCCATGTTGATAATCAAAAGAAGGCCCTTAGAACTGGGGTAGGTAATCAAAACACTTTCTTTTCCCTTTTAAATCAACCACCCATGCATGACTGTATGTTACTTTCATCAGCATGCTGTTGATCCTTACTTTCTTTTGTCCAGTAGAGAGCCAGAATTGCTTCACATACACATAGTTTGAATCTTTAACCACCTCTAGTCTTTGACAATCTTGAGCTCAAATAACCAAAAATGTTGTGGAAATTCTGATGGATACAGCTGTGATAATAATCAATCAGGGTATCTTTTGTATCAATTCTGGTTCAAAACTGGACTTTGTACGCGCTCAAATTTATTCACTGTGGTTTTCACTAACAGTGGAACATGAATCTGGATTCTGTGAATAAATAACTTTGAGCGTTTTATGAATCTTGACATCAGCTCCTCTTTTCTTACCTACTTCTGTCTCATCCTCCAGTCTGAGCATACGGGTGCGTGCATGCATGCGTGCGTGTGTGTGACCCTCTGAAAATCTGGAACTACGGCTTAAGTGCTAAGTCTGACCCTCTACTTTCAAGGCAATAGTCACTGAACATAGAGAACAAAACACTCACGGGATCCATTTCAAAATAGACAAGTTCTCCTCCTGTGAGGGCAATGACCACCTGCCGCTGGTTGACTGCACACTTTGTGATGTTTTTCTTTCCTGGTGTCCGCCATTCATTGACACGCTTGTCAGCTCGAATGTGTCGAATACCGTCTGGATAGATCTGTCATCACATTGCAGACAGAACATCAGTACTCACCAAATAATCAACATTTCCATCACAGATTTCATAATACAACATCGACATATTGACTTCTTTGAGGGCAAAGTATGGTATAACCATGTTTTACAAAAATGAATTAAAAAAAAGCTATTGGATTGGGATTATCAACATAAATGTTTATCAATACCCTGGAAAGAAATCTGCTCATAAAATTTATCATCACTTTTCCTTTGGTAATGAATAGAACTCTACAAGAAAGATTTTGTAATACCTAGGGCCCCAGATTCATTTTAGTGACCATGAGGACAAAATGCTTTTTGGCGTCATATACTGTACCATGTCAGACAATAGCATTCACGGCAGTTAGTCAGCTCTGCCAGGCCGAAGTTTTTGTGTGGCTAATGCAGTAATAAGACAGTCATGTGATGACCAACCCGCTTCCGCCGTAGGAAGAAGCCAGTGTCAACCTCCCGAACCTCATTCTCTCTCGGCCTGCCGTCCAAGCAAGATAAGTCTTGTGCTCTGTCTCGCCTTCTCTTTGCCGTTGTGTTAAAATAGCTTTGTGTTTGCTTATTTGTTGTGGCTTGCACTTTTCGCCCTTTTACTCTTGAGCCGGTGGGCTTTGGTTTGGTGTGCTTTATTAATCTATTTAACCACGCCATCCTCGCCTTGTGCCTTTGTCTCGGCACTCGCGACTTCGCCTTCCGTTCTTTTCGATCTTCGAAAGTCGGAACTCCATCGCCGGTTTCACCTCCTCTCCCCCCCTTTTTGCCTTTACGGCCCCTTGGTTCTCCGAGTCTCAGTCCCTTCTCCTTCCATTCGGACTCCGATTCGACTAACTTCCACGTCGTCCACTCGGTTTCCATTTCTCCACCGTCGTTCCGCCATTTTGTTTTCGACCGGCCAAAACCGGCGTCACTTACGATCGACCTTCCTCGATCTAACACTGAGATCTCGTTACATTTAGTACACTTCCAGTGTCTCTCCCGAGGTTGGTCGAGCTCTTTCTATCCCTCGATCCACCTCTTTGTCTCCCCTTTGCGATCGTGCGTTCCGTGTTTGTCCCCCACCACCAGTGCCCAACATGGTGAAGGGCACTAACGGCTCGAGACGCTCCATTGTTCGGCAGTCGCTCTCTACCCCGGAGGGGCCGCGTGTCGATTCCACGGGACAAATCGCTCACGCACACGATGAGCGTACGATCGGTGTAGAGGAGGGTTCCGCGCAGGGGACGCGCGACCATCATTACGATTCCCCCTCTACCCGATCGGCGGACACACGATCGTCGCGATCGAAGTCCAACAGACAGTCTCAGTCGAACGGGCAATCGGCCGTCATCGCCGACTGTTTTTCATTCTCATCTTTCCCTAAGCCCAAATCCAAGGGCAAGGCCCCCATGAAAGGACCTGCCCGTTCTAAATCTTCCCGTTCCCCGACTGGATCGCCTGTTCGCCTTCGATCGCGTAAGGAGACTCTCTCCTCTCATGCCGCGTCCGGCGATCATCGGCCCCTGGGGACCCTTGCCGAGACCCGGACCGGCACGGGTGACGACTCGCGGCAGGAATCACCGCACGTCACCCGATCTAATGAGACTCGTGACGCTAGCACCCCCCCACTAACGTCACCCAGTCTCATCGCGCTCTCCCCAACCGTGTCCGGGTTCAGCCACGACTCGGACACGAGGAGCATCAACACTCCGGTGGAGGGCTGTGGACAGTCTTTGGTGGTACCCCCCCACTGACCACAACCCCGGGTCAGGTACGCAGGCATCGACTAGCTCGGATCTGCGCCCTCACCCCCGACGGTCGAACCACCCCGATCGATCGTTTCAATCTCCCCTAGGGGTACAGGACGTTGGGGAGCGGACTTTTTCCACTCCCCTATTGGGCAACGTCCGCGGTCCCGTTCCTCCGGGGGAGTGATCGACCAGCGGGACCAGGGGTAAACCTTTCGTCCCTTGAGGCTTACGCGTCGACTCAGCCATCCCCGTCCGCTACCACACCGGCCAGGAGGCTCGGCGACCGTAACACCCACCGACCCCTCTGCCACGCAGGGGGCCGGCACGGACCCCACCCGGGAGATGCAGGAGGCAGTGCTCTCCCTTGGTGCTCAAGGTTACCCGGGTCCCCGAGGAGACTCTGCCTCTGGGCCGCCACAGCCGTCTTTCTCCCCGGGGACCGGTGGTTCTATTCCCCCGAGAGGAATCAGTGGCTTAGCGCCGACTCTTCCCCTGACTCCATCTTTGGTCTCATGTGGCATCCGGCCTCCCAGAGCTGGATCGACCTGGGCCCCCCTTCCTCTCGGGCGCTGTCCGATCGGCGGTCCCCTAGTTTACACGTCGATTATGGAACCACCGGGGAGCCGTCCTCGTTTTTCCCCTCTTCCCAACGAGGTCGGGACTCCCACGCACCCCTGACCTGGCCTTCCGAAGGTGGACCTTAACTTCCCCTTCACGAATACACTGACCACAAACTTGAGGAGGGGTTCGAGGATTCCCTCCCCCAGTCTGGGGACCTTTCCATTTTGGAGAGCTGGCGCCCTGATCTTGTTGTTAGGGAATCCCCTCCCTCTAACAACATCTTCCCCCTTTCCCGTTTCACTGGGTCCCCCCCTACCCAGCGATCACGGCCAAGGATAGCCGCCCCCCAGACCCTCACTCCTTTGTGGGACAGATCGGCCTCTCTCGCCAGGGGTGCACATGCATCCCTCCACCGGGGAATGACTTCTTGTCAGCCCCCAACGCGGCCCCAGTAGGAGTATTCCTCAAGGACTCGCGTCAGGCCCCCCATGTCTTTTCTCTTTTCTCTGCCAATCCGGCCACCAGGGAGATTGCCATTTCCCCGGCCGACCTCAGGCTCACTCCCAACCTCCCCCCTCCCACATCCACCTACAGTGGGACAGAATTGCCAGGGCTGGCATTCTACACACCACCGCGGGACATGCCCTCTTTCACATGTTCCTACAGCGAGCTAGGAACTCTGGCCAAAGGAGGCCGGCACTGTCTCAGAGTCTTCGGACCCTGACGACACTGAGGCTTACTCCAGCCTGTTTGATGACCCCCTGATGCGTTTTCTTGTCAACAAGATAGCGCACCACCTTGGGGCTGCGGCGGACAGCGCAGCCAGGAGTCAATTTAACGCTTTCATAACCCGTTCCGCCTATTCCGCCGAGCCCCAGGCTCCTGCCAGCCCTAAGCGCCCGTTCGTCGTGGTGATGTCTCGGTGTGGGCCATTCCGTATTTGGGTATTGACTACAGTAATAGACAAACCGGTCGTATCGGGCCTTTCAACACTTCCGCTCATTTGCAAGAGCCGTCGTGGCTGTTTGATTTTTTCGATTATTTTGGTACATCCCATCGACTCCGACTACGGCAAAATGTCGCACTCTGACAGATAGTGCATGACTTGACTGGCCAAATTTCAATATAATGTTTGCCGACCGATAATACCGACTGGCAAATGACCTTGATCCGACTCGCAGACACGACAGTGACATGAAGTTTGCAGAGATGAAGCGGTAGTGACGTATCGACCGACATAGGCCGCCCAGTGACGCAGGTGCTACTGATACGTCCGGAGATGTGGACATATCGCAGTGGTTCACACGACCCTCGGCCCCTCGAAGCCCCCCTGGTTGATGCATACAGGGCCCCCCACGTCCACAAGTGATCTCGAACACCTTTTGATTATTGTTCACTGTTTTCCTTTGGACGATTCCATCTATGGCCAGGGAACCAACCTGTATGCAGACAAACACTCGTGGCTGCTGGTCTTCCTGAGGAAAGTTTGAGGGCAACCACTGGGGATGAATCAGAGCTTTTGTTGCCATCTCAGTTATGAACATGGCCCTGTTCTCATCGGATTTTTATTGGAAGATTCTCTCTTTCTTCAATCCTTGGGTGTCAGTGTCAGTCGAAGAACAGTTTGAACAGCTGAACCAGTATTTTCACCTCGCTGATACCACTCAGTTTGTTTCCAAGGCAGGCTGGGTATGACCCCCTGTTCAAAGTCAGACCTCTCATTTCCATGACACAAGACTGTTTGCTATGCAGTTTCTACCTGGCAAAACATCACAGTAGATGTGCAATGATCAAGTTTCAAGGGTCGTTGTGGTTTTTCTCAGTACTTGCCTGCAAAACCAACGAAGTGGGGCCTCAAGGTGTGGGGTTTGTGTGATGCCGATTCTTTTTATATGCTGAATTATTCAGTATATACTGGGAAGACCAATGATGTGCCTGCTGGGACAGGTGATGCCCAGGGGATCGTGTTGTCAACACTTGTCAGAACCCATTATTTCAAGTGGCACACCATCTACTTTGATAATTATTTCACGTCAGTCCCCCCATTCAGTATCTGTTTCAGAAGAAAACCTTTGGGATGTGGGACTGTGCGAAATAACAGGAAGGGTCTGCCACAGGATATGAAGCCAGCAAAATGTGTCAAAAAGTCTGGGGACACAAAGCGCTGGTTTCGTGAGATGGCTATGGTGATTTGAAGGGCAAGCTTCAGGGTGTTGCTTGGTTTGACCGTCGTAAGGTCACCCTTCTTACTTCTGTCCATGATGGAACCGATGGAGAGCTTGTCAGAAAAGGTGCAGGGGTGTTTGAAAAAGCCAGGTATTCTAGGCCCCTGGCGTTGCTGATTACACCAAGAACTACAACGGTGTTGACAAGCATGATCAATTGCGATCATATTATTGTTCCAAGCGAAATTCATGAAGTGGTGGAATATGTGTTCTTCTTCTGCCTGGACACTGCTGCAGTAAATGCCTTTGTAATCTACAAAAACTCCTGCAGATGCCCCACTGAAACTGCATGTGGATTTTCACACTGAGATTGTCATGGGCATGGTGAATGGTTTCAAGGGTCGAAAACGGATCGGCCGTCCCGTCGTTCATGACAATCCAGGACAAGCACAAACACACTCCTTCAAAATCCAGTCTGCCAGAGGCAAGAAGGACTGTGTCTGTTGCAAGAAGGAAGGCAGGAAAACCCCAGCAGGCAATGCCATCCAGTCAACACATGAGTGTGTGATGTGTAAGGTGGCTTGTGCAAGGATCGTGGCTGCTTTTTTTCTTTTCACAGCAGTGAGTAGGTTCCTACACACTCATTCCTAGCAGTACACCTGATACTTGACTAAATCAAGGACTGGATTTGTCATTTTTGTTTTGTACAGACTGTTTTTGGGTTGACTAATATTGAAAGTGCCACATACAAAAGTACTGGAATTTGTGCATGTAAGAAAAGTGCACAACGGAAAGAAAATTTCATGTCGGTGATCTGTGTGTGACAAAAGTGATCAAAAGCAAGAACATTTCCAGTGACTGTGTTGTTTGTGTGTGATCACATTTGGATTATATAATTCATTACATCTGGAACCCTATGGTGAGTACAACAAAAATATTTGAGTGTTGTTTTGTGTTGTGATGCCCTGCCTCTCTTCCTTCCTACTAACACCTGTATATAGTTAGAAATATATCAGCCATAGGAATTATTTTCTCACAAACACAAACTAACTCATGCAGATCAACAAGCATGCACTCCAATACATTTTCAGTAAATATGGTATGAATTTGACTTCTTATTTTTTTTATTTTATTTTTTCCTGCTATGAACTGCTATGTGACTAAAAGCGTCACAAAAATTTCGCGTATATTCCTAGCTACCTGTGTAACTACTAACACCTCACAACACCCATCAGTTTCTTTTCAGATGGTGAACCTGACCACTTGCCCCCAAAAAGGGAGGTGTTATAAAGTTGATGGGTGTTGTATTGCCTGTCTGTCACCTATTTCACTGACGTAGGTGTGTTTTCCAGGTAAAATCAGGTGTGTGAGTGTTGAGCCATGAAAATATTTTCACCTCCCCCTAAAATAACAAGTGCAAACCAAAGTTCAGCTTTCCATGATTTTTGCTGAAATTTGAAGTCTTTTTATCCATTGTTTATTTTTACAATTTTTTAAAGTCAGTACCCCAATTCGGGCAGCAAATTCCCAATATAAACTTAGTAGTCTGGGCGAATTCTGTCATACGAAACACAGGACAATGAAGGTTAACTGCCTTTATGGCAGTGAGAGATGCTATGCTATCACAGGCCCATCTCTCCCCAGCGCTCAAGGCGGCCTTACGCTGCATTCCGGGTCGGAGCAGTCGCTTTCGGCGACTACTCTTGCTTCGGGCATTACCCATGCCGTCGAGGAGCGCAAACAGGCCGCTTCTTTTGCGACCAAGACCCCTCGTCAGCATCGCCCTTCTAGACCATTCCTTCGTCAGGCCCTACCCCCAGCCAGACCCCAGCCCTACCCCAAGCAGCGTCCCTCAAGGCCCGCCAAACACCCTACTTCCACCCCGCCTAGGCCCAACCGAAAACCCCCCAACAGAATTTCGGTTTTGCCAACAGGCCCGGCCCTGGAGGGACTAGCAGACTCACCTTCCGAGAGGCGGGAATTTTCAGTCTTCTCTACCTCCCTCGGCCCCTCGGCCCCCCTGGTAGGGAATCTGTTCCGGCATGCCCACAGTGGCGGCGCATGGGTCTCAACCCCTGGGTAGTAACGTTCTACGGGAGGGTTTTCCCTCTACCCTGGGCAACACGAACGCCCCCCTCTTCTCAGGCCAACCAGATTCAAGATGGAGACCCCGGCCCGATCAGGGGCTCCATCCACCATCTGGACTGGGGCCCCTTCTATAGATTGGAAAGATTCCTACTTTCAGATCCCCCATTCACCCGTCCACAGACAAACCTTCGTTTTTTCTGGCGGGGGCCCGGGTGTTTCAAATCAGTGCTCTCCCCTTCGGACTCTCCCTGGCTCCCTTCCTCTTCACGAAGGTAGTCAAGGAGATGGCCGCCCTTGCCAGGGCAGGAGGACATTTGCCTCTTGGTTTACCTCGACGACTGGCTCGTCTTGGCTCCCACTCAGGCCCTGGCCCAATCCCACACCTCCAAACTACTACACCTTTGTTCCTCTCTGGGGTTCGTCACCAAACCCTCCAAATGCGAGCTATCGCCCAGCAGCGATTCCCCCCTTCTGGGCATGAGCTTCGACACCACCTCCATGATAGTCGCCCCTACCCCGAGGGTCTGCCACCCAGTGGACCTCATTCCCGTCGTTGGTCCCAGACCACGACAGTGAACCAGACCATTCCCCAGGGCCCCTTTGGGTTTGTTTGGGCCCCGGGGGGGAGTGTCAGCCCCCCACCCTGGCCCCCGGATTCCCCCCCCTCCCATCCCCGCCCTGAACTTACACAACGCCCCACTCGGGTGGGGGGGCCCATTTGGAGAGCAGTCACGCCTCGGGGTTTTGGGGCCCTGACTTCCGTCTTTACTCAACCTTGGAATGGAGGGGGGGCAGGCTCGCCCTCCTCCCCTTCCCGTTCGGTCTCCCACCGATTTTCTCCTTTTTACGGGCAAAACTTCGGGAGCTTTTTACATCAACAAAGGGGGGGGACATCCATCCCTTCCCTCCCACAGAGGCCCTCCCCCTCCCGGTGTCACACGCAGGGGGTCACCCTTCGCGCGAACCCAAAAGCAGGGAAAACAAATCCCCGGCAGTTTTCAGCCGCTCCAACTTGTCCTCCACCGGAATGGGCCCCCCAGGGAGGCATACCCCCAAAAACCGTGTGGGAAATTGGTTCGATCATGGTACCTTTTTGCCACACGATTCAACCCTCGTCTGCCAGTGATGTGTCTCCCCGGCCCGGACCCCCAGGCTTTTCGCCATTTGACTCCCTACCTTTTCCCTGGTCCGGGCCCCATAGTTTCCCCTTCCCCCCCTTCCCAAATCCTCCACAGGGGATCAAAGGCAAACTCGAGAGACCCAGGTCTTCTCATGCCCCTGGGGGCCCACCATCCGGTTTCCCGGATCAAGTCCCCCACTCACGCCCCCCTCCCGTTGAACACCAGGGGGGGACTGCTCACAACCCCGTTTGGGTCGCCCTCACTCCCAAACCCCAATGCTTCGCCCCAGCCTGGCTTCTTGCCACCCGGGGTTTCAACTCTAAATCCACCCTCGAACGACAGGTCCCAGTCCCCCTCATATCCCTCCCGCCGGGGGCCCCTCGGAACTCCGAGACCTAGCCCGCCCCCGCAGAGCAGCACGGGTCCCTTAGTTACAGATGGAGGAAATGGGGCTAGGGGGGGAAAGACAACTGTCCCCCAATCGCCCCCAAATCCCCGATAAAAATTTCCGCCCCCTTACCCCTGCTAGCTCCATCCCCGGGTAAGGGCGGGCCACGCACACCATCCGCCAAAAGGGGGGACCTTTCCCTTTTAGAAGACTTCCTTTTAAGAGATCTCCAGGGGGTTTCCTTCGTGAGGCCGGTCCCCTAGAGTGTCCCCCTTTGGGACCCTTCACTGTACTTGAGTCCCCAAAAACCCCCCCCTTTAGCCTGTGGCCTCCATTCTTCACCTTTGTCTAGAAGACTACCTTTTCCTCGCCCCCGCTTCCCCCAGAAAGGGGAGGCGAATCCATGCCTTAGCGGGGGCCCGAGACTTGCCTTCCCAAGACGGCCCGTCCTTTAAGTTCCTTCCCCAATTTCCCAGCGAAAACCGGAAAACCCGGGGAGTGCCTCTCCTTACCCCGTCTTCCGCCCCTGGCGGCACTAGGGGGGGAAACCTCTTCGGACATAGCCCTTGCCCCTCTGATGTCAAAAACTCTGGAACTCTCCGCCCCCGGGGCGTTTTGCAAAGACTTTCTTATTTCCACAACCCCAGTAACAAAAGACTCTCAGCTGGCACGTCTCTAGGGCTCTCCAAGACGTCAGAACGGCTATTCCCGGCCCCCAAGGGCCCCCCCGTCCCCCCCCCGGGTCATGGGTCAAGCGCTGGCCCCTTCGGCACCTTCCGCACTGTTCCCCCTGCCCACCTCCTGGAGGGGCCTTTGGCGTTTGGAAAAAACCCTTTAAAAATTTTTTTTAAGGACATCCGATGACCAGGGCTGATGTTTTAATGGGAAAATCCTTTGGCGGTTTAAAGCACCAATCGGGGAAACCCCGAACCCCAAGGCACCGCCCTCCCCTTTTTCCTATGAATCTGCTTTTCTGCATGGACGTATAAAACGCCAAAAAAGGGGGGGTTTTTTAATACTCCCTGGGGGTATTATTACCATGTCAGACCTTTAAAGGGCCCCCCCGCCTTCCCCCCTAGCGCCAAGGGTTTTGGGGTTACCCTTTGGGGCGGGCCCCGGAATGAGGGTTTGGGGGGGTGAATGGCTTCTTCCTACGCGAACGGGTTGGCCACGGTGTCTTATTACGCATTGCCCCACAAAAACTTCGGGCCGGCAGGTGACAACTGCCCCTGAATCTATTGTCTGACTGGTAAGTTACAGCCAAACAGGGGGGGTAAAAACAAAACTCCCCTTTTGGAGCTGGAAAAAAACTACCTGTGCTAGGTGATGCCCCCCTTTTGTTCTCACTTTTAATCTTTCGCCAGAAGGATTTGAAAAAACTTGGGACGTTTTCCCAAAAGGGAGCAACAAACAACTACGTTTTAGCTCACCGAACCAAAACATCGTCTCCAAGCGGGGAAAAGGAGATGGTGGGTGTGGCCCCCGAAGGGGGGAGCGCCTTCCCCCAGTCTCTCCAATGGAAAGAACCAGGTGGCTTGAGAAAAACACAATGATGTAGGCACAATTCATCTGCAACACAAAAATCCCGCTTTTCTTTAATCTCCTGAGTGGGGAAATTTTCTTTTCCCAAGCTTCGTATCCGGTAATAAGAAGGCAGCAGCACAGCTGCCAATCTTCTGTGGCCAAAAATTATGCGAATACGCATCAAGAGTTGCTAGTACTACCTTCGTAGGATCAAGGGGTAGATCTAACAACAAAAATTGTCTGACCCTCAGGAAGCGTAGGTTTTAATATGGGTAAATCTTTTTCGCCTCACACAGTAGTGGAGTGGAATGCTCCCACTGAAGGGGCAGAATCGGCATCCTCTGTGCCATTCTTTCCTACTTCTACACACCCTCCTCCACCGATTGTTTTCCCCTTATTTGGTAGAACGCAGCACTTTGTGGGGCTGTGCGTGGCTCTAGGCTGTGTCTGGGGCTGTGCTAAGGCTCCATTCATATGGGGCGCGAAAAGTATACAGCCTGCCACCAGCTCCACATGTAGTGGCGCTTTCACCTTTCGTAAGCTGTCTGTTCAGATTTCGTTTGTTTGTTATTCTTTTTTTTTCCTCATGTGTTTTGTTTGTCTCATATTTCACTGCCTCCTGTGTGAAGTAATCTTCGACATGCCAAACATATTCACCATAAGGAAGAAGAAGAACGCCTTTGATACCAACAGTATCAGCTCCCTCACTGAAAAAGGTGGTACTTCAGAACATACTTCTACTTTTACGTAAGCTAAAAACAAGAACTTGAAGAGATGAAGGAATACTTCTGAAAACCTCAGATCATAGTATCTGCAGAAATCTTAGGTTAGGTTGGGGAAAGATTGGGAGTGGTGGTGTACTGTATTGTGGTGTGGCAGGTGCGTGTGTGCATGTGCATGTCCATATGTGTGTGTGTGTGCATGTGTCCATGCGTGCGCACGCGCACATGTGCATGAGAGTGCGTGTACGCGTGCTAGCATGGCGATTATGTGTATGGGCGTGCGTGTAAGCATGTCTCAGACCTGTTTACCCTAAAATTGCTATACTTTTCAACAAAAATAAGTGCATTTCTGCAAAGACTGTTACAGATCATCCAAAATTTTATAAAGTATGAGGGAGTGGGGTGGAAAGGGGTGGGCACACATCTCAAATGTTTTGACTTCCAAATTTTTGAAAAAGCGTGGCGGTAGGTAGTGGGATAGAGCAGATTGTGGGGGGGGGGGGGGAGTTCATTTTCACAGCCATTACCCATTGATCACCTATACACCAGAGGGTTGTGTGATAACTGATCTTGTAACAACTACAGGAAAAAACAGGTTCTTCCAATGAGGATCACTTTCAAACCTGATTCATCAGAATACTCTGGCACAAATTCATGCCCCCCCCCCCCCCCTTCATCATTCCATCGCCTGTAGTCAACGCTATGGCTCCTAAAAAAGAAAAATAACTGCCCTGACAATTTTGCAATATAAAGACAACAAGACCACTTTTAATCATCTTCTGCAGGTATGATCTGAAAACAAATCTGAACTTAACATACGCACACACATTCTTACATTTGTTAACATTAATTAATTCAGTTGTGAAGTGAGGCGACTGCAGGTGAAATCTAAACAAATCTCAAATGCAACTAATAGCGAACCGCCAAGAAAACGCAGACAAACGAATCACAAGACAAAACACGACGCGTTTCGACCTCTTAGGTCTTCTTCAGGCAGGACACAAACACTCAGAACAACGAAAATGAACAATGACAAATGAATCACAAGACAAAACATGACGTGTTTCCACCTCTTAGGTCTTCAGGGAAGACACAAAACACTCTGGACAACAAAAATGAACAATGAAGATATGTCATGTTTGTTCATTTTGTTATCCTGAGTGTTTTGTGTCTTGCCTGAAGAAGACCTAAGCGGTCGAAAAGTGTCATGATTTGTCTTGCGATTCATTTGTCTGTGTTTTCTTGGCGGTTCACTATTAGTTGCATTAGATTAATTAATTTAACAGTCAGAAATACATATGTCTTGAAGCTGTAACTGAACAAGTTGGAACTTCTACTGCGATGAACTAAAAAATGCCAGACGAAAAGCCTAGGTAACAAGTTCATAATGCCTGAAAATGCAAACAAACAAAAAATCGGTATGTACGCAACTGGCATCAATTCGTTCAAACTGCCTGTGTTTACTCATCTACAAACCAAGGTACAGTAAGATGACCCCTAGCAACTCCTGCTTCAAGGCCTACAAAATAGTTTACCGTTATCCTTTAATATGTTTGATTTTCATTTTTATCCACACATCTCTTCCACGGTGATGCCTCTCTTTACTGAAAACGAGTCAATCCATACCAGCGCTTGACAAATACACTGTCACAAGTTACTATGATTTCACCTGCCATTACGCTGCAAAGGCTTCTTCAAGGTACTTAGCCACATGAAAAAAGATTCTAACACAAATTACTTTCAATTCTGATTATCAGCATACTTTGGTACCTACTCATGTTCTCTTGCCCCCTTTTTTCCCCCAATGTTTCAGGGCATGCTGTCGAAGAAGCAGATACAGCCTGAGGCAATTTAGTGCGTGAAAGTCAGCAAGAGTTGTTGCTCCTTGGTCAAAGCCCCTTATGTTTAATTCTTGTACATGTAATTAAAATTCAAGAATTCTGTCTCTAGAAAATTTACTTTTGGACACAGTTCTTTTAACTCATCGCAAACAATGTGTCCATACAAAACATGGAGAAACCATATAGGTAAACAGGTCTTACTGACATACATGTGGTATGAGGCACTTGTACAACATTTGTACTCAACCTAATTTCATTATCAATGAGACGATTGCCTCTTCATTCACCTATACACTTTTAAAAAAAAAAGAGGATGACGACAGGTATACATTCTAATGCAAAAAAAAAAAAAAAGTCAAGAAGAAAGAAGGCAGTAGTAGGGCTGTTGTTGATTCTAAAGTCCATGGACCAAATCAAGGGCTCACCTCAGGTGATGGCAGCTCCAACCTCAACCTGCAACAGAAAGCAGGCATGGTGTGGGGGCGAGGAAGGTCCACCATTCCACCCAGCCTGGCATTAGTATACCTTCAACAACAGCCATGCCACTACCAACAGCTCCACTGATACACCTATTCAATTATCTTCAGGCTCTGCTAGACTTTGCCAAATAATTTTGATTTTTATCCCCCCATATCCTCTCATTTGGGCGCAATATAAAAGTCAAAGGGAGAATGTAAAAATTTGACTAAAGGCAATTTCAAGGAGGGCTGAAACTGTGTTGGAAAAAATGGAGTGAAACAGGAAAGAAAACAAGATGACCATGTTACTTCAAACACTCATTAAAACCGTTTTATTGCCACCTCATCTTCTTCTCATTCCATCTACAAAAAAAAACTAACAAAGAAGTGAAGGGAAATCATCACACATCAATCTGGCAGAACCCATCAGATTTTAAAGAACACACCTAAAGTTTCTATCAAACAGCTATCAAACTATCGTCATAAATGAACCTTGTTCCTGTGAAAATATACACACATAAAGCTTACATACTTATCCGTTTAAATCAACACATTTCTGCACAAAGACCACATTCTAGTATCCCTGTCTTGCACAAGATCAGCATCTTAAAAACACAAATATTTCTGTGGGATTTACAATCCACTCTATGAATGGTTTGCCATTTGAGATGTTATGCACTTTTGAAGGTCAATATCCTTACCGAATACCTGATCCAGAAAACCTCTCTGATCCTATAGTGTGTGCGTTAATGAACTGCACTGTGTATACTCAATGACATCCAGCCACTGCAATTTCTAAAATGAAGCATTTTATAGATAAGATCATAATTGACAAAATCCTTACATCTTGTTATTGACAGCCCTGATATGGCCCTTTGCGGTCGGCTGGGCTATAAGCAACATTATCTTATCTTGTTATTGAGATGTCAACTCAACCCAAGAAAAATGTGTGTGCAGGCTGTACATTTCATGATGGATTTCTTTTGCATGAATAAACTTGCACAATAAATGTTGGTACATAACATTCAAAACATAAGAAGACAACAAAAAATGGTCCCAAAAATTCAGAATTCACAAAATAGTCAAAAAAGATTTGGAGTTCAAAGTTGCTCTACTAAAAGCTGACATCCGTCACCGTTTGATGTGTGGATATATCCACACACACAGAGTACCCACACTCTCTTATTTTCTCCTTTTCAGCACCTCCCCTCTTCCTCAAATGCAATGTCAACCTCCTCACAAAAAGTGTGATGTTCAACTGATCAGTTCATGGTCAGGATTAGTACATAGGTCATAAGAATGTTTTTTTCCCAGCACCTCTTATCGCTGAAAATAATTTTAGTTTGCTTTTTCTTTAACAAAAAACAACAACAAAATTCTATACAGAAGCATGTTATTTCCACTCAGAAGTAAATTCCAATGGCTATTCAATATGCCAGCATCAAATGTCAGCACTAGACAAAAGAACAGGACGCAAAGTAGAGAAAACAACAGCCATGCAAGAGAGTATGCACAGAACAAGACACCAACAGAAACTTACAACAACAACGACTGAAAAAGATGCCTGGGACATATTACCTTCAATGTGTCTCTTCACTGTCCACACAGCATTGGGGTTACCGGGCAGCTCCGACACAGCCATCTCCGACACCTGGCACATACACGGAAGCCTTCACATGAATCATTCACAACGTTCACTTGCGCATTTATGTGCATCTTTTTTTTCTGGTTCAGTTTTAAATTGATACGACTGTGTAGTGAAACATAAACTATCTCTGAGGCTACTCAGAGGATTTGAAAACAGAAAAAAAATAAAACAGAACAAAAATCATTAATGTTTCAGTCATAGACCGTCTTCAGGACTGATAACATAAATGACAAATACATACGTTGACAGAAGATCGGCGGTCAAAAACAATCTTTTGGTATAATAAAACACAAAACTAAGCAGAAAAAAATCCAATTAAGTGGCAATTACTAGTGAGCTTGAACATGAAACAAAACTGTAGATATGTATGTCGCAAACTAGCTTCATGAGCAGCATTCCGTCAATTCCTTTTTTGTGTGTCTTCACAACCCTTAACGGAGGTTACTGTCCAGCAACAGACTTGTAAGAGACAGAGGAAGACAATCAATGCTAAGGAAAAAATGAAAGACAAGAGACAGAATCACGCTGCACTCATACGTAAGCAATCAGGTCTGATAAAATATTACAAAGACAATCATGGAGATGTAAACAGGAAAAAAAAAAAAAAAAATCTACAGTCAGGAGTGATTCATATATCTGATCAAGACAGATCAGTCATTTATGCCATTTATTTTAAAAAATGCCACCAAACTCTTTGAAACCATGCCACTAACTGACCTCTAAACCATGGCGTAAAACTCGGAGAGTGGAGCGTGGTCCCCTACCGCACAGAGTGTATATCTGTGGTGTGTCTTCATTCACAAGGTCAGCAATCTGCAGACAGAGAACATTACATAACTATATCTGACAACATTTTTTGACCATATATGCACTTCCCTTTACAGGTATTCGCATTCAACTCATGCAAGTCAAGCTCCACAAACTATAAAAATCATATACCAGTGAATGTAAGCCAACATCATCATCATGAGAATAAAACACAATCGATCTTCCACTTTTGCTCGTTACCAGCACAATGTCAAGGGAATTGTGGATCAGTATATGTTCAGTTCTAATCACAATCTGTCAGGTGAAACACGGAAAGCATCATTTCCACAATCCTTTTTTTCTTCACATAACCTTCCTAATGATCAAATATTTGAATTTGTACACAAAAAAACACAGCTTTGTCAATATACGATTATAATACATTCTGAGCTTTGTCAAATAAGATTATAATACATTCTGAACTGCACAATATCTTTCATTATCAAATCATACCCAGAGTGAGACAGAGGAGAAAGACACAGAAGATTGGCAGGAAACAATCTCAAATCAGGCTACCATTGAAGCAATAGTACATCAATACATTTTGTAACCTGATATAACCTAAATTTAATGAGCTCCCTCGGTTTGTTTGGTTTTTTTTTGTTTGCTAAAACAAAATCTTTCAGTAGATTTATTCTGAAAGTTAAATTCAGAATATCCTGTCTTCAGTAAAATTACCACAAATATTTGTCCTCAGTGCTGTACACCACATACACAGGAATTTATAAAAAAAAAAAGAGTAACAAACACACTGTGGATCAGAAAAGGTTTCATTCTAATCACCATATATCAGGTGAAACACGGAAAGCATCATGTCCACAGTTATGAACTTTGGCATCCTACAAATTTTGACATTAAAAGTGCATTTCAACAACCTACTCATGTTATTCCGTGAATGAATGTGAGCACTATCGACAAAAGATATTTACTCCCCTTTCTGATTTTTGGATATTAAAAAGAAAGGTAAGAGTCGAAGCTGGTTGCTGGGGGGAGGAGAAAGTACTGCAGAGATTTCAAAGTATTCTTGTCCACTGGGCAATTGTCACCAACACTGGATACCATTCTATCAAATTGTTTATGAAGCGTATGTGAGAGTCTACAATTAAACAAATCATAATATACAAAAGACATTAATAAAAACTCATGCCTATCACCAACACTTTCAAACAACTGACGCTTTTTTTTAAAATTTCATGGAGGAATGCAAATGCTTTAAACTAAAGCACAATGGGCATAACATTTATTCATTGTTTGATCCCAAACATCAAAACTGCAGAGAAAAGACTGTGGACCAGTAAATGTTTCACTGTAATCAAAACGTATCAGGGGAAACACCAAAGTACTATATTCATAGTTCCATAAACTTGGTGCCCCAGGCAAGTGGACGTCAACAATGCTTCATAAGACATGAGAGTTTCTGTCCATAGATTTACCAAACTTCAGATACATAAGCAACATTTCGTATCATCTCCACGCAAAACTGGAACTCATCAACTTTTGTCTGTTACTTCGCCCATTTCTTTTTCCTGTTACAAACTCGAGCCTATTATGGTAGCTGTGTGCAATTAGAACAGACCCATCATCAATAAACAATCAAAAAAGCAATCTGTCTTTCAACTATTTAAGAACATTTCTGCCAATCTATATGCTACTGACATCTCCACCTAAACAATGACTTGAAGTTTTGACAAGGTGCATGCAACTAAAGCAATCAGAAGACTTCGCTCACTTCTCAATCAGAACACAACTGTGGATCAGTGCATGATTTGTTCTAATCACTTATCAGGTGAAAGGCAAAAACCATCATTTTCATAATTCATTAATGCTTGAATAATCATGACTTCACTGAATGATTATAACTGTACAAACAATTTTTGTTTAAACAGAGACTGTTGTTTGTCCTGAGCTGCATATTATTAATACAATTATGACCACAGGTACACTGATTTCAAACCGCGACAAATCATGGAAGCAAGAAAAGCAGATTGCCAAAGGAGAAAAAAAAAATTGCATCTCAGATTTTCACAGAAATGAAAACTAATTTACACATTTTGTAACTGATGTATATAACACTTTGCATCAGAAAATATTTTATTGTAATCAAAGTATCATGTGAAACATTGGAAAGGACCGTGTCAACAGTTCCCCCCGAAAACTTGCAGTAAGATTTAAAGAATAAACAAGAACATCTAATCCATTTCTAGTTAAGCAAACACAAATGTGGATCAGTTATGACTTGCTGTAATCACGATTTGTCAGGTGAAACACGGAAAGCATCATATCCACAATATCTTTCCATTTTTTTCTTTTGCTACATCTTCGTAACACTTCTCTGCATTTATAGGTACTACATTGATTAATTAAAAAAACACGCACACCAAAAATCACTGCCAACAGCCTCAATTTACATCAACTCCAATACAGAGGATTTTCTGTTCTGAATTTCTCAGTATAGCACAAAGAAATGGTAAAGAGAACAGACAGATGGGGAACGGGAAAGGGGACAGGATGTGAACAGCAAGCGAACAAGCAAGAAAAGGGTTCCTACAGACTCCCAATAACAAAATTCACAGAGTTTTCAAGGATTTTTGTAAAAATTCAATGCTACACTGCATGGCTAAAAAATTGACCACGTTACAAATTATCTCCCTTGGTTAAATAGCAGCGACAATGTCACGATGATGTAAAAATTTGTTTTAAATAATTTTTCATCAACCTGAATACAGAAAATCAAACTGCCATTTCTTTAGAAACAGTGTGTTCCAATTCATTTTGACAGACTAGCCACCACAGAGAAAAACAACAAAGAAAAGTGACAAGGTGAAAGGGAGTAAATTCAGATGGCTTATAAACCAGGTAACCCCTTTTGTGTTGTGGTGTGAGAGAGAGAGAGAGAGAGAGAGAGAGAGAGAGAGAGAGAGAGAGAGAGAGAGAGAGAGAGAGCATGGGAAGCAGGATAGACTTTTTAACATCAGATAAATTCTCTAGAAATGATGTGCTCCAATTCTAAACATTAAAAAGCAAAAGTGAAAAGTAACGATTCATGGATCAGAAAATGTTTCACTGTAATCACAATGAATCAGGTGAAACACGGAAAACATCATGTCCACAAACTTGAAGTATGTCTTCTCTGTACAACAGTCTACCAGGTTCCATTTCCTTCTGCTACCGAGCTGACAAAATTTCACCGTTAAAAGAGTGAGTTTATCATGTCAGCTGTTTGCCACACTATACAGCTTAGTGTACAATTGAAACACAACCATTATGAACTAAAGCACATTTCAGCAAGCAATCAGGGTAATCATTCAAGACGGTGAAAAGGTCAATCCACTCTCTTTACCTGTGTGGTAAGTATGGGAGACAGACTGTCCATCTCATCAACCAGGGCAAGGTTTTTGAGAGAGCGGGGAGCAAACAGGAAGGTATCTCCCTCTTCAATGGGAGTGGCAGAACTGAAAGTCACCTCATCGTCATCTTCTCCCAGTTGTACAATCTGGTACAAGTAGCTGCAACACACAATGGAATCTTTTTACACTTATATTCAAACATAAAACTGAAAGTATCTGATCAATGTTAATACAAAACAGCCAACCTTTCACTCTTGATTGCTCAAGAACCTGGTCTACTCTTCTGACAAAATATGAACTTTCCTGAAAGAAACAAAAATTTCTCCAAAATCAAGCATCAGTACAATGGTTCATCTAGAACTACCAAATGATCTGATCTCGAAAAACCGTTTCCAGTTTGTTAGATATCTTGGCTCATCTTTCGATTCTGCACTAGGGATGTTTAATGGCTGACAGTTCAATTACTTCACCCTTTGCTCTGCAACAGGGGGTAATTCTAGTCTGTAGCATGAGTTTGAAAACTGAATGAAATGAAAACCTGAATATCTAATTCCAGACACACAGAAATGGAAATGGGCAGACTGTAGAGCCAAATTCTACATATAACACAATTTGTACAACAGTGATATGTATTTATGTGTTTTGTTTGTTTTCTCTTGTCTACTAACTGAACTGGAGTCTTGGTATACACAAACACGTGCACAAACACAGATACTGATGAATTCCTTGTGCATACATGAATAGCATAACTTTAGGAATCAGCGTGTCCATCAGACACGAATATGTCTGCTAAATAATACACTTCATTACATTTCTCCTCAAATATTCCAAACTTAGAAAAATCTCCGGATATCATGAATAAAATGTAAGCTTGAAGAAAAATCAAAAAGGACATTTGTTTTGAAGACATTACCTAATTTCATGCTGAGAGAAGAAGAAAAGAGAGAGAGAGAGAGAGAGAGAGAGAGAGAGAGAGATAGAGAGAGAGAGAGAGAGAGAGAAAGAGTAAGTATGTCAAAAAATACCCACCCAACACACATCATGCACTGATCAGTATTGATGTAACCCACATAATCAACTGTTGCTTTATTCTGTCCTCTACTTCTCTACCCCTAAACTAAAAAAAAGATGTCACAGATACTGACTGATTTCCAAACTCGGCAGCAATGAAGAGGAATCCAGACTTCAGCACGCACATACTGGAGGCCACAGGTACAGTGTCAAAATATTTCAGACGAATTTCAGTCACCTTTAAAACACACAAAAGTGCTCAATGGCCTGAAACACATACATACACACTTGACAAAAAAATCATCATATACGCCATGAGTTCCAGAACCTTTCCTTAAAATTTTGCAGTACAAATACAATGCAACAAATACTATTCCATGAAATAGCTATGCTTTATGAAAAGGACTGAAAGAGATACCGAGCATTTGTGTAGCGCTCATCACACTGGAAATAACTACACTTCAACCAATGATTATCAGGTACTAAATAAGTATTAAAATCAAAGTTCAAGGCAATACTTATCACACTGAAAAAAGAAATAAAACCAAACTTCAAGGCAATATTCATCAGATTGGAAATAATCAAAATCAAGCTTCAATGCATCAAATCACGCTACAGACAATTATTTCATGTATGCACCCTTTCCCTCATACGAGAACCCACAAAACTGAAAGGGTTCACTTTTTTGTTGTTGTTTGTTTGGTTTTTTTTTGTTTTTTTTTGCTGTCCCACTCTCTGCGCCACCTCAGAGGCAGTGCACCCACGCCGCTCATTCCGACACCCTGTCCATAGCCACAGCCCGGTCGGCCCCGCCGCAGCCCCGGCACCGGCAATCCACAGGAAGCAGTCAATGTCAAGTCGTCAACAGGCAACCCACCGGAGGAGACACTGCACTGCTGCCGAGTCACTTCGGTGGTGTTCAGTGGCGCCTGTTCTGATCTAACATACGCAGGACACCACCTACTAAGCCCCCTACTGACGACAATAATTGCTTAGTCGCGGAGCCGGCGTGAGTGAGCTCTCCCTCCGGAGGGCGCCACCACGTCCGTCCAACGACAGCCCCCATGGACTCGCCGATACCGGTGACCTCGACGGAACCAAACCAAGGCCACAGACGTGGAGATGACATCGAAATTGAGGTCACCATGAGAGCAGGGCATGAAGGGCCACAGAATTTGAGACATTTTTTTTTTATGCTGATCGATGAGAATGATGATTAAGATGATGCTACGGATTTCCGTTTCGGTCTGAGACTACATGACAGGGCTGTACTCTACGCTTCCTTTCATAATATATCCCGGCGTCAACCAGGCCCGAGAGATACAGGCACCTGCAGGGTTGGTCATGAAATTTGAGCAACACTCTCAGAAACGCATCCATTAAGTGGATGAAACTCGACTGTGTGGTCCCAGTCTTCCCAACTGAGTCCGCAGCAAACTCAACTCTGGGTAGGAGCCGGTCGGTTCACTTGTTTTATATGACAAAATTAAAGACTTCCTAGTCTCTCAATTTTGTGTGTGGCACATATGACTATATCATATACAAGCATTACTCAGCTATTAGCTACTGCGGATAGGCGACAGAAAATTGAAGCACTCACACACACTTCTACAAACTACATAGACTCACAATATCTTCATCTGTTTCCAGCGTAACTTTAAAGATGTCTCCCTGCTCTGTTTGCACCAGGAAGAAAAACATGGACTGCACAACAAAATCAAATCAAACTGTTTGTCATTCAGCCAATCTCCAAGGCATTCTTCAGATTCTCTATAAATAACTCATATGCTTCCCCCATCCCCTTCCCCCAATCAAATAAATAGGAACTCATAACGCGTAAGTTATATGTGAATCTCCCTTCCCTTCCCTCCCCCGTTTACATAATACATTTGTGTTTCAATTCCACGCTCACTCAACCATCAACATTTTCTTTATGCAGTGTTTACTGTGTTCTTTTGGTTAGAGCTTTGTCAATTATTTTGAGTCTCAACAGAATTCAGCCTTCCAATTTCTGCAGTACAAATCCTCAGTCTATTTCTAGTACAAATCCTCAGTCTATTTCTTGCCCAATCGCAAACGGATCAAGACAGCATACTTAGTCCCTCACAGCTTTCCTAGGTCCATCATCCTTGGTCACATCCGACAGTTCTGTGATCATCCATACTGATCTATCAACACCAACTCTTCATGAGACAACTTATCAGAAATGACTGCATTGCAGCAGTATCACCTTGGAGGTGTTCTGAGATTTTCTGCTTGCCCAGGGTAATGCTCAGCTGTAGACTGGCACAAGCCTGTGTTCCCCATCCAGATGAAGACAACCACTTGTCCAAAGATGATCCCCACGAACTTGCTGTCAAAGGAAAACCCGCCACAGGGACGGACTTATACATGAATCAATTTAACTAGCTATAAATGCTGCAAACCAGTTACCTTTGTTTTGTGGGTGGCACTGCAGACAAAAATCATGCCCTCTCAGGATCATCCAGGTCAGTCTGGAGAGTTGAAAAAAATCCGACCATCAAAAGCATTAGAAACTCGACAAATCTTCAAAAACCACACCCAAGTGTAACCTGCTTATTTGCATTAACAAAACATTAGAAAACAATTATGAAACAAATATAACAATGATAATATGAACTAGAACAAAAACAAACAGTAAAATTAACAACCAAGTTCAAATAAACTGTAAATCTATGGATAACATCAAGTGAACCACCATCTTTCAAGTTTGGTGGATTTATTTCTAAAGTATACAAAGTATACAGAAACCCCTCACAAATTCATTTAGCATATTTTTATTGAAGTTAAAATACGACAACAAAAACCCCCACCAGTTTGGTTCCAACAATTTAAAACTGAAAATAAGGATAAGTTTAATTTTGTTAAATATGCAATTATAATAACCACTGGAGAGAGAGAGAGAGAGAGAGAGAGAGAGAGTCACTTCAGTCTGAGTGAATAATGATAAGGCTTAAGGACCATTTCAATGGACAAGCACTCACATGGAAACTTTCACCCACAAGCATATCAATACTAGATACAACCACGGTTGCCAAAAAACATGTGAATGTACGCACAGGCAAAAGCCATAAGAGGACGACAAAAACTTGATGGCCTTTTGTAAACATTTTCTAAAAATGTACTGTTCACAAACAAATGCATATTACGGTTATTTAAGAATAAAATGTACTTTGGTATCTGGAGAGAGAGGAGAGGCAGGAAAAGACACTATATCCTTCATGGAAAAAAAAACAACCAACCATCCCTCCTAAGAAAACGCTAACAGCAGAAGCAATCATTGCCACTGAAACTACATGAGAAAATTTATTTGCAATGCACAGGGAAGGAAGTGTGGGGACCCTACTGTCACTATGATTAAGTGTTACAAGCTACAGCAATCGTCCGATTCCCAATCAGAGATGGGATTTTCATAATGTGAAAAAGGAGGAAAAAAAGTGGCGGGGTCCGGGGGCCTTCAGCGGCCCCCGGTGGGGGTCAGGGGGCGAAGCCCCCTGAAGCTGAAGATTTTTTTAGAATTTAACCTGCAAAAATCAGCATCTGAGACACCAAAGTATTCAAAAGTATTAATAACCTTGATCCTACAAAAAAAAGACTTTCTCACCTTCGCCATTGATGTCTGTCAGGAAATCATGAAGACCATTGACACAGGATTGGTGATTTTCCAGTTGCTAATAGTCACACAATTTTCCAGCAGTTGCAAGTCAGTTTCTCATTACTGTCCTTCACATCACCACATTTCAGCGAGCAGTTTAGTTTCTAATAGTAATAGCCATCCTTCAAAATACTTATTAAAAAAGTTTACCTGAACACCAATCAAATAATTTCTTATAGTTGTCCTTCAAAATACCACGGAGGATTCTGATTCCTTTATAGAATAATATAAGTGAGAGAGTTGACTAAGGATCATATTCAAAGTGTGCAAATTGTGAAGGTTTAACTCATCGTGTGCCCACAAGCAGTTTTTTTTATCTTTTCAACTTGATCCATCTCTATTACAATAAGAAAAAAAACACTTTCACACTTCTGATACTCCTCAACATTAATGATGTCACTTGCTAAATCTAGTCACCAGAGTATAAGTATGCATGCATATCTGCCGGTCTGCTCGTTTGTATGAATGTGTGTAACTGATTTTTCCCCCCATGATATCTATACCAGAAAAGAAAAGATTTTTGTGACGCGGTGGTATAGGTAAAAAACATTATTCTTATTATTATGACTACTACTACTACTATTACTTTTTCCGTACTATCGTCTGTTTGTTTACTTATGTTTTGTTTGCTTGTCTGTAGAATGTCAATAACACCCTTGCAATTTTTTTGTTTTGATCTCTCTCTCACTAAAATAGTTTGTTGTATGCTATTTATTAGGCCTACGTAAAATATTGACTACACAATTGTGTATACTGTGACATTGATGTAACTTGTTTTTTCAAAGAGAACCTTCACTGCAACATGATTCGCGTTAACTGGCAATTACCAGTAAATTACTGGTTATAAAGAGGAAATACTGGAAATTTTTTAGCTGTCAGTCCCAGGGACTGGTTTTATTTTGCTGGGACTGGTTAGAGATTTATGGGGCAAAAAAAAAAATCAGTAAATTAAAAGGCTGAAAAAGGCTAAAAGTCGAAGAAGTGATTCAGACAGGCAGCCGGAAAGAAGCGCAAGTTTAGGCAGTTCAGACCGACCACAGACTTGGAGTGACAGTACTCCAATCAGCTCCACCAGCACAGATTGGAGTGACAGTGCTCCAATCAGCTCCACCAGCACAGATTGGAGTGACAGGCTCCAATCAGCTCCACCAGCACAGATTGGAGTGACAGTGCTCCAATCAGCTCCACCAGCACAGATGGGCCTAGCACCAGCAGTAGCAAGAAAATGAAATGCAAGCATGATAAATTCAGAGAATCATGGCTGAAAGATTTCAGATGGCTGGAGGTTGATGCAAATGATGAAATGACAATGTACTGTAAAGTGTGCATAAGATAAGATAAGATAATGTTGCTTATAGCCCAGCCGACCGCAGAGGGCCACATCAGGCTGTCACCACGTTAAAATCAACTCACCAGTCATTTAAAAAAAAAAAAAAAAAAAAAAAAAAAAAAAAAAAACTTTCACACATCTCGTTAAATGACATCGTCTACAAACGAACCAGAAACTTTGTTAAAAATCCTTCTTCCGTAAAATCTCAAATCAGATGAAAAATGTTAATTTCTCTCAAAAACCCAAGGATCACGTCAGGCGGGACATCCCTGAACAGATCTTCATGGACTCCGCTGTAAAATGTTTGTGTCTCACATCGTGCAAGTCCCAACACTCTAAAAGAACATGTTTCATTGTGAGTGGTGCATGACATGGAATGCACCACGGAGCTTCTTCACTCTTTAAAAGGTAAGAATGGGTAAAATACGAATGGCCGGTGTGCAGCCGCACAGAACCGTTTCCTCTTTACGACCACCCGACGTAGATGGGAGGAAGTCTTTAAGGTTTGGACGGATCTGAAAGAGTTTGTTATTCGTCTGTGTGTTCCAATCCTCCTGCCAGAGGTCTCTCACATAATCGTTAATTTGGGTTTCACATCTGAGCAGGGATATAAGTGTTGGACAGTTTCTCTCTTGTGGCGTTCTTGCTAAACGATCAACCATTTCGTTCCCGCCGATGCCAACATGGCCAGGAACCCAAGCAAGAGTAATGTTGTAACCGTCCGCCTTCAACTTGCTAAAAAGTTCAAAAAAAAGTAAAAGTTCTGGATGCTGAAGGTTGCGGCCAGCTATGGCCTCCAAAGCTGACAGCGAATCCGACAGAACCAGAAAGTCCCTCCTCGAAGAATGGGAGATTATCTTCAAAGCCAGTACTAGAGCAGTAAGTTCAGCAGAATAGACAGAAGCATCTGAATGTATATGTTCCAACAATATCTGAGAAGGAGCCCCAGGGGAGTAGGCTGCGCAGGCCACTCCATCCTCAGACTTGGAACCGTCAGTGAAAACTTTTTGATAGGATGGGAATTTGGAACAGAGCTCGGGATACAAAGCCTTGTACGCCAGAGAGCTGGTAGACTCCTTACGGAAAGCTGCGAGATCAAAACGAATCTCTGGTGTGAAAAAGGTCCATGGAGGTTGATCCGGAAACTTGGAAAAATCGGAAACTACTCCCAGGTCTATACCTGCATTCCGCACGTGAGGCTGCATACGAAGCCCAAACGGCGGAATACATTTCGGGTTTGTTTCAAACTTACTTTGGAACGGAGGGTCAAAAACACAGTCATAGGCAGGATTCTGCGGTTCTGAGAACAGTCGGATGTAATAATTCAAAGACAGTTTCAGCCTACGGTTGGACAGTGAAGGTTCACCTGCCTCTGCGTACAGGCTGTACAAAAGGGGTGGTGCGGAATGCTCCAAGACAGAGACGAAGCCCTTGATGGTGGATAGGGTCCAAGAGTTTGAGGTAAGATGATCTTGCGGAGCCGTACACAACACAACCGTAGTCCAGTTTGGAACGACCAGGGCTCTGTAGAGGTGCAACAAAGTTTTCTTATCAGCGCCCCAGTCGGTGTGTGCTACGACCTGCAGAATATTCAGTGCCTTTTGGCAAGCAGTTTTGAGGTTTTTAATATGGCTGGAAAGTTAAGTTTTTGGTAAAAAATGACTCCAGAAATTTGGCCTCTTTAACAGCTGGAATGGGAGATTTCCCTACTTGAAGTTCCGGATCTGGAAAAACTGAGGGAAAAATTATGGAAGTGAATACACTGGGTTTTTGTAGCAGAAAGGTAAAAACCGTTTTCATCCGCCCACCGATGGTTTTTATCTACGCAAAGCGGGAGCCTGCGCGGGGACACTGGGGTACAGGTTTCCCAGTTGCGTAGACAGCAAAATCTTTCCACAAACAATGAGCAGTCTGAACCCTGCTGAATGATTAAACAATGTTGTTGATCTTAATACTATAGAGGGCAGGAGATAGGGATGCTCCCTGTGGAACACCAAAATCCTGCTCGTGGACATCAGAGAGAGTGGTGCCAACCCCCGGACCTGAAACTGTCGTTCTGCAAAAAAAATTTTGAATAAAAAGCGGAAGATGACCTCGAAAACCCAGATCGTGGAGATCATGAAGTATCCCCGATTCCAGGGGGTATCGTAGGCCTTCTCCAAGTCAAAGAAAATTGCCACTGCATGCTGGGCTGTTTAAAAAAGCGTTCCTAAGTGTAGATTCCAGACGAATCAAATGGTCAACTGTACTACGATGTTTGCGGAAACCACATGTTCTTTCGCCAAAAGGCCATCGGTTTCGAGTTTCCACATGGGGCCTAGCATTGACCATTTTTTCCATCAATTTACATACACAGCTGGTCAAAGTATGGGACGGTAGTTAGATGGATTAGAAAGATTTTCCAGGTTTGGGGATGGGAATAATGAGGGCTGTCCGCAAGAGGGTGGAAAGCAACCTGTAGTCCACACGTGGTTGTATACCTGTAACAGGATGTTCAGACTTTCTTGCGGAAGATGTTTCAATAGTTGATAATGATGTCATCTATACCGGAGAGGAATCGCTGCAAGAGAGTAAGGCAGATTTCAGCTCGTTTAATGTGAAAGGAAGATTGTAGTCTTCCATGTTGTCGGATGAAAAGTTGCAGGGTGATTTTTCTTTAGGGCTTTGTTTTTGACAAAAGTGACTGATTTATTAGAAGAGGAGGAATTCTTTTCAATGGTTGAAGCAAGCAGATTAGCAACTGCTTTCTTCTCTGTTATTAAAGAATCTGAAAACTTGAGATGGTTCACAGTGGGACAGGTGGTTCTTCCCTTTGATTTTCTTAATGATGTTCCACACTTTTTTCTTAGAAGTTTTTGATGTCAGCCTGGAGCAGAAGCTTCTCCAGGACCGACGTTTACTGATTTTAAAAGTGTGTCTTGATTTAGCACGGAGTTTCTGATGGGCTCGAGCGTTGGGACCCGAAGGTCGTTGGTATACCTGACGCTGAGCCCGTTTTCTAACTTTAGAAATTTGTTGGCATTCTGAATCGAACCAGGGTGTTTTTGGCATTTGAAGTTTATCGGAAGACACTGGAATACAGGCCTTAGCACATTTAATCATAATGTTAGTCAGTGATTCAGCTGGGTCAGGACTCTGAAAAAAATCAGTGTCCTGGAACTCCTTAGAAACAGTGGCTGCAAAGAGATCCCAGTTTGCTTTCATTATAATTTAAATGCTGAGAGACAGAGACGTGTTCAGTTATTACAGGTTGTAGAAGGACAGGGAAATGGTCACTTCCGTGCAGATCGTCATGGACAGACCACTCATAGTCCAGGACCAGCGAGGGGTCACAAACCGCAAATCTAAACACGAAAGTGAACCTGTGGAAGAATGGAGGTAAGTTGCAGATCCGTCGTTCAGACAACACAAATCCAAATCCGAAAGGACATCCTCAATCAGCAGACCTCTGGATGACGAACCGGTACTACCCAAAGAGGGTTGTGACCGTTCAAGTCACCCAACAGCAAAAAAGGTCGAGGAAGTTCCCTAACAGACTGACAAGGTACCTGACGACAAACCGGGACAGATGGAGGTAGATAAGAGAACAGATTGTGACAGTCTTGTGGAGAGTGACTCTCGCAGCTACAGCCTGAAGGAGGTAGACAGAGCGACAGACTATACAACAAAGTTTTATGTATGAGAAGGGCAACACCTCCCGACAGTCCCAACGTGGATGGTTGTGCAGGGTTTGAAAGAATATTAAAGCCAGAAAGAGTAAAGGTCTTCTGGCTTTGAATTTGAGTTTCCTGAAGAGCCACGACGGAAGGTTTTATGGAATGACACAAAAGCGCAGCTCCTCGAAGTTGGAATTTAGGACCACGGATATTCCAATGGAATATTTGTACTATCCATGGTGCAGAGGGCGAAAAGGAGAGAGATCAGGTCATCTCCTCCTCAACATCTGCTTCCAATGGAGTGAAACTTGTTAGTTAGTTTCACAGGAGAGTGTTGGTCTACAGACCTGCTGGCAGGCTTGCCAAACAGGCGAAGAAGGTCTGGATTTGGGAAGGATGTGGAGGTTTTCTTCATCTCCACCATCTCCACACTGGGTTGTTGAACTCCCTTGCCCGCACGGGCACTGGACTGGGAGTTCGAGGTGCGGGTGCTGGTTTTTTCATCTGCCCAGCAGCAGATGTTGTAGACTGCTGGGCAGTCTGAGGGTGGCGGATTTTTTGCCTCCACCAGGGCATCTTTTTGGTTGGAAGGTGGTGGACTTGCTACCACCAGAACTGACAGATCTTACTTGCAATGTCTTCGAGAACATGAATTCATCAGTCTGGCAGCAGACTGACCGAGTAGGAACTATGGGAGCTTTCTTGACAGCCGAAGCATAGGAAGAAGCTGTCGGCGTCTGACTGCCCACAACCTGTTTCGGGCTTCAAAAAATGAGATCTTCTTTCCGTTTTAACTCGTTGTATAGCAGACTCTTGAATCCAAAGGGGACAGTTTCGTGAAGAGGAGGGATGGTCGCCACCGCAGTTAGCACAATGTGCCGGATCATGACACGGCCCATCATGGGTTGCCTTGCAGCAAATACCACATACCTCCTGCCCAGAACAGCGGTCCCTGACATGGCCAAACCTCTGGCACCTGAAGCACCTCATGGCAGACATGCCTACCCCAAAATCTTACTATCAGGAACAGATGTTATAAAAATCAGGAACAAATTGAAAATTTCAAAAATTTTCAGGAACACTCAACGTTCCTTTTGTGGACACAACCGCGCGTGTGTAGGTTCACACACACACACATTCACACACACAAACACCATAAACAATTCTGCAAAACCCCTCTCTTTCAGGCAGAAAAAACAACTTACCTTTATTTAGGCTACACTATGTACATTGCATGTCATGCATGGTTTTCACTGTGCAGACTTCAGAGACCTGTAGTAGGCACTCTTCAGGTCTGCATAGTCCGAGGTCTTCTATTGTTTTCGCCGCTATTTCTTTTATAATGGCTGTCCCCTTACTCTCTGCCACACTGAAACTTCTTTGCCACATCAGTCTTTAAACATCAGTTTGAACGCTTTTGTAAAAGTATCCAAAACGGTGAAAGGCAGATTCAGTTCAGCAACAAGGTCGACGAGCATAACTTCGGCACGAATCACTTCATCTGTTGATTCTGCTTTGCTGGTCGACGAACTGGTGAAAAATCCAGAAATCTTGCGAGTGTGACCACAAGATATCTCAAAGTCCTTGTGTTTTTTGGATTCGACATGTCGATGACAGTCATCTTGGCCGCCATGCGCGATGGAGAACTCGCACTGGCAAACCGTGCACAGCAAAAGTTTTCCCCTTTCCGTCCTTCTTGTAAACATGACCACTCTCACTGTATTGTTTACGAAAGGTTTGCCGACGGCGATCTTGTTTTTTTCGCGGCTGCCGCTGGGGTCCATTTTGAGGTTCATCATCATCTGTCTCGCACACTCGCTTCGCAGTCTTCATGCTAGCCATGTTTGATAGTCGAGCGCGCTTTGTCTGAATCTCGGCTCCGTTCGGTACGTTTCGTCGACGGATATGGCAGTGTGAGCATGCGCACTGCGCTTCAATTCAATCGTCCTAACCGTCATCCGGTTTGTCCCTCTGTGAAAAATTGTCCACTCGTTTGATTTCGTTTTTGTTTTTTTGTTTTCTTGTTTTTCCGGAACACGCGATCCCTGACCGTAACGTCCGGAACAAACCTCGATTTTTATGTTTTTCCGTAACAAATACGGCTATTCCGGTACGGTAGGCATGTCTGCAATGGGGACGGCACATATAGCTGAACATGAACATTTAGGTAACCAACTTTGATGACCGGAGGCAGCACAGGGCTGCAGAAGGTCAGAAAGAGGGTGTTGGTGGCCACTCTCTCTGAACCCTTCCTGACCGTCACCCTGCGCACCTCCGTCACACCCTGGGACGCCAGCTCCGTTTTTATTTCTGCCTCTGAAACACCCGTTAGATCTCTGCATCGAATCACACCTTTGGATGAATTTAATTGTTTGTGGGGAGTTACCCTGATCTCCCTGTCCACAAGTTTTGTTGCTTTTTGCAGCTGTTCAGATTGTTTTTGTGATTTGCTTTGAATGAGAAATGAGCCATTCCTCAACCTCTTGATGGACCGAGGGTCGCCTGCTATTCCTTGAAAACCCTTTTGAATGGCAAACGGGCTCAGAGCTGAAAGGGGTCTTTCCTGCTCCGTCCCCTCCATCACGAGCCAGGAAGCCCAAAAACCTGTCTTCTGTCGAACTTCGGTATCGGAGTCACTATCTGTTTGACAATCCCCTGAAATAGGGGATGCTGCTTTCCTCTTTCTTTTGGGGGGAATGTTTTTTAAAGAAGTCATATTTAGTTTATTGTGATTCATCTCTCCCTTACCCACCCACCTTGGAGTCCAACTAAGGGGCCAGGGCCAAGAAACCAATGTCTTGACCCCTTCCAGGCTTCGGGAGAGACATACGACACACAGACACCACCAACCCTATCCCCCTGATCATGCTCAACTCCCGGGAACAGAGAGCTGAGCACTGCAGGGGTTTACTTGGCCAGCAAGGGGACTGTCTGTCTTGGCCCAGCCCCAAGAAGGGGAGCCGATTAGTACACCGGGCCAAAGTGTACTCCCTGTCTAGGAGAGGTCCGAGCCAAAGTGATGTGTTGAGAGCGCTGGCCCTCTCAATCACCAGGATCTCATTCCCCTCCGACACAGGTCGCACCGCACGGCAAACGCGGCGGATCTTAAGAGACCACAGAGAGAAAAGGAGTGTGGAAAAGAAGACTTGAAGGGGAGACGAAGATAGAAAAGGGCCAAATAAGGGAGGCAGAAAACAAGAAAAGGAGAAAGGCGGGTTACTCTTAGTCAGGATCCTCACCCTTAGCCTATCTGACATGGGAAGCCCTACCAGGGGCATCAACTCCTTACCACGTTACGCTTAGGCCAAACAGCATCTGCACCTCTCAGGCCTAGAAGCAGTATGAAAAAAACAGCCTATCTCCAAGTATTGATGCCCCCGCCAGCAGAGCCTAAGGGATCACTGGACCACGCAAACCTCCGACCACGACAAGGTCGTAACCCCCGGAGGGAAGTAGGTAAGTGAACCGTCTTTTGTTTGACAGTCTCTGATTGTGCTTGCAAAAATTTACATCGTTATTTGCAATGCTACCGGAATTTTTTCACAGGGACTGGTTTTGCTCAGAGGCGCTGAAAAACGGTCGGGGTAGGAGACGAGGGGACTGGTTTTGAAAAATCCTAGCGCGAACCCTGTGCAAAATAATCAGCTTGATGACTGTGGGCATTACATCAAGAAGAAGAAAAAAAAAAGGGGGGGGGGGGGGGGGTGTTTCTACAGATTCATCATATCTATCTGGAGATAACCTGCAATATTATTAATATCATTACTTCAACAAAACAAATAGCATTACTCTTCACAGAGAGAGAGAGAGAGAGAGAGAGAGAGAGAGAGAGAGAGAGAGAGGAGAGAGAGGAGAGAGACGGGGTAGGAGTGGGGGTGGTGGGTAGACTCGCCGATGCTCCAAACGATCCAAGAGTCTCGTTTGTAAGACGATCTTTCACTCTTGCTAGGTGCTTTTCAGCAAGAACGTGGTTGATCAAGACTGACTTGCCCCGTGAGCCATACTTGATCGCATCATTACACCATGTGCAGACTGCTTGTCCTGGATAGGTGATTTTCCTCATGCAGTCTTTCAGTCTGAGAATCACACTGTGGCTGACGGCGCCTTTGGAACTGGTCAGCATCACTTTTGCGCTCACTTCCTCCTCCAACCACTTCAAAGTCCATTTGTTTTTAACTGAAGCATCGACTTGCTTCGCAAGAACTTTCTCGCTTTCTGCTATCTGACGAAAGGAAATTTCATTCTAAAATTACGTTTAATCTAACATACTTACCGTGGCTCACTAATGCAATAAGCGGCAGCAATTTGCTATCCCTGCCTCGTATACAATAAAGTCCGTACGGACAACAAAACCCCTGAAAGGGCCTCGTGCCTTGCGCATGCTCAGAACAGTCCTCTTTTCGAGGTATATTAAAACCTGACTGAGAACTCCTGATGGAACCAGGAAGGCGGGGAGGTAGGGAGGGTCTCTGCGTGAGCCACGGTAAGTATGTTAGATTAAACGTAATTTTAGAATGAAAATTTCCTTTTAATTACACATACTATACCGTGGCTCACTAATGCAGAGTCGCACTACCTGGAAGGAGGGCTCACCTGGTTTACCGCCTGGAGGAGCGAGAAGGGCCGGATCGTGTGGCGGAGATGGAATGTTGCGCCACCACAGCTGATGCGATGCCCCTAGACCCATCATCACGCAGACGAGAAACGTCGCGCAGGTAGAATTGGATGAAGGTGCCAGGGGACCGCCAATATGCGGCATCTAGCACACCCTGAATGCTGGCATTATGAGCTACTGCCAGCGAAGACGCCCATGCCCTAATCTCATGAGGTCTAGGTGAGAAAACAGCCAAATCCCCTTCAGGTCTCGCGTACGCAGCTTTAATGACTTCTCTCAGCCATCGAGAGATTGAAGAGCGCCTGATGTCCTCCTTATAACCTTCGTTGTAAGAGAGAACTTCCCAGTGAGTGCAACCTTGCCGTTGGTTGGGGAGCTTGCGTGTCTCTTTGACCCGGAGAGCTATGCTGGCGGGAGATCCGTCTCCTGGTAGGGCCACCCAAGCCAGACAGGTCAAAGGTAGAGACCAGACAAAGAGCACTCAAACTGGCCCTCCAGGTTGGGGGTTTGAATTGGGCTAACAACCCGGTCCTAGAAAACAAACGTTGTTACAGAAACCGCAATGACATTTTCCGAAAAGACCAAGACAGACATGGCGAAGGAGTACTGACGCGGAAGTGAAGGCCGCCGGAATGACGTGGGCCAAGCTGAAGAAGATCTCCCAAAACCGTGTCCGCTGGAAGAGTGTGGTTGCGGCCCTATGTTCCCCAGGGAATTCAGAGGACTAAGTCAAGTCAAGTCAAGTAAGAGAGAAACAGGTGGTGCTGCTTGGAACGAGAAGATTTCGTGCGTTTCCTATACTCCCGCAAAGCGCGAACCGGACAGAGAGTGCGGTCTTCGTCGTCCGGGGCGAGAATAGAAGTGAGAGGAAGAATGGAGATGGTCGGGGAAGAAGAACCTGGCAACTGGTTTTTCGCTAAAAACTCTGGGAGGAGGCGAAGAGATATCGAGCCATCCGGTTCGGAAGCGACGTCCCTAGGCAGGCCACTAAGGGCGTGGACCTCACTGCAGCGCCTCCCTGAGGCCAGGGAAACGAGAAAGGCTGTTTTGAAGGAAAGGAATTTCAGAGAACACTCCCGGATGGGCTCGTAAGGGGGAAGCCTGAGGGAGGAGAGGACTAAGAAAAGATCCCACGCCGGGACACGGCGGGGGCATCGGGCCTCCTGTAGGGCTGCTCCTCTGACCAGATCCCGCAGAAGAGGGTCGTCCCCGAAGGAGGGGCCCCCTAACTGGCGGATAGTGGTGGAAATAGCCGCCCTGTGAACCTTAACAGAGGAGGCTGAAAGATTTCTCTCCGATGAAAGAAAGGCTAGGTAGTTCGCCAATTGGCATTGAGAAGGAGAATGAGGTGATACTGCGTGGCTGGAGCACAAGATAGCCAGCCATTCCAGTGGACACTATAGACACTTTGGGTGCCTGACCTGTGGGCATGTTCCACAAGGCCGATTACCGCTGGGGAGGCGCCTCGTGCAGACAGCGCGTCCCGCACAGTAGCCAGGCGTGAAGATGCAGCACGTTTGGATTGCCGTGTGGAATGCCTGACCGCGGCTGGAGCAGGGACCTTGCCTTTAAGGCGAGCGGTATCGGGGGCACGTGCGACAGGTGTAACAGTTCCGGAAACCACGCTTGGGCCGGCCAGCGTGGAGCCACCAGAATAAGCATGGCTGCATCTTCCCTTGCCTTGCGGAGAACTTTTCCCAGAATGGGGAACGGGGGAAAGGCATAGCCCGTCAGGCCGGACCAAGGGATGGACAGGGCGTCCACAGCCCACGCTGCCGGATCCGGAACTGGGGAGACATACAGCTGGAGACGGTGGTTGAACCGGGTGGCGAACAGGTCCACTTGTGGTTTGAACCACACAGTCCAGAGAGGTTCTAGGATCGAGTGGACGAGAGTCCATTCTGAGGGAAGAACCATGTGCGACCTGCTGAGGGAGTCCGCGAGAATGTTGATCTTCCCAGGAACATGCTTGGCCGAGATCCGGATTGATTGCGTCTCGCACCAAAGAAGAAGCTGTTCCGCCCTCAGGGACAGGGAGTGAGAACGCGCCCCCCCCCTGCTTGTTGATATAACACGCCACCGTCGTGTTGTCGGTGTTGAGGAGAATGTGTTTTCCTTTCAGGAAGGGAAGAAACTCCTTGAGGGCTTGGAACACGGCTTCAGCTCCAGCCGATTGATATGCCAGGACCCCATCTCTGGGGACCATTGCCCGGAGGCCGTCAGAGAGCTGACGTGGGCACCCCACCCGGACTGGGACGCGTCCGTGAACAGGTCCTCCTGTGGAGGAGGGGGAGAGATGGGGACTCTCTGAGCTAGCCAGGACTGGGAGTGCCATTGTACCACCGATGACTGGAACCACTGCCCGAGAGGGATCGGAAGGTCCCACGACTGCAGTGCCTGAGACCAACGCTTGCGAAAGAGGCGTTGAAACCGGCGTTTGTGCAGACGTCCGAGGGGCACTAAGGGGGCCAAGGACTCCATCAGACCCAGAAGAGAGGCCAGCTTTCTGGCTGGCGCCTGATCCAAGGAAAGGAGGTGGGCCAAGAGGTGCTGGAGGCGAACCAGGCGCTGGCGGGTTGGAGAGACCAGCCGGTCGGTGGTGTGGAAGGACATGCCCAGAAACTGAAACTGCTGCGACGGGGTGAGATCGGACTTCTCGTTGCGAACGAATCCCAGCTGCTGACAGAGGCTTAAAACCTGTAGGGCTTGCTGGGAGCACAGAGTGCTGGATGAGGCAAGGAGAAGCCAATCGTCTAGATAGGCCTTCAAACGAATTCCTTTCTCCTGAACGTGCAAGCAAAGTTCCCGAGCCACCTTCTGAGAAAACCCAGGGGGCCGGGGCTAGTCCAAAGGGAAGAGCCCTGAACTGAAAAACGCGGCCTCTCCACGCGAAGCGGAGGTACTTCCTGTCCCTTGGGTGGATCAAGAGATGGAAGTACGCATCCTTCAAGTCGATGGATACCGCCCAGTCGCCGGGATGCATGGCATCGCGGATTGACATGGGGGTTTCCATCCGAAAACGGAGGACGATAAGAAACCTGTTCAAGGGCGAAAGATCTAGAACCGGTCTCCATCCTCCAGAAGCTTTGGGGACCACAAAAATGCGGCCATAAAATCCCGGAGAGGAATGGAAGAGAACTTCCTCTGTGGCTCCCTTGGCTAACAGCGAAAGGACCTCCTGGTCTAAGGCCTGAGAGGCAGCCAGATCCCGAGGAGGAGCGAAAGGGGGAGGGGAAGGCGTGAGAGGAGCCTTCACTGCACCCCAAGGAAGACGAAACCCCGACCTGATCACCCGCAGAGCCCAAGGGCTTGCGGGAAGCCGCTCCCAGGCACTGAGGTGCCTGGACAGACTGCCCACAGGACTGCCCTGGGGTGAAGTACCCAGGTCGGGGGCAAGTCATTGGGGGTGGGCCGTCGGAGGCGTGGGAGCTTTCGGAGCCGCCGGCCGAGCCGGAGGCCGACCCTGCTTGGTTGCCTGCCTCTGGTCCCCCGGGGTCCAAATGACCGTCGTCCCTTGGGTTGAGAGGGACCCGGTGACGAGAAAGGCGCTGGCGCCTTGCGTTTTGAACCGGGGCGTGGGGGATGGGGGCCTGACTGAAAGGCGAGGTCACGCCTAATCTCGGCCTGGCTCTTGATGGTGGCCTGCACGTGATTCCCGAACAGAGACCCTGACTTGACAGGCAAGGCTCTGAGGGAAGCGCGGGCAGATGGAGAACGGGTCACAGAAGATGCCAAAAGGACCGCATCTCTCCTAGCCAGAACTGAGTTCAGATGGAGCCTAGAGAAGACCCCAGCCGAATACTTAAGCCCTTCAGCCATTGACTGGATACAGGCTACCACAGCAGTTGGGTCCGCGGACTGGCGGATGGCGAAGGAACCAGAATCAGGATCCTTAAGGGCAGACACTAGTCCCCCTAGAATGGAATCCATAACAGATATGGCCTCCAAACCCCTCCTCGCAGACTCTTCCCACTCCGCAAGGCAGCGCTCTGAGAGGGACACCTGCCTAGCGTGCGATTTTGACCTCTCCTGGACCAGGAGGAGGTCCTCCTGGGAGAGGGGAAGAGTGGCTTCGGGGATAGTGTCATTTGCCAAGAAGGCCTTCTTGGCAAATGGAAGACTCTCTGGTTTAAGGAACTTCCCGCACGCCAACGCGGAAGGGAAATCAGGGACCGAACCAGGCATGGGGTCCTGCGCCTCCGTGCCCCTGACTCGTATTTGGGCCCTCCTCATGCAGTCGGCCACCATAACTGACTCCTTTAGGAGAAAGGAGGGCCTAGCCGCCGATGGGCGAGATCCCAGGGCGAGTTCCGCTGCCGAAGGGCAGGGGGCCCTGACCTCCTGAGAGGATGACACCGCCTCCGGAACCAGGGAAGCCAGAACAGCCACCGAGTCTTGGAAAGAATAAGAACCGGGTGACTGGTCCTCATCCTCTGACTCAGAGTCCGCCAGGTCGGACCCACAGACCGATGGGGTGGCCGCCCCCGGCGAAGCGGTGCGCGGCGAGAGCCCTGAGTGGCCTGGGATGGCTGGTTCCCCAGACATACCGGGGAGGGGTCAGACCCCGGAAGGGCAGCGGGAGCCTGGGAGGCAGATGCCTGCACTGGTGGAGGGCTGGGCATAAAACCCGGCCACCAGGGAAACCCCGGAGCAGGGGCTGTGGAAAGCCCATGGTCGGGGGATATTGCCATTGGGCCCATGGCGCCCAAGGCAAAGGGCCCTGACCCCATGATAGGGGGGGCTGAGAATGTGGCTGCTGGCCCAACCCTGAAAGTGGGGGGCCGAATGCGCCGGTCCCCTGAGGGGTGCTCGGGAAAGAGGGCGACACCCCGGTGGTCTGCCCAAAAGCAGAGGCAGACACATGAGGCGGGGGAAGGGAAACAACCGGGGGCGAACTAGATTCGAGCCCTTGAGCAGGAGTTGCTTCCCTTTGATCGCCTACCGGGCGAGGGGAGGGTGACGCATAGTCCACCTCATTGCCCGGCGCCTCCGTAGAGGGCCCGTGCACCTTCGATTCTGCCATGGGAATCGAACTGTGAGCAGTAGAAACCGCAGCTGAACTGAACACAGGGTGCACTAACGGATGCGACAGAACCGCGGCTGAGTCGCTCACCGTTATGGGGCAAAGGGGCGAGATCAGCAGAACCGCAGCTGAGCTGATCACCGCCACAAAATGAGGGTTGCGAGAAATGACTCGCTGTCACGACAACAGAACCGAAGCTGAGTTGAGGTGAACCCTCGGGAGAAAGTGACGCTGAAGGGAGAGGAGGAATTGGCGGGGCTAGAGACAAAGAGCCTGCCGGCGAGATGTGGGAATCGAAAGACGAAACCTTCTTAATTCTCGCCTTACCACCCAATCGCTTCACGTACGTTTCTCCCTTAAGCGAAAACATAAGCAAGGACACCAAAGAACAGCAACAACAATCGATCGATTGCGAGAAAAGTCAAAAATACTTAGCTGTCCGTGTACACGCGGCTTAACGGGAAAATGGCTGCCGAGAAAAAGGACTGTTCTGAGCATGCGCAAGGCACGAGGCCCTTTCAGGGGTTTTGTTGTCCGTACGGACTTTATTGTATACGAGGCAGGGATAGCAAATTGCTGCCGCTTACTGCATTAGTGAGCCACGGTATAGTATGTGTAATTAAAACATTCTGGTTTTCGCCACTCTCGTCAAACCGAAAGAAAATGGCGTCAGGAAAAAAATTCGCACACAGTTTGCCGCGTTCTCAAACATCAACTTCCGCTTTGATGGTTTCGGTTAACCGCAGAATGAAAACAAAGACAGCAGTCTCGACCGGCCCAAGCAGAAACCGGAAACATCCATTTGCGAACGGATCAATTGAGAACACAATATCGATCGACCTCTCGCCGTACATTAGCTTCATCACAAACCCACCTCTACCCCCCCCCCTCCCCCCAATTTCTCAACGGATTTACACTGATCTCAAAAACGACCCCTGGGGCCATCAAAAAGACGGAAATCCGCCAATCGGCGGAAAAATCCCATCTCTGCAAATATGTCCGTACACATATTATAATGCATGTACTCCAATGCTGTTTCTCACAAACATCTAATCCACTTCACTTCAACATTCAAAGACAAGAAAGAGAAGGCAAACTGGACACATTCAAAGACAACGAGACAGTAAATTGGACATACTAAAATTGTCATACATCTGTTATCAGAAACTTTGATCTTTACTTCAGCACTTGGCTACGAGAAAGATCATCTTTCATGGAAATGTATACTGTTCCATTCATATAAGAGGTACTGACCAACGACAAAATGACCTGCGGTCAGTGTCAGCTTGTGGATCAGTAAAGAATCTAGAGTATAATCACTGGTTTCAGGTGAAACACGGAAACCATCATCTCCACAAATCAAAGACACACAGTCTCGAAACAAGTTGTTCAGAGAACATACAGAAACCACACATTGTATATATTTTTTTTTCTCAAAAGACAGTCGAAAGATATATATGAGCAACCATCCTATTTACCCTCCTACGCGGAATGGGACATCGGATATCTGGCTGGTCTCCCAAATTTTTATATGTGATGTAGTTTTCTGAGCAGATCAACACACCACTTGGACCATCATTTCCACCAGGCACTGCACATTTAAAGCATTTATGTCATTACTGAAGTTCCCAACAGTCTAATAAGCTTAGAAATAAAACAAACAGTGACAGAAATAATGAAAATTTACATCGTTGGCCATATCAAAAACATGGTTACTGAATTCGGTTAAAAAACTTTTTTTTGAAAATGAAAACTCTCTTTTTGTTTTTCAGCTTTCTCTCTTGGGTCATTAAATTTTCAAATATCATTCTGCAGACGGATGTTAGTTTGCAATTATTCTTTTAGAGTGAAAAAAAAACCTGGTAAAGAATGAGAGATATCAATAACACTGATACAAATCAGCATGACAAATCAATATGCTTCAAGGTTATATAACCAACGCTTTAGTTTTACCTACACATAAAAAGTTCATGATATTAATTCTGATCTAAATGAACTTCTTTCATATGCTAGCATCTGTCACAAATTCAAATTAAATCTGTACATATGCATATTTACAACCTCTACACTAATCAACACTATGCTCAACATGCTACCTCTTTGCTGCAAAGATGTGGAAAATCATATGATAATGGCATATATCAAACAAAGCTTTACAATCAAAATTCCATGCACACTATACAACAAACGTGAAATGGCAATGATTTGCCACAAATTTGGACATCACCTGAAATCAAGAAGTTAGCGTGCTCTTCCAGCTGTTCTGAGTATTTCCGCACAACATGGTTCAGACCCAAGTCCAGCTCATAGTACGTCAGCAACTGCTGGGTCTTCTGGGCTGCTTCTCCAGTTGGGTCTGAATCTGCCTCCTGAAGAAGCAAAACCAGTGCACACATATATATATATATATATATATATATATATATATAATATATATATATTATATACATACAACACACACATATATGCCTACACAAATTTACTGGAAAGCAATTGTCTACAGTTTGAAGATTTACAACTATATTTGAATACAGAACACAAAGCTTCATAAACGTTTTAACTTTAAACTTTGAATTGACTCGAAAGTTTCAGCTTGTTTTCCAGGTATAGGGGATTTCATTACACAGGCAGTTCATATTCAACTGCCAAGAAACTCATACAAATACTAGAGCACTCTTGAAAATCTTCAGGGGTAGAAGTAGGCAATGATGAACTTCATGGAGAAGCTTGCGAATGTGTTTTCAGCTTTACTGCAACTTAGTGCAAGCCTGAAACATACTGTGCTACAGTCTGTATGCCTGAAAACTGTCTTCACACAATCACAATATATAAAATCGGGAAGGTCTGCTTTAAATTAAAAAAAAATTTTAAAAAAAGGAGGGGGGGCAAGATTTGGGTAGCACAGGTGTTGCATCATTTCCCAACTTCTTGTGAAAGTCGGAGGGCAGGAAGGGTCTGGGATCAGAAGGGTGGGGGAAGAAGTAAAGGGTAAAGCTCTGATCTCCACATGATCATCATCTCCAAACTGCGGAGGAAGACACAATGTGACACTTCTCATCACTTGAAGTGTCTTATACAGGGGTTCCACTGACTTTTTAGTTTTTGCGTCAAGAAACGCACGCCTCCGCAAAAATTGCGTCAGCGCTGAAAAAAATGCGTAACAAAACTGTACTCACTCCCGTCAAAACAGCTCTGAATCACGTTTGATTGTCTCTTTGCCATTTTTGCTAAGTAAGCCCGCGAAAACAAGCCGGGTCAGTCAACCTTGATATTATTCCTAACGCTGTGACCACGGTAAAAGTTCCCATCAATGGGCGCACTCTGGCATCCAGAATCACGTGGGATGATCGTGTGTGCGTGGGAAGTCATAACGTATTCCGATTGGAAGATGGCACCATCGCAGACGCGGGAAAGATTCCATTTTATTTCGAGGGAGAAGGATGAGGCGTTTTGGAACATTCTTGATCTAGCAAAAAGTCAGCGAGTGCCACAGAGTAAAATGTGCACGCACTATCACTAATGGCGGTGTCAAGCAGTCTGCTGTAGGTCTGTGCCGTGTTTTGCCCCTCTGACATAGGCTTGCGGTTGAGAACAGGGTCCTGGGAAAATTGCGTCGCTAAACGCACGGCGCGAAAAAAAATGCGTAGGAAGGCAGAAAAACGCAATAATTACGCAAAATTTTGCAATAAATGGAACCCTGCTTATATAATTCCTCTGTTTTATTCAGTGCTTATTCAGCATCTCTTTGCTTCAGATATGGAAAGGGTGGGGGGGGGGGGGGGGGGGCTTCCAGTTCTGATGCCACTGGAGAAGCTCATGGGAAAAAATTGTTAAGCCAAAAAAATGCATAGTCATTGCATTCTAATGAGAAATCCTCTCTCTACCTACCATAAACTGTATTGCAATGTCTTGAAAATAAGAGGCACTGGCACCACATTTAAAAATCTGTTTTCATTCAACCATGCCCATCTCCAGGTCTTGACAGAGTCCTCCATTTCAAGAAGCACCTTCACATTCATTACTTCTTGTCGAGAACATTTTTTAACTGGACCACTGGTTGGTTGCTTACGGTGAAAAGAATGGAAAGAAAATTTGTCATAAGCAACTTCACAAGACAAGACATCCATAGCAACCGACAATTTTACAGTAGAAGAAATCAATCACCAAACGATAAACGCGCAAAGCTATTTCAAAGTGTCAGTTAAAAGCTTTTTTCATAGTTATAGATCTCTTTCTCTTTTCTGCTTATAAAAATCAACTTAAAAAACAAACAAAACAAACAAAAAAAGCCCTGCAAGTTGTATATGCCTGAAAGCCAAGAATTATTCATCCTACACACAATTTGGCCGAGGCGAGTAGATCGAACATTTGGCTGAGCAGAGAGGATCACTTGCATCCCTAATTTTACAAGAATGAAGTTCAGAATGTAACACAGAACATTCCTGAATACCTCGAGTACAAATTCTTGCGCACACACACACCAACATACCTTCCCCACCCTGGCTTCATTAATCATAATCATGCACACACTACATCCATGCATGTACATATTTCTAGGCAAGTACACATGTAACATCTCTCTTCTATCTCAGAAAAAGTGTATTTTGATACTGACATAAGAACTATGTTTCAATCAGTGTGGGCCACAGTTTCCTTCCTAAGTTTGATATATACTAAGTGAAAAACAAATATTTTGAGTACAAAGACATGTTAAGAACAAAAGAAGTATGGGATTTAGCAATACCTTAATTTTTTTTCTTTCTCTGTTATCTTATAAATAAAGAAAAAAAAAATGAATGTACAAATGAAAAAAGTAAATGAATCAAAACCTTATGGTATTTCCTTTGTGAAACATCAACATTACAAAATACAGGAAGATTGTAGACACTTTCGTCTATACTTTTAGACACATCACAGGTCTAGCTAGAAAATGACCAGCAATTCTGAACACTACATTGCTTTACCTCATAGTCGATTTCCAGACAAGTGAAGTGGGGATTTTCAAAGCCAACATCAATGCCAATCATGTGATAAACCAGTGTGTTGGACTTGTGTGCCTCCAGAGGAGAGGATATGGTCAGGCGAGCCTGTGCATCACGATTCAAAATATATACCAGCTTCTGCTTTTCCACTGCACCTGAAAACACAGACATGTCATCTCAAAACAACTGGCATACAAACTGAAAACTGCAGATGTACCGCAAGCAGCAACACATTCAGTCAATTATTCATCATGTTATCTGAAAACAGGCGATGTATTGCAACACATGCAACTGTTCATTCACCACAAGTTAATTATGTGCAAAATATAAACCATAAATGTCACTTTCCTGGTGTATATTTGTCAATTCCTGTTGTTACTGTCTGCATTACGTACAAAGTCAATGTCTGATTAACACAAGACCAAATATTCACATCATTGTAAATTAAATGCTGATTTCTGAACTAACAGTAACAGCCTAGTGTTATACTTAAACGGTTGAAATGCTGGCTTTCCACACCAAAGCAGAGACAGCAACTTGATGTAAACTCTGTGCAGTTCTTATCCCAGCACCGCCCGGTGGCTCAAAGACGGAGGTGTTTCTTAACATGTGGACAGACCAACGTTACCAAAATGTCTAAAATCATACCAAAATTGTATGGAAAGATCAAATTTAGCTTAGCTCCTACAGCCCAGCCAATCGAACACAGCCTTCAGGTCTTAAACAGCTCAAATAAAAAAAAAAAACCAAACTGTCACATCTTTACAAAGAAAGAAACAAAAGCAAACGACATATTAGCTCAACAACTGCCTTTCTTGAAGCTGATAAAGTGATATGAATAAGTTGTGCCAAGTATTTCTGGACCAAAAAAAAAAGGCGGTAATAAACTTTACCAAAGGCACACACAAACGTACCATGCATACACATGACACAAAAAAATCCAGGTGACTACAAAATATAATTTCATTTGATAGACAGGAGGCCTATAGTAAAAAAACCAAACAACAATTTGTCCTGAGTAAGCTTAAGCTATTTCATTATATTAAAAAAAAAATCTTAGGCTAAAAGAAACAAAACAACAATCAGCATTGAACCACTCTCAATAGTAAGTCGGATAACATCATGTGGTACTTTTGCAAAATTTTGATGTGGAATCATGTAGACAAATTCATTAGGTCATGCAATTCGAGTATGGAAGATGAAATGCATGTCAAATTCTGTAGTCCAGTTTTGCTAGAATTGTACATCACTGTGAAAACAGAACCAAGAGTTATTGCTATAAAAATAAATCAAGATCTGAAAGGTGCAGTGGCACTAAGGTAACAGAACCAGGAGTTACTGCTATATAAAAAAAAAAAAAAATCAAGATCTGAAAGGTGCAGTGGCACTAAGTAAAAGAACCAAGAGTTATTGCTAAAAAACAAAAAAAACAAAATCAAGATCTGAAAGGGGCAGTGGCACTAAAGTAAGTTCCTTTTTTCAATCTTAAAGGTCTACTTTAGAGGTTTTCGATAATTGGTCAGCTTATGCAGAAATATGAAATGTTTGATAAATTGGTAAAATAAACATCCGATTCGCTCCCGATCACACGAAATCGATCCGCGAAAGTGGGCATTTTCACCTGTAATCAAGAAAACGGGAGGTAATCAACGAAATCTTGGCATGGCTTAACTGCTCTTGGATGTGACGTCACATGATGGTCAGCGACGGCGACAGAAAGCGATTCTGATGGTTCTTGCACATCTCGCTCGGTATTTAATTTATCATGTAAAAGCAGTGACTTGATTGCGACAGCCAATGTGACTGGGGATGTTTCTGCAAGGCCTGTATCTTATCAGTTTGAACGCTAAGTTCTTTTTACCACGTCAGTTCAGTTCCAGCTGGACGCCCGAACACAGCATTCCGAAGGCGTACGGACTTTACCGAAGTCTCGAGGGAGGCTACCGACTGACTTCTTGATGCGATCACGCGTGGACGGCGAGCGGAGATTCTCCTTCCTCAAGCCTTAACGTGTTCATTCAATTTAACAAGTGTGATCTGTCCATAGATAACAGAATAAACGTGCGGCTATCGTACTCATCTGTACGAGTAGGTAGCGGCAGCCAAAATTTGAATTGCAAATTGCATATTTCTGTTTAAGATTTTTAGATAGAACTTTTAAAGCAAAACAAAGTAAAAAAAAAATTACTGCTCTATCTTTATTAGTTTAAGAGATATCGACATTTTAATATTGCATTTGCCGAACGTTCGCATGTAACAGTGTGACATGGCATCTTTGAAGCCTCCCAGCAAGAACACCATGCATGTGAGACATAAGATATTATGCATTTGGAGTGTGTGTACCATATACTCTTAGCACACAAATTTACAGGGCTGTCCAAAACAAATTGCCTCTTTTGCTTGTGGTCAAAAATGGCACTTCATGCAATTCCGGAAACGTCAAATCGGCACGTGGTGCCATGTTTGGGGTACCTACAGATTTTAGAAAATGACCTCAAATAGTGATTTCTTTAGATTTTTTGAGTTACCAGTTTGCATAGACTTAGCCTAATTTTTTTCAGCTCAATGGGTCTGTAAACGTTCCATCTAATGAGGTGTAAATATGCTTAGAAAGGCCAAAATGTACAGTGGCAAATAGTCCGTAGATCGACAAAATTAGAAAAAATGGACATAATTCCTGAACTAATACAGATTTTCACTTCAAACTTGGTGGTTGTATTCTAAATGGTATCTTTTGTCTTGTAAGTGTTAAATGACAGAAATCAAGCAAAAAAATACCTGCACAATCCATTTTAAATGATGCTTAGGGGACCTAAAATCCACAGACGTCAACAGGAAAATTGCAATGTTTTCCAAAACCACTTGTCATATCCTCTCAAATTTTAACCAGATATCTAAAATGGTGGTATGCATAACTTAAACTACTGAAAGTCTTCACAGACAAACTTTTTGCTTATTTAGATTGTCTTAATAATCTACTAACAATACTAGTGTAAAGATCTCAAACCCAAAATCCTTATTTTTGAAAATGATGTCAACAGGTTCACTGATAGCTGAACTCACTGAAAAGAACATTCTTCACAAGTCCTACCTTTCAAATAACACCTTAGGTCACTTACAACAGACATTTCTTGAAAGAAGCTAATCACAGACGATTTTCAAACAGGAAACGTTTGAATGCGTCGTATCTCTGGCGTAGATCATTTGGCCAGTCCACAACAGAAGACCTCCCAGATGAAGAAGATGGGGCCAGGGTTTGAGGTTGGAGGCAAACACCACTGAGGAGTTGATTGGATACACATCAAGTGAGTGTGGCCATCGGTACACATGGCGGGCATTGGCACCTCTACCCACAGTCCCCCTTGGTCATGAAGTTCACCTCCGCTTGATCCTCTTTCAGAATGTTGTGCACTGCCCCTATGAAGAAGTCATCTTCAAAGTAGACAGCAATGAGCTCTTCTGGCTGCCTGGGCCCACATGAATTTCTACCATCTTCTCCTTGGCTTGTCCAGCATCATGACAGACCGGGCTGCCCCTTCTGGATGGAGATCAGACAGCTCTTCCAGCATCTGTATGGCAATGTCCACAAGGGTGGAGGTGTCCTCTGTTGTCACAGGAAGAAAGCCATGGAGAAGGAGCCACTGGCAGTGGTAGCTTGCTGACTGATGTAGCTCTTCCCACTCCTGCTGGTTCCATCAATGTGCAAGTCCCAGTGCTCGTGACTTCTGAGGACCTCTGCCACATGAGACTTGCTGACCACATGCCCTTTGTCAGCAAAGCGTAAAGCTGACCTTTGTGAGGGCAAATCACCTTCTGGAATCCCGGCACCACACAGCCGTGCAGCAGTTCTGATGACAGCACCACACCTGTGAGCAGGAACTTCAGACTCTCCCACAAGCTCCATAACTGCTATCTTTGCCTCCGGTTTGAAGTGCCCGTTTTCATCTTTGAGGCGCAGTTCTTCAGGATCTTGCAGAACTTCACCAGCATGTTGTTGGTCCAATAGTGTTGCTTCCATTTTTTTCCTTCAGAGTAATTATCTTTGTTTTCAAATTTGATGCAGTAGTTGTGCTGCTCTCAGTTTTTGTCTAAGACCATTTATCTTTCTTTGACAACCTCCACTTTGATGTTGTTTAATTATGTGCTCTGTTTTTTTTCATATCATTTTCTTTCCTTTTTAGCCTTTTGTAATAATTCGACTGTTGTATTGTCGAAATTTTTTGTTCGCTCTCTGTAACTTGTCTCTTAACAGAAGTTGTTCTTGATCTGATGATTTCTTATCAGCAATCATTTTAGCCATTTCCGTTTCTAGTGCCATCAAACGTTGGTTTTCTTCATGCAAAACGTTTTTCAGAGTGTCAACTTCTGATTTTGATGTTTTGAGTGCTGCCTGTGTTTCTTCCAGTTGCCGGCGAAGAGCAGCTAACTGTCTCCCATGTGTTGCTAATTTAATAGCCGCATTCCATTATCCGTCTTTTCTTCATATGTGACCTGAGGATCTGACAAATGTACTGCAGAGGCAGAGGGTTCTAGTGGGGATAAGTTTTGTTCCAGACTCTTTTTTAATACAAAAATGCTCTGGAGGCTGCAAAAGAAAGTCTTTCAATTTCTGCTGACTGCTGGGTGATAATGTTGCTTATAGCCCAGCCGACCGCAAAGGGCCATATCAGGGCTGTGACTGCTGGGTCTGGAAGCACTTTTCAACAGACTGTCATAGGGTTTCCTGGTTTTGGCCAATTTTGTGTTGAGCTGTTTGTTAGAGAGCCCTGCAATGTTTAACCCTATCATGTGGAACCACTCTTTTTGTAGAGACAGGCCTTCTTCTTTCTGGAAGATCAGCAGATCAATCAGCAACCCATTTGTCACTGACACCTCACACAGCTGGGACTGGTCAAAGGTATCTGGTGAAAGGAGATGGTGTCGCTTGATTCCTTTTTTCTGCAAGAAGTGACCAATATTTCTACTTTCCAGTTCGAACCTGACATCCGTCTCTAAAAATCTCTGAAGATCACCATCACAGGATAACGTTGAAACACCTCTGATTGCATGGTTGACCTCTGTTTTCAGTGTAGTGTGTGCAAAAATGTTTTCATCACACACTTTGTCAACAAAGGCGGAAATCTCATCCCAGCTCTTCTCACAGGTCCGTCTCAAACAGTCCAGTTGAAGCAGCAGCTTGTGGTGGCAACTGACTGCTTGGTCAGGCCTACTTTTCTCCCCTTCCTTCTGCTGTGAGGTACTGCTTCATGCGATGAAACTGGTCATCTTCAAGGAAAGAAAGGAAAATTTTAAGCATTTGACTTCCATTGTTTTTTGCATGCTTCTCAGATGCGTGCACCTGTGTCAGTGTGGGGGGAAAAAGACAGGAGAAGAGAAAGAGGTGTTTGTGAGCTTCAATGTGTGTGTGTGTGTGTGTGTGTGTGTGTGTGTGTGTGTGTGTGTGTGCGCGCACACACACCTATATCATGTGATTGTGAGTGTGTTTTCAAGACATCACAGACATTTGCAATATAACCTTTTTACAATGAAGTGAATGAGATTTACTGGAAAATAATCTAAGTGAGCATATTTTAACAAGGAACATTTCTTTAGTACTTTTCTCACCATACATTTATATAAATACTAGAAAGCTCAAAGTGCTGAAGTACCTTAACAATAGCAACAAGAAAAGCAAACTAAAACACTCATTCACTCACACACACAATCGATCATGTATTTTTTTAAATGCAGTCTTTTTCATAAAATGTATGTTCTTTTCGTGACTGTGTTGTATAAGGGGGAGGAGAGAAGAGATAATAAATGGAATGATGTGGTGGGCTCATACACGCGAGAAAAATCCAACAAGTACTACTGCCCCTTCTTCAATACTATTACAAAATACACATACAATGACAGAAATCAACAGATCATTGCATGAAAACAAAAAAAATAAACGATCACTATGCGCATTCACTTCGAAGAAAAACGCACGAACAACGGCCGCGCAAGAACGACCAGATCGTTTTGTTACTTGTGACCAAAGTCATTCCACTTCCGGTAATCGATACTGTCAAATAATTTAATAAAATATGCCCCAAACTTTATTATATAAAAAATTAAACATACGATTCGACAATGTGCAATCTTGAAATTATATTTAGTTAATGTTTAGGTAAAATGAGCCTTCCGATAAAATTAAATCAACTTCGACAGGAAGACGACAAGAGTACAGAACATGTTTTTCCTAACACTTTCACTTGATCACTTCTAATTCAAAACTAACCATAATCTGGTCATTCTCAACCGATCATTTCTTTGAAAGATGTGCTTAAATAATCGATCTGCCATAATCACAAATAAAACTTACCATAGAGATCCTGGACACGGACGTCCCATTCATTTGAAACGATGTGTCGGTCCGACGCACTTGCCATGTAGGTCGCCATTCCGATTGTATTGTTGTGCCTCGCGACGTTCCGCACACTCGCTTTTCCCGGCTTGCGATTGGTGGCTATGGCACGGATAGAGCTCATTTGCATACCGCTGTGTTGGACTTGAAATCCTCTTTCCAGCGCACCCTAAGATGATATATCTTTATTCAGTATTTCTTGGAGATAAGTAGATTGAAATTTACCCAATTTTTCAACTCGTTTTCTCAAATTAATACTGGACTTAAATTATTTTGAAACTTGTACTGTTTTAAAGAGGAATCTTCGATCTTTATTATGAAACTATTTTTAGATCACTCCGTCCAGCATGTGTAAAGCGAGTCGAGATTTTCCAACACGTACCAACTTCGGGTTCGGCGGACGTCGGCAATTTCGCTGACGGCGAAGCTGACTTTTCTTTCCAGGGGGTATTTTTCATTTAGATTTTCTCTCTCTCACGCATTCATGACAAAAATGAAAATACATGAGAATAAAAGTAGATAAATAAAGGTTTATTCAGAATCAAAAAGCATCGTTATAGATACAGTATTACACCAGTACTGCCTGATTGAAGTTGGCCTATTTTCACCTAAAATCAACCTTTCCCTCACTGCTGACAGGGGCGTGCCGCTACCTAGTACGAGCTTACCACTCCGCCTTCAAAGTTTTCGAGCACAATGCAGACGAAGTTTTTTATCCACTCGAACGGGCTCGGCAATTGTCGGAATAGCTCGTTTCCGCGGTCCAGCTGGAACTGACGTGGTAAATAGAACTTTAGCTGCCGGCATGGTTGCACGAACCGAATCCACTTCTTTTGAGTATCTGGGTCAGATGGAAATGTGTGCAAAGAATATCCGTCTCCTGCTGAGCTGCTGCACTCGCCTACAGCACAATATCTGCCACCCCCTCGTGACTTTTTAGGCTGTGGGGGATCGCAACTCGTGTTGATTTCACTTGGCGTTGGCTTGTTGTGTAGGTCGCGACTGACGGCCAGTCCATCAAGTGACGTCACGGTTTTCGGTCTACCGCGCGGGGTTTGAACAGGTGTGCAAAAGTCGTTTTTTATCTATTAAATTCTTCCGGCGATTTTTTTGAAAAATGAATACCATACTCTAGTTATATGACATGTAGACCTGTTTTTAACAATTATCGAAAATCTCTAAAGTAGACCTTTAAGTATGATGTGTTATGAGAAGAGAAGAGATTCTTTTGTTATGGAAAAAAAAGAAGAAACAGGGTAGGGGTGGGGAACAGACGGGGAAATTTTCTCGAGTCTCTCCACATGAACAAAGTCACAAAAACAAGGTTCAACTTCAATTTATAAGTACCCCATACTGGAAACAACAGTGCAGCATTTCGTGTAATCTATTTACTTGTAACATTGCAAAGAACCTACCAATCATGACAGCTCTGCCTTTTGGGTCCACAGCCAAGTATTGGCCTGGCACAATGCGGCGGCATCCACTTTTGCCAAATGTCTCCTGGTGAATTTTTTCAAATTGGTTCTTGCTTGGAATGTACTCCAATATCACAATGCGCCCCGAGTCTGATCCAACCACCACATAATCTGTAAGGATCAATACCATCAACTGTAAAGCAATGCAATGACATAGTAAAACTGCAAAACAGTACACTGAAACAAACACTACAAACAGTACACTGAAATAAATAATCACTTCCATAACTGTCTCCCATGCTTTCATAACTAATTCCTTCATCATCCCCAAAAATTATAATCTAGCAATTGTTCTCTTGAGCATATGTGCATACAGAGAACATCACTTGCAAATTTGTGAATTTCATGCATGAGACAGAAAGTAATACTCATGTAAGAGATAGACAGAAATGCTCATAAAGCAAGACTACGGAGAAACAAGAACAAGAAACAAAGATTAAACTGTGCTATCATTACTTGTTTTTTTTCTGAGCAGCATATTTATTAAAGATTCCCATTCTCAAACTTTATTCTCAAGAATATTTGCAGTTCCAGTTATTATTCCAAATCTACGATTTGTGCTAAGTCAAATCTTCACGTACCTTTGGTGCCTCCTGTAAGCCTGAAAGGCATGAGAGAGCGTACGACGCCAAACACCTCAATGGACAGAACAGGGTAGATTTTGCCTGTATTAGGATCATGGCGCAGCAGTTCCAGAACCTTTCCACGGGATACCACAATCTCTTGCAGTTTGGACCCAGAGAAGTTGCCATGCACGGCTGTGACGATCCCCGTTGATCGTTGCAAGGTCAAGTTGTACAGATACATCTTTCAGGCCTAGAAAAAAAAGGAGACTAATTTTACTGACTGCAATAAACAGTAACGAGAGTAACATGACCACCACAATCACCAACCACCACAGCATCAACATGAATGATAACTACAATTTCAGGAGGAAAAAAAAAGGCAAATCGCTTGTTCACTGAGGGTACCAACTGGGAGATCCTTGACACAAAGACCTAATTGCGCTGGTTTTCACAGCTTTCTGAGGCAAAGCATTCCAGGTCCAGACAGTCTGAGGAAAGAATCCTGTTACTAGCGCTAGCCTGTGTGGTGTCATATATATATGGAAGATCTGTGGCAGTTCTGAGACAATGAGGGACCATTGTTGTTGCAGGGTTGGTGGGAGGAGCTTCTGTCAAAGGATACAGTATTAACTTCTGCATACAGAAGTTTGTATATGATCACACACACCGATACAGTCTTCCTAGAGCTACAGCTTCACTGTTATATAGAGGGTTATCCAAGTTGTACCACTGCACACATCCCGAATGAATTGCCTTACGGCCTCAGTGCCATCTGCACTGCAAATCGGATGGGACTATAAACCGAGGTCTAGTCTGTGCTCATGCACTAAAGATCAACACGGACTCTAAAGATCCCGATGCTCATGTCCTAAGACGGGTGAGTACCGGCTACACGAAAATACACAATGCATGCAACCTGTGTGCCATAATAGTCTACTTGAAGACTGCGAGCACGGGGCAGGTTAAAAAATCCCCACCTGGAAAAGAAAAGACTGCTTCCAAGGTTTTAATGTCCTGTTGTTGGTTTAGATAGTCTGATGGTGAATATTCCATGACATGATGATTGATGAGGATGAGGATGAAGACAAGACTGCGGATTTCTATTCCAGTGTGAGACAGCATGTCTGGGCTGTACTCTGCGCTTAACTTTAATAAATAATTACTTTTCCACTTGTCTGCCAGAATATTTAGGCTAGTTATCCTGGACAATCGGACAGGTGGGTATTTCGAGCCATGCATGCCCACATCAAAGAGTTGTCTCTTCATCTTCATCCGTCTAGTGTCCTCAACCAACAGGCTGATTATTCTGACGCTTGTAACGGAGGGGTAGGCGCCAAAAAAAACAAAAACAAAACCCAGCCCTTGCAAAATGTGCAATATATGCTCAATCCAAGTATCATCAATGTCGAACATGTTTCGGAGTAGACTACCAAGTGCTATAGGCCTACCTGTCAGTGTCACTCATTCGAGTTTGAAATTAAATAATTTAACAACTAGTCAGACTCAGATGCATAGAAATATCTATCTCGCACCATTCGAAAAAAAGCGTTAACTGTGATACAGGTAAATGTATGACACGAATACAAACACTTGCTCAATAGTGTAACTGAACCTTAGTAATGCTGAAATTGGCTGCCTGAAAAGAAAAGAGAAAGAATCTGGGCATGGAGGCCGACAGGAAAAGGAAACTAGTGTGCGTCGGACAAATCGTGGGGACTTAGACGAGACCACGTTGATGGGCCAAAGCGATCATCCTATTCATTATCAACCAAAATATATGACTGCAAGTTTACAAATGGGCTTTCAAATTCTCCCAGAACTGTGACGAAGAATATCATATTCACTTACACAACAGATACAAGGGATTCAGTTCATCATATCCTAAGCGTCGGCGATCACCTCAAATGTGACTTCCGGTGCAGGCTTGCATCCCGTCATGCACAGCTGACAAAATGGCGGCTTCCATAGGGATGCCACGTCTATGGCGTCTATGGATTCCGTAGAAAATTTGACAGAAATCGATGATATTAAAAAAGCTTTAGAACGGCTCAGTAAGCAAGAGGTTAGTACTTCTTGTATTTTTTTTTCTCCATGGAATGCATTGACTTCATTGTTTATGTATTGAAGCCAAAGTACAAATACATGTAATCTAAAAGTACGAGTATTCATCGCCATGTACTCGTTTAGTAGAAAACTAAGAGATACTGTTACTCGTCACACTCACGACACTGCACACACGGAAGAGATACCATAGCACTAGTACTATAGTGCTAGTGACCCAGTATATTGCTATAGATTGAGGTGCCTACTCATGCCTTTACTGTACAGTGGAGTGTGACCGTTTAACTCACAGCCGGGACCATTGGTCAAGTTTATGAACGTGATTTGGTCACTATGAGTTTATGGGAGTTATAAGGAATTAATATTGTGGATACTACTCTTAGATCTAATAATCTAAGATACACTTTTGGGTTAATCTATTTACAGTCAGTGAATCAAGTCTTCTTCTCTGCTTTCTTTTAGTGTCCACAGTCGTCATGTTGATTATTCTGCACTTTTATGTGTATGACCATTTTTTTTTATCCCGCCATTAACTTGATTAAGGCAGCCATACTCCAACTTCGGGGAAGGTGCATGCTATGTGTAAAGTGTCATCCATACTAACGGCCAAACTGGCCTCCTTCGTCTCATACTATTCTGGCTTGAGCATACTGACATATCAATTGACGGAGCACAAGAAAGCCGCAAGGCCATACAAGCTCCTACCTGTCTACCTACCTACCTACCTACCTACCATCTCTTCTGAAAGTTGGTTCTGGGATATTACCTGCAACCCCAAGATTACGAGTCTGATGCTCTACCAACTTAGCTGTTCCGGCCCCATAGTTACAGTCACATTGCATGCAAGAATTGTACTGGAGAGGAGGATGCACCGTATATCAGAATACTGTTATCTTTACATTCTCATGGACTGAAGTATGGACCATCTCTTGCTCTTGAGGAGTGTTTGTGTCAATGTGATCATTTGGCTATATGATGTTTAAGATGCTTTACTGAATTTTATTTCTACTATTGGTGTTATGTGTTGTATTATGTCGAATTCTTGTAGGGTCTAGTTTGCTTAAGTTTTTGTGGATTATGCAGTAACTAGATGACCCACTCTCCCTTTTCTGTCTCTAGCAGAGAGCATGTTGATGCTTCTGCTTCCTTATCATTCTAAAGCAAAATACATTGCTGTTCACACCAGTCAGGTTTGCTTTCTGTCAAGGCTATTTCTCCCATGATATTTTGTTGGTTTCTCATGATTTTTGGCTTAAGCTAATCCTTTGAATTCATTTCTAGTGGGTTATAGAAAGTTTAGTTGTTAATGTCTTTTGTTTAACAATTAATGATTGATCTCTTCACTTGCTGCTTCTCCTGTCTAACTTGCAAATCTTGCTAACCATATGTGCTGACCTGTGCCAGTGAAATGAAAATAGATCATGTATTTTTGTTTCAGGAGGAAGTAGAAGAAGAGCTGAAAGGCCTGTTGGAACATCAAAACACCCTGGAAAGTAAAATGTCCAGTTTGCACAAGATGCTGTGAGTTTCCTAACAAGGATGAACCAGACAGAAATGAAAGTATTAAGGATCAGTTAGGACATACTGGATATAACAGATAAAATACCATTTAGAAAATGTGAATAATGAAAGAAAGAAAGCTACAAGTACAGATCAACAGTAGGTAGTCTTTTCTGGCTGTCTTTGCCACCTTTTCATCATTGTACAGGCAGATTGCAGACAAATTTAGCATTGCCTGGGTTTTGTAGAGGTGTCTAGGCGTCTGTCAATGTTTGCTCTGATTTCAGCTATGCTTCGCTGGTTTTCTCAGCACTACCTGGTTCTTTGAACCTCTCATAGTCACAGTATTGCTGGCTTTCTTAATTTTGTGCAAAGTGCTTGATTTGCTTTTGTTCCATCCTTTTCTTTCACAACTGCCTTCAGATGCTGTGCTCAGTTGTCTCGAACCTCTCACCATGTATCGCTCAGCCATTGGTGAGCAGCAGACCTGAAGGAAAAGGGTTGACTTGATTGTTTGCTGATCTGTGTTTTGTACGGGCCATTTTGTTTGTTATCTCACACCTTTTATAACGTCTCAGAGGTATTGGTGAGCAGCTGACTATGAATAAAGGCTGAAGATGACTGACTCAGTGACTGACTGACTGTTGATCTGTCTTTGGATCGGACCAGTTAGCTACTGCTTCCTGGTAAATCAGTATGGATTATCATAAACTGGCAGGGTTATGTTGGCACAGGATGAGTTGTAGGTAACAAGGTATCTTGCTTTGAAGACCCATTCTCCCTCATGAGCCAAGACTTGACATTATCAGCATGTCTAGAACAAAAAAACATTGATGCTGTGCTTGAGCCGGTGCCCCTAGCTCAGGAATTCAAAAGGATAGAGTAGGGCAGAACAGAGGGGGTGGGATGGAGTGAAGAAGGGTCCTTATTTTTTGTCATGATACAGAGAATAGCCTGTTGATGTACTACTACTTAGCTTAAAAACATTTTTTTTTTCAGACCTAACTTACAGATACTGGAAACGGACTCCCGGCAGTTGAATAGCATGATCTCTTTCACCTCCACACTGGCAGAAAATGTCAGTGGTAAAGTGCGCAAGCTGGATTTAGCCAAGGTGGGTCTGTATGTCAGCACACAAAGTGTTATGTTATGCATTTACCCTTTGTTTGAAGACTTAATTCAAATCAAGTTATGTTGTTTTTGCCCATCCAGCCACAGGGGCTACATTAGGACTGACGCCAGGAAAAAAAAAAACACGCACATATATGTACAAACGCACCCCATCTGCACGCACGCATGCATGCACTCACTTACTTATACACGCATGCACGCGCACACATGCATATCCACACACAAAACACACACACACAATGCTTGCTCACATGCACATACAGCAGGCGCGCAGGTGTGCACACTCTTGTGCATACATCAAATTGTCAGAATTTGATTATGCCACTGCAAATTTGCAGTCAGCCTGATGATCTATATGGATTTGCGGTCATTCTCATGAATCAACCGTGAACTGAAGTCAGTCTCACAATCACTATGAATTTGCAGGCAGTGTCATGATTCTACCTTGAGCTTGCTGTCAGTCTTACAATATCTGTGAAGTTTTCACCAGTCTCTCTCGTGATTCAACGTAAATTTCATCTCAGTCTCACAATTACTGTGGATTTGCAGTTGGCCTTGCAGTTACTGTGAACTTGAATCTGCCTCGTGACTGCTATGAAATTGTAGTTGGCTTTGAATTTGTTGTCAGTTTCCCCCTTTTAAAAAAAAAAAAAATGTAAAACAGAGTATGGTGAAAATCAAAGTTGCAGCTGACAACTCCTCTGTGTTAGCTGGAAGACAGCTGTTGAGTTTCTTGATTGAGCTTAAAATGAGTATGTCTGAAGTTGTTGCCCATAAAGAAAGAGGATGAATGAACTTCAGCAATTTATATGAGAATTCAGTCCACATATGTCACATGCATTTCACCAGACAGACCTGAAAATGAAAGCAATTGATTGAAGACTATTATCACGAACATCATGGGTATTATCATTCATGTAGGTGGTGTGAGGGCATATGTGCAGTACATTGAGAAACAGGCGTATGTTTGATTCAAAAGTTATACTTTCAGTTTGGGTATCTGGTAGTTACCAAAGTTAAACTGATCTTACAAGAGATTTACTGTAAATGTATTTGATTTTACGTATACGGGCATTTTTATCATGATTTTCTCAGTTTGAAGAAAATGTTTCAGAGTCGTGTCGTGGAATGCTCACAACGAGTGGAAGATATACTGGATTTGAAGTTTTGTACTGATGGGGTTCAGATTGCCTTACAGAACGAAGATACGAAAAAGGTGGGACTGATGCAATGATACTTGCTTTTCTCTGTTGGTGTTTGCTTGAAAATGTTATGCTCATATTTACAGTACCCACAATTCTTTGAACACTCGGGTACTTGCAAGGAACCTTCAGATGAGTCCAGTATTTTTTTTAAACTAACAGTTTTGTTTCCAAGAATTATTAAGATTTGTAAGTGAACATTGATTTTGCTCTGGAGCTTCTTAACAAGATTTATATTCACAAACCATGTACAAGGGTCATCTGTAGTTTTTTTTAACCTGTCAAGTAGCAGATAAGAGAAGTCTTGTTCTTTTTTATCATTGTAAATAGACAATATATATTTTCAACACTGGAACTTGGCTCCTATAATTGAAGAAACATTGGCTGTGTGACGTCTTGCTCCACAGCTTGACACATCCAATGTTTTTTACACTTATGAGAGCCAGGCACTTATATGCATTGAAATGATATTTATGATTGTATACGCATTTCATATGTATGTACATATGTGTTTATACATAATGTAGGAATTTCAGTTAAGGGTGGATGACTTGTGATGCTGATGTATGTGTGGATTACATTTTGTGACGGATCAGTGTGTGTCTACATACATTTTTGTCTTTTGACAGGCTGCAGGGCATGTACATAGATTCCGCAACCTTGACGAAACTGTGATTCGTATGAGTGCTGAAACAAATGAGGGTTAGTACATTGTTTATGCATCTGTTTTGTCTGCAAGTGAACTTTTTTGTGTTTTGATGTGGTAAATGTACGTATGCATAAGACTGCTTTTTTTTTTTTTTTTTAACAGAATATTGTGTGTTTTGTTTTGGAGCTGAATTGAACTTTGGTTTACTATTCTTGTTATGAAATTTAAATTGAAAGTTTAAACCACCATGATTTTGTATGTGAACAAAGCATGTCAGATATATTTTTCTTTAAGTACACATTTACAACATTTTTCTGGCATAAATCTGAAAATCTGACATGCGGTTTTAAATTGTGTTGTTTTGTTCTTTGTTCTTTAGTTCCAGGCAGTACGCTGGACACATCTTTCAAGCTTCTGTATGAATCGGAAGAGAAGTTGAAGAACATAGTGAACAACAAGTTTGATGCTGCTGTGCATAGCCAGGATGTAGCCTCTGTTGAACGCTTCTTCAAAATCTTCCCCTCCTTGCCATGCACAAGGAAGGCATCACAAAGTTCAGCAAATATTTGGCGCACAGGTTAGTCTCAGTGTGCCCTTCATTCCAGATATGAGATATATGTGATATCTGCCTTTTGAAAAGCATTGGGAAGGTGTTACAAGATGCAAAGTAGGTATCACTAAGTTCATTCAAATATTTGGCAGAACAGGCATAGCTCCAACTTTTTTTTTTTAGTGAATTCATAGATTTCCAATAAATGTAACAATGAAATGAACAAAATAGGTGGGTTTTTTTTTTCTCCCAAATTAGCAAAACAAAAGAAGAAAGAAAAATCAGTTGAAGTGGAAAAATTGGTTGATGGGGGAGATGGCAGCAGAAATTGTGGAGTGCTGGTCATGTTTACAGTAAGCTGGCAGATGACACTGACTTCGCATAAGAGCAAGCAGAAAGAATTTTGTCTGTTCAGTTGAAGGCACATTATTGTAATATTCGCATTAGCAGGATGCTGCAAAAGTGGAAGAGATGGACAAAATCTAAATGAGTAAGCAGTCCTAGTTGTGGCAGTAAAATACAATGCACATGCTCAGATTTGCATTTGAGCAGGTTAGTCGCAGCCTATTCTTTGGTCCAGATATGGGTTTTGATGGACTCCTATTATTTGGGAAAAAAAAGAATAAAATATATATATAGACTGAAAACATGTGATTTCTCAATGAAAGTTGAAAAAAAAAACTGACTGAAAAAAATGAGTTCTCAATAAAAGCAACAGATTTAGATCATAACAATTTTTTTTTTCCCATGTGTCATTTTACATTTACATACACAATATCATGTACTCGTAATCACACATTCTCTGAGATTCATATGTGCATGAGCTCTTGAATATTTGTGCACAAATTAGTGTGTTCTTGCTCACATTCATGCACACATTCATGCATATCATATGAAAATGGACACGTACACGTACATGCCCATTTGCTCACACTACACAGGCACAGACATAATCATATATTTTAGAGAGACATGAATGTTTAAATACTCAAACTTTCTTGTTGAATATGAGCGTGAAATACACATTTGAAAATCAGTGATATTATTTTTGACAGTCAGCATCCCCATCCGCTGGGCTATAAGCAACATTATCTTATCTTATCTTATCCACACATTTTATTTTTCAAATATCTCCCCATCCACACATTTTATTTTTCAAATATCTAATCAAAAACATGTGTTTTCAGATCTCAGAGAAAGCAGACAACAACCTGAAACTGGCCCTGCACACGTCAGAAGATGACAAGCGAGGAGCTGTCCTGTTCGCTGACACAATCACACTCCTGTTTGAGGGCATTGCTCGGGTGGTGGAGATACATCAGCCGCTGGTGGAAACCTATTATGGTCAGACACAGTTGTCATTACTCGTCCACTTAAGTTGCAAGTTTTTGAGCCAAAGGTTTCTTAATGACCAGGTTCATTTTCTAAAGCTTCACTGAAACTGGGGTACTATTTAAAACAAACCATTGACTCCGCCACCTTCCTCTCCCCTTTCCACCCCCCTGCCCCTCCTTCCTTCAAGTCCTGAAATCACACCAAATTTTATACAAGAAAATGCAGTTGTTATTTTAGTTTCGTGTGTGTGTGTGTGTGTGTATTGTTGATAGTTATGACTTACAGTTGTCACTCGCCTACTCTGGGATGACACAATATATCCACGCCAACTTGTCATACATGTTGTTAATGTCTTGAGTTGTGAATGTCGATTTAGAGGTTGCTGGGTATACTGTCTTAGCTATTGTCACTTGCTGTTGTTAGTCACACAGGCTGCAAGACCCAGGGGAAAGGGTGGGGGGGGGGGGGGGGGAACGGAGAGGAGGAGCAACGGGATGGGGGAGTGGAGAAGGGTTTTTTCTGGCTACCGGTGGCAGTGTAAATGACTACCAGAGACAGGGAAGTGACCGTGGTGAAATGCTATGGGTTCTTTTTCTTTTTTTGTTTAATACCATATCTTGCTACACAACATCTTTTATGTGACCGACATGCTTTTGTAGAGAAAACGGACCCCTCAATAAATAAGCGGATAAGTTGTTGATGAGCATTGACAATCAAGTGGATTCTCATGATATTGGTAAAAGGTTAACTCTTCAGTGGAAATAGATTTTGAAGGGTTTTTCAAGATTCTTAATGAGAAGCAGCACTGTTTTTTTCATTAATTCATATCCTGTTTTGGGGTGAGGATAGTCGTTTTAAGAACTGTTTGGACCTGTGATCAAAATGTATGAGCTTGAAACGTACAGAGAATACTGAAGGACATCTGGCATAAGGGCTCCCTTTTTGGGCAATAGGGAGGGGCTGGGGAGGGGGGATATTTCACTTTGCATGAGTGTGTATGTATTTGTGTGTGTGTGTGTGTGTGTGTGTGTGTGGTGTGTGTGTGTGTGTGTGTGTATGCTATGCATGGTGTGTATGCTATGCATTCATGCTGGTGTGGTGGTGTTGTGATGCAGGTCCAGGACAGTTGTTTGCCATGCTGCAGATTCTGCAGAAGGAATGCGACAGGCAGACCCGCAAAATTCTGGAGCATTTCAAGTCCGAAGGCAGTATGACAAGCTGGTAAATGTTGTAAAGTATGCTGTATATTATTGACGATAATGATGATAATGGGGTATTTAGAGTGCTCCATGGAAAGTGATGTCCTAGTGCTTTCAAAGAAAAAAATTGATAAAACAACATTAATAAACATATAATAGTTCTGTGTGACAACGCTGCACAGAAATTTGAAGATCTAGTGCACTCACTAGTGCATACACTTTCGTGGACAAAACACCCATCAGTGCATGCATACAAGAGTACTTGCGCACAGAATTCACAAATTTGCAGTGAAAGAAATATTGGGTTGTTCATCACATTCATTGCAGTCTCATGAAAGGTTAGGAGTTGTTAATTAAGTGATGTCTGGGCCCCCCAAATTGTCTACTATCATGCTAAATATACTAGGTTACCGCCACTTTCTTTTGTGCGGTCACATTCTACAAAAACGTTTAAAAAATTTTTTTTTAAAGCCAGTTTGGAAGGCATTATAAAATGGTGGCTGAGGGAAGGAAGCAACCTGGAGGAAATTAGCCACATCGGCTCCTTCAAATATATCAGTACATCCAGGTATAGCAGGATGGTAGCTGAAAGTAGACTGACCCATGATGGGCCAATAGGTAGTTTAGCAGCAGAGTGGATCCGTGTACTGTTAGAATCCTTGAGGAAAGAGGGATGCTTATTCTCCCTGGTAATGCTGTGATTGCAAGGTTAGTCTCTGAGGTTTTTAATAACAGGTGCTTTTGTGTGCAGTATCGTCATTCCAATTGTTATGGTTTTGTTTTCAGGTGAAACAGGTGCAGCAGAGTATGATATTACAACAGAAACAAACAGTAGGTGAAAGGTGAGAATTGGTTGATTTGTGATGATGACCTTTCTGAGTGTCAGAACGTAGATGTGTGTGTGTGGTGTGTGGTGTGATTTCAGTGTTGGACAAATTCTTTTTTTTTTTTTGCATTAAAAACAAATTGGTACTGTATCTCATAGTTACATTCTCAGTTATTTAGTTAAAAAATGGAGGATGTGAAACTTGCACAGTGAAAATGCAACACCACTGATAATTTACACACACACACACACACACACACACACACACCACACACACACCACACACCACCACACACACACACACACTCACACACACAACACCTCGCACTCACACTCACTTTGACACGCACACACACATACACACACTAATTACTGTGTATGTGGTATATGTCTTGTCAGAAAAATAGTAGTCTCTAGCAAGCTGGGTAATATTTTATGACGCAGAGAACTGATCTGACACATCTTTGGTGTGCCCTTGTTCAGATGGATCCTCGACAGCTGGATGTTTGTTCTCTCTGAAGTGGCACTCATCAGCGCCCGCGCCGAGCTTTACACCAGATTCATGCGTCGTCGTGCCCTGGTGAGTTTCCATGGGTTGATGCCAGGGGAGTGCTGAACTCCTGTTGTTTTCTTAGTGTGTTGGGTGTTTGTAGGGAATCTGGAACTGAAAGATGCTTTGCATTTCATTTACCTCAGCATTATGTACAGAGACCATCATGGGTGTCCTTGAACCGATGGTTCTTTGTGAAGGAATAAAGGCTTTGTCATCAATACCCCTACCTAGCGTCAACATCTGTCGCGCACTCTCTGACCTCCATTGCACCCCTGCTCCATTCGCTAGCAGAAAATTTTGTCTATTATACGTTGAAATTTGGAACATAGGATTTCTTCTTCTTTTTTTTCTTTCTTTTTTTCTTTTTTCAATGGCCAGACTGACAAGTGTTTTCAATTGTGTGATTTTGCTGTCAGTAACACCAGTGAGTGAAACAACAAATAAAAAGATTTTGGCATTTCACATTAGCATACTTATGTGTGCATGCGTTGTTTCATCGATATCTGGGGAAAGAAAAGGATCTTGACAAAATGAATACAATTGACACAAATGAAGTGTCGTTAGACTTTGGCTTGCTCTTTTTTTGTTTGAATGATTCTTAAGTTTGGTGTGGTCATTAAATCAACTTTGATGTGGATACTAATTCTTTTGTTTCAAAAGCATGTATTATGTGACCTTGATCCTTTGCAGTAGAACAGAATATTGGAAAAAGACGTCAAGCTGTTACACAAAGGCCAAATCCAACAACCAAAAACCTTGCCCACCTCCTCTGATTTCCTGTCTAGTTCATTGGAAACTTTGTAAATTCTGTCGCAGAAATTTGAAACCTGAATTACAGGATTTTTCTTTTAGTCATGTGAACTTCTACATGATGTGTGAGTGTGCGCGTGTGTGTGTGTGTGTGTGTGTGTGTGTGTGTGAGTGTGTGTGTGTGTGTGTGTGTGTTGTGTGTGTGTGTGTGTGTGTGTGTGTGTGTGTGTGCTTGTACTGAAAATGAACTTTTTTCTTATATGAATGGGTCCTTATCTGTCATGGTTTTGTAACATCCATCAAATGTACAAATGGAGCCTTAAACACTGAACCTGAATATACAGAAATCATCATTCAGTACATATACTCTCAGTCTTACTCAGCTTGAAGGTGTGGTCTTCCTTTGATTTGTTTTATTTTGATTTCCTGTTGTGTGTGGTACACAGGGTGACTTGGAAGTGGCCGTGCCAGAGGAAGACAGCAGGAAAGGTAATGTTGACTTACCCTGATGTATCGGTGGCCTGACTTCCCTGTGTGTGTGTGGTGTGTGTGTGTGTGTGTGTGTGTGTGTGTGTGTGTGTGTGTGTGTGTGCATTTGTTAATATACATGTGCAGATATGTGTGTGTGTAATAAACGTGTGTGTGTGCTTACACATACATGTGTAAGCATGCATTCATGAATACGTTTGTGTGTGTATAAACACACATCGTTGACATGTCTGTCTGTTTGTGAATGTGTGCATGTATTCATAGGCAAACTTAAATGTGTGATCATAAACAGTTTGATTCTATGAAGTAATCTCAAGTTTGTTGTGAAGTGATCTCTAGTTTGATGAGACAGTTTACATTTAGAGTGAATTCTAACTGACATGTAAAGAATGTGATATGAAAGTTGCTTAGTCATGAGCTTGGGGACCTTTGTTTTCAGTGATATGAAAGTTGCTTAGTCATGAGCTTGGGACCTTTGTTTTCAGTGATATGTAAGTTGCTTAGTCATGAGCTTGGGGACCTTTGTTTTCATTCCTTGTAAAGTCAGATGTTAACAGTTCTTGTATGTTTTTTGAAACATTTTCGAGGAGTAAATGCATGCACTTTTACCTTTCAGCCCCTGCTTCATATACATACCTACACATTTACACACTCTCACACTCGCCACACACATGCAGACACACTCTCTCTCTCATGTGCAGTTGACACACACAAACACACACGCATTACATACCTCCCCCTTCCCATTCCCTTTCCATTCATGCACACACATACACACATGTCCTATAGATAGATAGGTAGATATAGATATGAATAGTTAGATAGATATATCTATAGATATATGTACTCGCACATGCTTACTCATTCTTTTGAATGATTTCATATGCACACATGCACGCACGCACACGCACACACACACACACATGTGCATCTATTTCTCAGGCAGCTGAATGAATGGTGGCCTGTGCTCCATGTCTGCAGCACAAGTGAAGGAAGTGGAGACGTTCTGGTCAGGATGTGAAATGAGTCGTATGGTGCAGGAGCTGATTGGGGTCTACATCATGATGGAGGAGTACTTCATGAGAGAAATGATCTGAAGGTATTGCGGGGACAGAACTTGCACCACCGCAGTTAGAATAGTCTTTAAAATGTAATGAATCAGCTTTAGTTATTTCATTCTGAACTGTTTTCTGGGTAGTTTGACTGTTGTTGTTGTTGTTGTTGTCGTACCCTGGCTAAAAGACTCAGGGATCATCCGAACAGCCGAAGTATTTGAACACTATGGCACAAATGCATCAGCTGGGGATGAGAACATTACGTGTGTGACCGTTTTTGATTACCCCGCCACAGGGCAGCCACACTCCGACTTCGGGGGATTTGGGAGACTGATAATGTTATGCTAGGAGCTTGTCACGACTGAAGACAATCCCCAACATAACTATGCAGTGTAGTTTGACTGATTTATAAAGTTTTATTTTAGGAAGAGGTAATTGTGAATGTGCTTCTTTATTATTTTTCATTAAGACTTTTAGCTGATCTGGAGTTTGATTTTAAGCAGAGATATTGTAAGTGTGCTCTGTTATTATCATCATTGAGTGTACTCCTGACTTCTTGTCAGAAATGTATCATTTATTTGACAGTCTTACTTGCGTGTCTTAAATGTGCTGTAACAGAAATGAGTGTGATAAGTCGCTTACAAGAAAAATATGCCATAGTTGTAAAGAACTTATAAATCAGCAATGTTTGTAATCTTAATCTGTCACACATGAGAGAAGCGATCCAAAATCTGAATAATGGGCTGAATAGAAATGATAGAGATATGTAACAGGCTGGTCCTTATGATGATGTCATATCATTGCCAGTGCAAACAACACAGAACTAAGAACAAGTTGCAATGTATTTTTAGTAGGATCCATGCCCTGCTGATACTTCAGTTCCTGTTGCTCAGATTGGTAGACCATAAAGTCAAGACTCTGCATGGTAGGTCATGGCTAATAGTTTCCCTGAAAATAGTAGAAATCTTTTTTTTTGAGGAAGTCTCCATGAGAAATCTTTTTTAAAAAAAAAAGAAAAAAATTAAAAAAAAGGGTTTTGAAGGTATGAGTGGCTGACTTTTTCCAAAGTTAATTAACTGAAAATTGATTAATGGCAGGAGAGGAAGAGAGATTGGGGATGGAGTGGGGGACCGCAAGGAAGGTTAAAAATGAAAAAAAAGAACTGGTTCAAAACTCTAAATAAACCTATCAGCTGCAGACAGCTGAGAATGATGCAATGGAACAAAAACATGTTGAAATTATAAAATATGAAGTAATGAGAATTAAGAATTAGACCAAATATCTCGGCCTCGAATCTGCTTTTGGATTGTTCCTTCAGTTTTTTTTCAGAGAATTCTTTTTGTTTTTTAGTTTACTCGAGTATTTTGGCTAGCACTGATGTTTCCCTGTTCTTGAAATCTCAAGTGTAATGTTGAATGATCCTTGTCTTATTCCATTGAACATCTGTATGAATCCTGTCGTTCAAACTACAATACTTAGACACAACCTGGCACCAACATCACCAGTAATGAACAGTCAATGCTTGTGTGTGGTGCTGACAGGCGGTGAGTATGGATGCATAGAGGAAGGCCAGCAGAGGTCCAGCATGGTGGATGACACCTTCTTCATCGTGAAAAAGTCGTCAGGTCAGTGATGTCCACTTTTCTGTGTACTAAGATTACATAAATCAGGGGAAATTCAAGAACGGGGCTGAAGAATCAGAAAGGAAGTTTGAATTATACTAAAAGGGAAAAGAGATGTTTGAAAGAAATGATGGTCTGGATCCAGCAACCAGTGAAATGGTAACGGCAATTGTTGTTTGACCGAGGAGCAATGGTTTTTAGTATTATGAAAAAGCAGAAGTAGTTGGAAAGATCAAGAGAAGTTTTAGTGACAAACGTTGCACAATTTTGTTTGCATGTGATTCATTCTGTATACATTGATTTTAGAATCATAGTCATGAGTATTGTATGAAAAAAAATCATGAACTTTTAAAAGTTTGATAGTATTTTAATCCATTCTAATATCATGCAGCTTATAGCACAAGGTGTCATACTTAGTGAAATATATATAGAGTGGATCAGTACAATGGATCAGTCTTCAGCACATCTTCATGACAATATTGGGTCACAGTAACCAAAGATTTACTTTTAGCAAACCTGCACTGGACTCATATACACAGGTGGCTCAGAGAAGCTTGTGTCATGCTCTCATCTAAAAGACTGGCACCTACACCATGGCACTAGGTCTACAGGAGGGAGGAAGAAAATCCTGACCAGAGAATTAGAGTAAATTTGTAGTTTGTAACTAACAAAAAATTTTTCACACACATACATTCTTACAGACAAACCATCAACACCAGTAGATTTGACAGGGTGTGTTCATGAACAGATGCACATATTCTCTTCATTTGGTGTGAATTTTCATTTTTGTTAATTCACTTCTACCACCCCAAAAATTCTTCTGGTGGAAAGAAACAGGATTGAACATAGTTTTAACTTTAAAAGCAGTCATTATGAGTGAACGAAAAAGACCAAGATGCCTTTTCTGATCATTTTCAGGAGTATGATGCAAAGAGTCAGTGATATTTGGGAGCAATAAAGGAAGTAGTGCAAATTATTTGACTTTCCCCCGGCCTTCAGTTTCTGTACCAGCACAATAGGTGCATATATCATTTAAGTTTTATTTACAGTCACACATCCTTGTTCTTTCTTCCCCCTCCCAGTCACCAAATCTTTCCTTTTTTTTTTCCCCTCAGAGTTATTGTGTAGATGACTACAGTAGGCGCGCACAACTGTTAAAAGTAAACAAACTAACAGACGTTTATTCTCTGACGTTCTTGCAGGCGAGCTGTATCGAGCTGCAGCATTGACGGGGTGTGTGCCATGTTGAACCATGCCTGCACCATCCTGGAGCAGGATTTCAGAGAGGTGCTGTACCAGGCGCTGAGGGCGGGGTTCCCATCGGGCTTTGACCTGCAGCAGGCCTACAACCTCGTGCAAGCCAGCATCACGCAGGGCAAGCTCAGAGCTCTGATGCTGAGAAGGTCAAGGCCAGGGCAGCTTCCTGGTGAGCGGCTAAGTGTGTGTGGAGTGAGATTTGACGTTGTTTTTAGGTGTGTTTGTGGGCTGACTCATGTTACAGTGGTGGCTGTGAGTTTGTATGGTATGTGTTCATGGTATTGTATCATCTTTTTATTCTTATTGATGATATTGTGTGTGTGTGGGTTTTTTTTTAATATTATGGGTTGGTTTTGTCAATTCATTCTTTGTTTGTATAATTGCTCTTTAAAAAGAAAATTGTTTGATTTTCTTATTCCAGACGTCCCTAAACAATGCCGAAGTCAGCTGTGATTACTGCAAAGCTTTGAAAAACAATTTGAGGTAAATCTGTTCTCTTTTCTTTTTGCTTCTTCTGTCTCCTATTGTTCTCTTTCTTTTTGTTTCTTCTGTCTCTCAGTCTCTTTCTCTCATTGTTGTTGTGATGATTTGGGGAGAAAAGGGGAATTAGGGAATGCTCTTGCTTATGTTTCTTTGGGGGAGGTGGGAATGAGGCGTGTTGGGAAGTTCTGACTGGACAATGAGAAAGACTGTATTGATGATTACCCATCTACCCTGTTCCGCACAACTAACCACAAAGAGCTGTAGAGATCTTGGATCATCTGTCTTGGCAATCCTGTGTCCTACTGTTAATCTTCTGATCTATTGACATATAGTAGAGAAAGTATATGAGATGATAAATATACATACAGTTTGTGAGTGCGTGTTGTATTCCCTTTCTTATTCAGTACATGTTCTGATGTATTCCCTGAAGGTCCTGGCAACTCTGTCCAAGTGAAAAGAGGCCTGCATTCTGTCAGTGGGAGGAAAGGGGTGAGATGTTGTATGAATAGAAGACAGGAAGATTCTGAAACTCATGCAAATATCTTTCAATGCATTTGTCTCTAAAGCAGTGATAACCAATTTGCCTTTTTTTCCAACCAGGATGAAGTGTCCAGCTATACGTTCAGCAGTGTACAGAACAAAGTAAAGCTAAGTTAGAGGTAAGTGATGCTGTTACTTCGTTTATCTGGTCTGTATCTGTGTGCTAATATTGTCTGTGTATACACAAGTATTCACAAATGATTTTGAATTGTCCTTGGAACAAGTAGATAGGAACTCCTTCCCTACCTCCACCTCCATGTTGAACCACCCAAATTCCTATTTGCCTCCTTTTAAAGAAAAGAAATGGTTAGTAAAATTAACTATTTTAGTGCAGTGACATGTCAGCAGATATAACGTGCTATTCTGTAGTCATTCATTGTATCGTGGAAAATTGAATCATGCTGCCACTTTCTCTGTACATCTCTTTTTCTCTCCACTGTCAGGGTTTTCACCAAATCCTTGACACTTCAACTCGTGTACTAGTCACAGTAAACACAATTGTCCCATTTCAGATTTGTCTGAGCGACCTGGGCACGGTGTCAGGGCGGTTCAAAGACGTGGTGGATTTGGTTTTTCCAGCTGTCCTCCAGCGCCATCAAACCTCGCATCAAGCCGCTCGTCGACTCCTTCCTTTCGACAAGTCACAACATCTCTGAGGTTGGTGTTTTGTCTTGGCTAGCAGCTGTTCTCTGGTTGTGTTTTTTCCTTCCAACCCATGATTGTTACAGTGAAAGACTGCAGAGAAATCTGGTGTACCGAGTGCTCCTGAATTCTCTTTCACGTGGGATTGTATAAAATTGCAGCATAGTGGCTTGGAGACTTTAGAGACTCCTTAAGATGTGGAGTCCCTGTTTCAAGGTTTCAAAAGTCGTTGAGAATTTGTTCAGCATTTTCTGGCTTTTTTTTGCTTGATTTTGGTGACTAAGATTGGGCTAGTTTTTATTTCTGCTTATTTTGTTGTTGTTTTTAAAGTTTTGTGTCTTTTTTCATTACTTTTCATTGATGTCTTTTTTTTTTTTTGCTGTTTCAGGAGGAGTTTTCCAACTATGAGGCCAATGACCCATGGGTGCAGGGGCAGTATCGTCACCCTGGACACCATGCTTTCTACCTCAAGGTAAAAGAGTATGTTGGGGTAACGAGAGTAGGTAAACTTCAGGTGTTATATGAGGAAAAGAATGTTTAAACCAATGATTGTGAATTCGGGAGCAACGAATCATTTGATATGCTTAGCCTCAGTTTAACTGCAGTGGTCTAGTGTGGTCTCCTACTCAGAATTGAGTTTGTTTGGAGCTCAGGTAGGAGATTGGCACTGCAGTGGAGTTTCGTCCACTGAATGAATACATCTCTGAGAGTGTTGCTCAAACTTCCTGACCTACACTGAAGTCTGTCTATCTCTTGGGCCTGGTTGACGCTGGGATGCATTATGAAAGCGAGAGTAGAGTACACCCCTGTCATGGAGTCTTAAATCAAAATGGAATCCTCAGCGTCTCTTCTTGGTCCTGATCCCCATCGATCAGCATGAAATTTCAAATTCTGTTGCCCTTCATGCTGTGCTGACACGGTGACCTCAGTTTTGATTTCCTCTCCATGTCTACCCTGGCAGGGGCTGTTCCGTCCCCCCCCAG
>CM031612.1:61699311-61791811 GCA_018398815.1 Conus ventricosus
ACATATTTTTTAAAAAAACACAAAGAATTCTGTAGGGATTTTAAAAACAAATCCACTCTATGAATGGTTTGCCATTTGAGATGTTATGCACTTTTGAAGGTCAATATCCTTTACCGAATACCTGATCCAGAAAACCTCTCTGATCCTATAGTGTGTGCGTTAATGAACTGCACTGTGTATACTCAATGACATCCAGCCACTGCAATTTCTAAAACTGAAGCATTTTATAGATAAGATCATAATTGACAAAATCCTTACATCTTGTTATTGACAGCCCTGATATGGCCCCTTTGCGGTCGGCTGGGCTATAAGCAACATTATCTTATCTTGTTATTGAGATGTCAACTCAACCCAAGAAAAATGTGTGTGCAGGCTGTACATTTCATGATGGATTTCTTTTGCATGAATAAACTTGCACAATAAATGTTGGTACATAACATTCAAAACATAAGAAGACAACAAAAAATGGTCCCAAAAAATTCAGAATTCACAAATAGTCAAAAAAGATTTGGAGTTAAAAGTTGCTCTACTAAAAGCTGACATCCGTCACCTTTTTGATGTGTGGATATATCCACACACACAGAGTACCCACACTCTCTTATTTTCTCCTTTTCAGCACCTCCCCCTCTTCCTCAAATGCAATGTCAACCTCCTCACAAAAAGTGTGATGTTCAACTGATCAGTTCATGGTCAGGATTAGTACATAGGTCATAAGAATGTTTTTTTTCCCAGCACCTCTTTATCGCTGAAAATAATTTTAGTTTGCTTTTTCTTTAACAAAAAACAAACAACAAAATTCTATACAGAAGCATGTTATTTCCACTCAGAAGTAAATTCCAATGGCTATTCAATATGCCAGCATCAAATGTCAGCACTAGACAAAAGAACAGGACGCAAAGTAGAGAAAACAACAGCCATGCAAAGAGAGTATGCACAGAACAAGACACCAACAGAAACTTACAACAACAACGACTGAAAAAGATGCCTGGGACATATTACCTTCAATGTGTCTCTTCACTGTCCACACAGCATTGGGGTTACCGGGCAGCTCCGACACAGCCATCTCCGACACCGGGCCCACATACACGGAAGCCTTCACATGAATCATTCACAACGTTCACTTGCGCATTTATGTGCATCTTTTTTTTCTGGTTCAGTTTTAAATTGATACGACTGTGTAGTGAAACATAAACTATCTCTGAGGCTACTCAGAGGATTTGAAAACAGAAAAAAATAAAACAGAACAAAAATCATTAATGTTCAGTCATAGACCGTCTTCAGGACTGATAACATAAATGACAAATACATACGTTGACAGAAGATCGGCGGTCAAAAACAATCTTTTGGTATAATTAAAAAAACAAAACTAAGCAGAAAAAAAACCAATTAAGTGGCAATTACTAGTGAGCTTGAACATGAAAAAAACTGTAGATATGTATGTCGCAAACTAGCTTCATGAGCAGCATTCCGTCAATTCCTTTTTTGTGTGTCTTCACAACCCTTAACGGAGGTTACTGTCCAGCAACAGACTTGTAAGAGACAGAGGAAGACAATCAATGCTAAGGAAAAAATGAAAGACAAGAGACAGAATCACGCTGCACTCATACGTAAGCAATCAGGTCTGATAAATATTACAAAGACAATCATGGAGATGTAAACAGGAAAAAAAAAAAAAAAATCTACAGTCAGGAGTGATTCATATATCTGATCAAGACAGATCAGTCATTTATGCCATTTATTTAAAAAATGCCACCAAACTCTTTTGAAACCATGCCACTAACTGACCTCTAAACCATGGCGTAAAACTCGGAGAGTGGAGCGTGGTCCCCTACCGCACAGAGTGTATATCTGTGGTGTGTCTTCATTCACAAGGTCAGCAATCTGCAGACAGAGAACATTTACATAACTATATCTGACAACATTTTTTGACCATATATGCACTTCCCTTTACAGGTATTCGCATTCAACTCATGCAAGTCAAAGCTCCACAAACTATAAAAATCATATACCAGTGAATGTAAGCCAACATCATCATCATGAGAATAAAACACAATCGATCTTCCACTTTTGCTCGTTACCAGCACAATGTCAAGGGAATTGTGGATCAGTATATGTTCAGTCTTAATCACAATCTGTCAGGTGAAACACGGAAAGCATCATTTCCACAATCCTTTTATCTTCACATAACCTTCCTAATGATCAAATATTTGAATTTGTACACAAAAAACACAGCTTTGGTTTAAATATACGATTATAATACATTCTGAGCTTTGTCAAAATAAGATTATAATACATTCTGAACTGCACAATATCTTTCATTATCAATCATACCAGAGTGAGACAGAGGAGAAAGACACAGAAGATTGGCAGGAAACAATCTCAAATCAGGCTACCATTGAAGCAATAGTACATCAATACATTTTGTAACCTGATATACCTAAATTTAATGAGCTCCCTCGGTTTGTTTGGTTTTTTTTTTTTTTGCTAAAACAAAATCTTTCAGTAGATTTTTTTGAAATTAAAATTCAGAATATCCTGTCTTCAGAAAAATTTCCCCAATATTTGTCCTCAGGCTGTCCCCACATACACAGGAATTTATAAAAAAAAAAAGAGTAACAAAAACATGGGACAGAAAAAGTTTCATTTAATCCCATATATCAGGGGGGGGAAACAGGAGAAAGCTCTGTCCACTTTATAAAATTTTGGGCCCTCTCAAATTTTGGGACATTAAAAGTGATTTCAACAACTACTCTGTTTTCCGTGAATGAATGTGGACTATCGACAAAGAAATTTCCCCCCCCTTTCTGATTTTGGATATTAAAAAGAAGTAAGGTCGAAGCGGGTTGTGGGGGGGGGAGGGAAAAAGTACTGAGGTTTAAAGTATTTTGCCCACTGGGAAATTGTCACCAAAAAATGGATACCTTCTTAAATTTTGTTTATAAAGCGTTGTGAGAGTCTAAAAAATTAAAAAATATAATATACAAAAGACATAATAAAAAAATCATGCTTCCAACCTTTAAACAACTGACTTTTTTTTTTAAATTTCATGGGGGAGGAAGAAAATGCTTTAAATAAAGCAAAAAGGGCTTAACTTTTTCTTGTTTTGATCCAAACATAAAATGCAGAAAAAGACTGTGGCCAGTAAATTTTTCACTGTAATCAAAAGTATCAGGGGAAACCCCAAAAGTCTATATTCTAGTTCATAAACTTGGTGCCCCGGGCCCATTGGACGCAAAAAGCTTCTTTAAGACATGAGGTTTTTGTCCATAGTTACCAAACTTGTTTTAATAGCAACATTTGTATCATCTCCAGAAAAAACGGAACTCATCAACTTTTGTTGTTACTTCGCCCATTTTTTTTTTTCCTGTTAAAAAACTCGGGGCCTTTTAGGGTAGTGTGTGCAATTAGAAAAAAACCATCAAATAAACAATCAAAAAAGAAATCTGCTTTCAATATTTAAAAACTTTCTCCAAATCTATTGCTACTGACTTCCCCAACCTAAAAAATGACTTGAAGTTTTGAAAAGGTGAGCAACTAAAGCAATCAGAAGATTTCGCTCACTTCTCAATCAAAAAACCAATGGATCATGCATGATTTGTTCTAAATCATTTATCAGGTGAAAGGCAAAAACTTCATTTTATAATTCTTAATGTTTGAATAATCATGCTTCACTGAATGTTAAACTGTACAAACAATTTTTGTTTAAACAGAGACGTTGTTTGTCTGGCTGCATATTTTTAAAAACAATTTGACCACGGTACACTGATTTCAAACCCGACAAATCAGGGAAAGCAAAAAAAGCAGTTTGCAAAGGGAAAAAAAAAAATTGCATCTCGATTTTCACAGAAAGAAAACTAATTTACACTTTTGTAATGAGTTTATAAATCTTTGCATAGAAAAATTTTTTGTATAAAGTATCGGGGGAAAACATGGAAAGGACCGTGTCAACGTTCCCCCCAAAAAACTTGCGTAAATTTAAAGAAAAAACAAGAAATCTAATCCTTTTGTTAAAGCAAAACACAATTGTGGATCAGTTATGACTTCTGTAATCCACGTTTTTGTAAGGGAAACAGGGGGAAAAGCTTATACCCAATTTCTTTCCATTTTTTTTTTTTTTTGCTCACTTGTAACACTTCTCTGCATTTTAAAGGTAACATTGTTTAAATTTAAAAAAAAAACCCCCCCCCCCAAAAAATAAAGCAACAGCCTAAATTTACTCAACCCCAAATACGGGGATTTTCTGTTTGAATTTTTAGATAGCCAAAGAAATGGTAAAGAGAACAGACAGATGGGGAAGGGGGGAAAAGGGGACAGGGGTGAACAGCAAGCGAAAAAGAAAGGGGAAAAGGGTTCCTACAGACCCCCAAAAAAAATTCACAGAGTTTTAAGGTTTTTTGAAAAAAATTCAAGCTAACTCATGGCAAAAAAATTGAACTTTAAAAAATTATCCCCCTTTGGGTTTTTAAATAGCAGGCGACAATGTCACGATGATGTAAAATTTTTTTTTAAATAATTTTTCTTCAACCTGAATACGAAAAATAAAACTGCCATTTCTTTAAAAACAGTGTTTTCCCAATCATTTTGAAGATACCCACCACAGAGAAAAACAACAAAGAAAAGTGCAAGGTAAAAGGGATTTTAAATTCAGTGGCTTAAAAAACCAGGTAACCCTTGGGGGTGGTGTGAGAGAGAGGGGGAGAAGGGAGAGAGAGGAGAAGGAGAGAGAGAGAGAGAGAGGGAGAGGGGAGGAGAGAGCATGGGAGCAGGATAGACTTTTTAACATCAGAAAAATTTTTCTGAAATGATGTGCTAAAATTTAAACATTAAAAAAGCAAAAGAAAAAAAGTAACGACTGGATCAAAAAATGTTTCCTGTTCAAAATGAATCAGGTAAAACCGGGGAAAACTCATGCCACAAACTTGAAGTATGTCTTTCTGTACAACGCTACCAGGTTCCCTTTTCCTTTGCTACCGAGTGACAAAATTTCCCCTTTTTTTAAAAGAGGAGTTTATCATGTCAGCTGTTTGCCAACTATACAGTTAGTGTACAATTGAAACAAACCATTTTAAACTAAAGCACATTTCAGCAAGCAATCAGGGTAATATTAAAAGCGGTGAAAAAGGTCAATCCACTTTTTACCTGTTGGAAGTATGGGGACGCTGCCCTTTCCATCAACCAGGGAAAGGGTTTTGAGAGGCGGGGAGCAAACGGGGGAAGGTTTCCCTCTTAAGGGAGTGGCAGAACTGAAATACCTCATCGTCATCTTCCCCCAGTTGTAAAATTGGAAAAAGTAGCTGAAAACACACAATGGATCTTTTTTACACTTATATTCAAAAAAAAAACTGAAAGATTGATCAATTTTAATAAAAAAGAAAACCTTTCACTCTTATTGCTCAAAAACTGGTCTACTTTCTGACAAAATATGAACTTTCCGAAAAAAACAAAATTTCTCCAAAATCAAAGCATCAGTAAAAATGGTTTCAGAACTCCCAAAAAGATTATCTCAAAAAAAACCTTTTCAGTTTGTTAGATTTCTTGGCTATCTTTAAATTTGCATGGGTGTTTAATGGCTGAAGTTCAATTACTTCCCCTTTGCTTGCAACAGGGGGAAAATTCTAGTCTGTGCTGGTTTGAAAAACTGAATGAAATGAAAACCTGAAATCTAATTCCCAGACACACAAAAAGGGAAAAAGGGGGCGACTGTGAGCAAATTCTACATATAACACAATTTGTACAACGTGATATGTATTTAGTAGTTTTGTTTGTTTTCCTTGTCTACTACTGAACTGGGAGTTGGTATACACAAAACACGTGCAAAACACAGATATGATGAATTCCTTTGCATACAAAATAGATATTTAGGAATCAGCGTGTCATCGACACAATAGTCTGCTAATAAACACTTCATTACTTTTCTCTCAAATTTCCAAACTTAAAAAAATCCCCGGATATATGAAAAAATGTAAGCTTAAAGAAAAACAAAAAAGGAATTTGTTTTGAAGAATTCCCAAATTTTCTGTGAGAAAAGAAGAAAGGAGGGAGAGAGGAGAGAGAGAGAGGGGGAGAGATAGGAGAGAGAGAGAGAGAGAAAAAGAGTAAGTATGTCAAAAAAATACCCCCCCAACACACTTCTGAAAATGAAGTATTGATGAAAACCCCATAATAAAACTGGCTTTATCTGTCCTTACTTCTTCCCCCTTAAACTAAAAAAAAAGTGTCACAGATACTGACTGATTTCCAAACTCGGCAGCAAGAAGGGAACCCAGACTTCAGCACGACTTTGGGGGCCAAGGTACAGGTCAAAATATTTCAGACGATTTCGTCATTTTTTAAAAAAACAAAAAAGTGCCCCAAGGCCTGAAACTACTAACCTTGACAAAAAAAATCTCATATACGCCATGAGTTCCAAAAACCTTTCCTTAAAATTTTGCAGTAAAATACAATAAAACAAATACTATTCATGAAATAGCTATGTTTTAAAAAAAGGATAAAAGGTACCGAGTTTGTGTAGCGCTCTCACATGGAAAATAATACACTTAAACCCAAATGTTATCGGTACAAATAAGATTAAAAATCAAAGTTCAAGGCAATATTATACACTGAAAAAAGAAATAAACCAAACTTAAAGGAAATTTTCATAGATTGGAAAAATCAAAATCAAGCTTCAATGCATCAAATCACGCTACAGCAATTATTTCTGTATGCACCCTTTCCCTCTACGAGAACCCCAAAATGAAAGGGTTCCTTTTTTGTTGTGTTTGTTTTGGTTTTTTTTTTTTTTTTTTTTTTTGCTGTCCCACTCCGGGCCCCACCTCGAGGCAGTGCCCCCACGCCGCTCATCCGACACCCTGCCCCTAGCCCCCCACCCCCCGGTCGGCCCGCCGCAGCCCCGGCACCGGCAACCCCAAGGAAGCAGTCATGTCAAGTCGTCAACAGGCAACCCACGGAGGGGGACACGGCACTGCTGCCGTGTCACTTCGGGGGTGTTCAGTGGCCCCTGTTCTGATCTAACATGCAGGACACCCCCTATACCCCCTTTTCGCGACAAAAATTTGCTAGTGCGGAGCCGGCGTGGTGAGTTCCCCCGGAGGGCGCCACCCGTCCGCCCAAAGACAGCCCCCATGGACTCGCCGATCCCGGTGCCTGAGGGAAACCAAACCAAAAGGCCACAGCGTGGAGATGACTCGAAATGGGTCCCCATGAGAGCGGGGCATAAAAGGGCCACAGAATTTGAGAATTTTTTTTTTTGTGATCGATGAGAATGATGATTAAAGATGTGCTACGGATTTCCGTTCGGTCTGGACTACATGCAGGGCTGTACTCTACGTTTCCTTTCAAAATATACCCCCGGCGTAAACCAGGCCCGGAGATCCCCGGCACCTGGGGTTTTGGTCATAAAATTTTGGAAAACCTCTCAGAAAACCATCCTTTAAGGGTTGAAAACTCGATGTGTGGTCCCGTCTTCCCCAACTGAGTCCGCAGCAAACTCAACTTGGGTAGGAGGGGGCGGTTCACTTGTTTTATATGAAAAATTAAGATTTCCCTAGTCTTAATTTTGTGGTGGCACATATGACTATATTTATACAAGCATTACCAGAATTAGCTACTGCGGATGGGCGACAGAAAATTAAAGCACTACACACACTTCTACAACTACATAGATCACAATTCTTCTTTCTGTTTCCCAGCGAAACTTTAAAGATGTCTCCCTGCTCTTTTGCCCCAGGAAGAAAAAAGGGCTGCACAAAAAAATTAAATCAAATGTTTGCTTCAGCCAAAATCTCCAAGGCATTCTTCAGATTCCTATAAATAATCATTGCTTCCCCCATCCCCTTCCCCCCAAAAAAAATGGAACTTTAAACGCGTAAGTTTATGTGAATCCCCCTTCCCCCCCCCGTTTACATAAAAAATTTTGTGTTTTAATTCCACGCTCACCAACCTCACATTTTCTTTATGCTGTTTACGTGTTCTTTGGTTAGAGTTTTGTCAATATTTTGAGTCTCAACGAATTCACCCTTTCCCAATTCGCGTAAAAACCCTCAGTCTTTTTAGTAAAACCTCAGTTTTTTTTTTCCCCCAAATCGCAAAGGTCAAGACAGTTTTAGCCCCTCACAGCTTTCCTAGGCCTTCATCCGGGTACACCCGACTTTCTGTGATCTCCATACTGATTTCAACCCCAACTCTTATGAGAAAAATTTTTCAGAAATGCTGATTGCGCGTATCCCCCTTGGAGGTGTTTTGAATTTTTGCTGCCCGGGTAATGCTAGCTGTAGACTGGCACAAGCCGTTTTCCCCCATCCAGATGAAAAAAACCACTTGCCCAAAGATGATCCCCCCGAAACTTGCTGTCAAAGGAAAACCCGCCACGGGGGCGGACTTATACATGAATAAATTTTAAAACTAGCTATAAATCTGCAAACCATTTACCTTTTTTTTGTGGGGGGCATGCAGCAAAAATCATCCCCCCTCTCAGGTCATCCGGGTCGTTGGAGAGTTAAAAAAAAATGACCTCAAAAGCTTAGAAAATCGCCAAATCTTAAAAAACCACACCCAAGTGTAAACCTGCTTTTTTGCATTAACAAAACATTAGAAAACAATTATGAAACAAAAATTTAAAAATGAAATATGAACTAGAACAAAAAAAAAACAGTAAATTAACAACCAGTCAAAAAATCTGTAAATCTATGGATAACATAAAGTGAACCCCATTTTCAAGTTTGGTGGATTTTTTTCTAAAGTATACAAATATACAGAAACCCTCAAAATTATTTGATATTTTTATTGAAGTTTTAAATTTTCGACAACAAAAAACCCCCCAGTTTGGTTCCAAAAAATTTTAAAATGAAAATAAGGTAAGTTTAATTTTGTTTTTATTGCAATTTAATAAACATGGAGGAGAGAGAGAGGGAGAGGAGGAGAGTTACTTCAGTCTGAGTGAATAATGAAAGGCTTTTAAAGGGCCCTTTCAATGGACAAGCACTCACATGGAACTTTCACCCACAAGCTTTCAATCGGTACAACCCCCGGTTGCCAAAAACTGTGAATGTACGCACAGGCAAAAGCCCTAAAAGGCGACAAAAACTTGTGGCCTTTTTTTTAACTTTTTTTAAAAATGTACTGTTCAAAACAAAAGCTTTTTCGGTTATTTAAAGAATAAATGTACTTTGGTATCTGGAGAGAGAGGGAAAAGGCAGGGAAAAGACCTTTTCCTTCATGGAAAAAAAAACCAACCATCCCCCCTAAGAAAACGCTAACAGGAAGGCAAAACTTGCCCCTGAAATACATGAGAAATTTTTTTGCAATGCACGGGGGAAGGAAAATGTGGGGACCCCACTGTACTTGATTAGGTTTCAAATACGAAGTCCCCATTCCAATCAGAGATGGGATTTTATAATGTGAAAAAAAGGGGGGAAAAAAGTGGCGGGGGGTCCCGGGGGGTTCGCGGCCCCCCCGGGGGGGGTCAGGGGGCGAAAAACCCCTGAAATGAAAATTTTTTTAGAATTTAACTGCAAAAATCGCTTGGGGAAACCAAAGATTCAAAAAGTATTAAAACCTTGATTACAAAAAAAAGATTTTCACCTTCGCCATTTATGTTTCGGGAAATCATGAAAAACCTTGACACGGATTGGTGATTTTCCCGTTGCTAATAGACCAATTTCCCGCAGTTGCAAGTCAGTTTCTCTTACTGCCCTTCCATCACACCCTTAGCGAGCAGTTTAGTTTTAATAGTAATAGCCATCCTTCAAAATATTATTTAAAAAAATTTACCTGAACACCAAACAAATAATTTCTTATAGTTGTCCTTCAAAAAAAATCAGGTTTGATTCCTTTATGAATATATAAAGGGGAGGTTGACTAGGATCATTTTCAAAGTGTGCAAATTTGAAGGTTTAAATCATCGTGTGCCCACAAGCAGTTTTTTTTTTTTTTCAACTTGATCCATCTCTAACAATAAGAAAAAAAACACTTTACACTTCTGTTACTCCTAAATTAATTTAGTCACTTGCTAAATTAGTCCCGGTATAAGTTGCATGTTTTCTGCCCCGGGCTGCTCGTTTTTTATGAATGTGTGTAACTGATTTTTCCCCCCCCGATATTATACCCGAAAAAAAAAAGATTTTTTGACGCGGGGTGGTTTTGGTAAAAAACATTATTCTTTTTATTTGACTATACTATAATTTCTTTTTTGTTTTATATCGTCTGTTTTTTTAAATTTGTTTTGTTTGCTTGTCTGTAGAATGTCAATAACACCCCTTTTTAATTTTTTTTTTTGATCTCTCTCCACTAAAAAGTTTGTTGTATGCTATTTTTTTGGCCCCCCGTAAAATATTGACTACACAATTGTGTAACGTGACATTTAGGAACTTGTTTTTTTAAAGGGAACCTTCACTGCAACTGATTCCGTAACTGGCAATTCCAGTAAAATTTTCTGGTTTAAAGAGGAATACTGGAAATTTTTTAGCTGTCGTCCCAGGGGAAATTGGTTTTATTTTGCTGGGACTGGTTAGAGATTTATGGGGCAAAAAAAAAAATCAGTAAAAATTTAAAAGGCGAAAAAGGCTTAAAAAAGGGAAAGAAATGATTAGACAGGCAGCGGAAAAAAGGGAAGTTTAGGGGTTCAGACCGACCACAGTTGGAGTGACAGTATCCAAACCCACCAGCACAGATTTGGGGTGACAGTGTCCCAAACAGCTCCACCGAAGTTGGAGTGCAGTGCCCAATCAGCTCCCCAGCAAGATGGAGTGAAGTGCTCCAATGTCCCGCACGATGGGCCCTGCACAGGTAGCAAAAAAATGAAATGCAAGCAATAAATTCAGGAATATGGTGAAAATTTAGATGGCGGAGGGTTTATGCAAATGAGAAATGACAATGTACGTAAAGGTGCATAAGATAAGTAAGATAATGTTTCTTTAGCCCAGCCCACCGCAGGGGCCCCCCAATCGGGCTGTCACCCGTTAAATCAACTCACCCGCATTTAAAAAAAAAAAAAAAAAAAAAAAAAAAAAAAAAAAAAACTTTACAATTTGTTTTTAAAAGAACGTCTACAAAAAGAACCAGAAACCCCTTTTTTAAAAATCCCTTTTCCGTAAAATCTAAACAGATGAAAAAATGTTAATTTCTCCAAAAACCCCAAAGGTCAGTCAGGGGGACATCCCTGAACAGGATCTTCTGGACTCCCCTGTAAAATTGTTTGTGAAAATCGTCCCAAATCCAACACTCTAAAAGAACATGTTTCATTGTGAGGGTGCATGACATGGAATGCACCCGGGTTCTTCACTCTTTAAAAAGGGAAGAAAAGGGTAAAATTTCGAAATGGCCCGGGGGCAGCCGGCACAGAACCGTTTTCCCCCTTTACGCCCCCCGACTTAGAGGGAGGAAGTCTTTAAGGTTTGGGACGGATCTGAAAGGTTGTTATTGTTGTGGGTTCCCTCCCCCTGCCAGGGTCTCTCCATAAATCGTTAAATTTTGGGTTTACATTGAGCAGGGGATATAAGTGTTGGGCAGTTCTCTCTTGTGGCGTTCTTGGCTAAACGATAAAACCCTTTGTTCCCCATGCAACATGGCCCGGAACCCCAAACAAGAGTAAGTTGTAAAAACCCCGCCTTCAACTTGCTAAAAAGTTCAAAAAAAAGTTAAAAATTCGGGATGCTGAAGGTTGCGGCCAGCTATGGCCTCCAAAGCGACAGCGAAACCGGCGAACCAGAAGTCCTCCTCGAGAAAGGGGGGGTTTCTTCAAAGCCGTACAGGCAGTAAGTTTAGCAGAATTAGACAGAAGCATCCCGAATGTATAGTTCCAACAAAATTGAGAAGGGCCCCAGCGGTTGGTGCGCAGGCCATCCATCCCCCAGACTGGGAACCCTCAGTGAAAAATTTTTGATAGGATGGGAATTTGGAACAGAGCTCGGCATACAAAACCTTGTAGCCGGGTGTGATCCTTACGGAAAGCTGCGAGATCAAAAACGAATCCTTTGGTGTGAAAAAAGGTCCGGGGTTGATCCGGAAATTGGAAAAAACGGAAACTCTCCAGGTTATACCTGCATTCCGCACTGAGGCTGCATACGAAGCCCAAAAAGGCGGAATAATTTGGGTTTGTTTCAAACTTACTTTGGAACGGAGGGTCAAAAACACAGCATAGGCAGGATTTGCGGGTTTTGAGAACAGTCGGATGTAATTTTTTCAAAGACGTTTCAGCCTACGGTTGGACAGGAAGGTTCCCTGCCCTGCGTAAGGGTGAACAGGGGTGGTGCGGAATGCTCAAGACAGAGACGAAGCCCTTTATGGGGATAGGGCCAAAAAGTTTAGGGGTAAGATGAATTTAGCCGTACACAAACAAACCGTGTCCAGTTTGGGGAAAGGACCAGGGCTCTGAGAGGTGCAACAAAGTTTTCTTATCAGGCCCCCCTCGGTGTTTTGCTCGACCTGCAGAAAAAATTTAGTGCCTTTTGGCAAGCGTTTTTTAGGTTTTTAATAGGGTGGAAAGTTAAGTTTTTTGGGCAAAAATGACTCCAGAAATTTTGGCCCCTTAACAGCGGGAAAGGGAGATTTCCCACTTGAAGTTCCCGGGTTGGAAAAAACTGACGGAAAAATTTTGGAAATGAATCACTGGGTTTTTGTGCAGAAAAGGTTTTAAACCGTTTTCATCCGCCCCGATGGTTTTATTAGAAAGCTGGAGCTGCGCTGGACATCGGGTACGGCTTTCCCGTTTGCGTAACGCAAAATCATCCCCAAACAATTGAGTCTGAAAAATGCTGAATGATTAACAAAGTTGTTTATCTTATCTAAAGAGGGGGGAGTTTGTTGCTCCCTGTGGAACACCCCAAATCTGTCGTGGACATCAGAGGAGTGGTGCCAAACCCCGGACTGAAATGTCGTTTTGCAAAAAAAATTTTTTAAAAAAAAAGCGGAAGATGACCTGAAACCCGATCTGGAGTCTGAAGTATCCCCGACTTCCGGTGGTATCGTGGGCCTTCCAGTCAAAGAAAAAATTGCCAGCATGCTGTCTGTTTAAAAAAAACGTTCCCAAGTGTAGTTCCAGACGAATCAAATGGTCAAATGTACTCTTTTTTTTGCGGAAACCACACTGTTCTTTCGCCAAAAGGCCATCGGTTTTCGGTTTCCACATGAGCCTGCATTGACCCTTTTTTCCATCAATTTACTACCCAGCTGGTCAAAGCTATGGGACGGTAGTTAGAGGATTTGAAAGTCTTTTCAGGTTTGGGGATGGGAATAATGAGGGCTGTCGCCAGGGGTGGAAAGAAACCCTTTTGTCCACCGTGGGGTTTTATACGTAAGGATGTTCAGACTTTTTTGGGAAGATGTTTTCAAAAGTTGATAATGAATTATCTATCCGGAGGGAAAACGCTGCAAGAGGGGAGGAGATTTCCCCGCTGTTTAATGTGAAAAGGGGATGTAGTCTTCCTGTTGCGGAAAAGAAGTTGCGGGGGGGATTTTTCTTTTTAGGGCTTGTTTTTTACAAAAGTGACTGATTTTTAGAAGAGGAGGAATTTTTTTCAATGGTTGAAAAAAGAGTTAGCAAATGCTTTCTTTTCTGTTTTTTAAAGAAACTGAAAACTTTGGGTGGTTTACAGTGGGAAGGTGTTCTTCCCTTTGATTTTCTAATGTGTTCCCCACTTTTTTCTTAGAAGTTTTTGATTTTCAGCCCGGAGCAGAAGCTTTTCCAGGCCGACGTTTACTGATTTTTAAAAAATGTGTCTTGATTTAGCCAAGGAGTTTTGATGGGGTCGGCGTTGGGCCCGAAGGCGTTGGTATACCCGACGCTGAGCCCGTTTTTTTAATTTAGAATTTTTTTGGCTTCGAATCGAACCAGGGTGTTTTTGGCATTTTAAGTTTAAGGAAGACATGGAATAAGGCCTTAGCAATTTAAAAATAATGTTGTCAGTGATTCAGCTGGGGTCGGACTCGAAAAAAATCGTGTCCTGGAATCCTTGAAAAGTGGCTGCAAAGAGATCCCGTTTGCTTTCTTATAATTTAAAAAAGCTGAGAGAAAGCGTGTTCAGTTATTACAGGTTGTAGAAGGCGGGAAAAAGGTTTTTTCCCTTTCAGATCGTCATGGACGACCACTCTAGTCCAGGGCCAGCGAGGGGTCACCAAACCCACAAAACTAAACACGAAAGGAAAATGTGGGGAAAATGGAGGTAGTTGGATCCCTGTTTTTAGACAACACAAAATCCAAATCCGAAAGGACATCCTCATCAGCGCCCTTTGGATGCGACCGGTACTACCCCCCAAGAGGGTTGTGCCGTTCAAATCACCCAACAGCAAAAAAAAATCGGGAGTTCCCCCAAAAAGATGACGGTCCGACAAAACCGGACGATGGAGGTAGATAAAAGGAACAGATTGTGACGTCTTGTGGGAGTGACTCTCGCGCACGCCCGAAGGGAGGTAGACAGAGCGGGGAAGGATATAAACAAGGTTTTATGTATGGAAAAGGGAAAAAACCTCCCGACGTCCAAGTGGATGGTTTTTGCAGGGTTTTTAAAGAATATTAAAACCAGAAAGAGTAAAGGTCTTTGGGGTTTGAATTTGAGGTTTTCCCGAAGAGCCCCGACGGGGGGTTTTATGGAAAGACACAAAACCTGCAGCTCTCGAAGTTGGGAATTTTGACCCCGGATTTTCCAAAAGGAATTTGTCTTCCTGGGGCAGAGGGCGAAAAGGGGGGGAGTCGGGATCTTCCCAACATTGCTTCCCCAAAGGGTGAACTTGTTAGTTAGTTTCACAGGAGAGTGTTGGTTACAGACCTGCTGGCAGGCTTTCCAACAGGGGGAAGAAAAGGTCTGGATTTGGGAGATGGTGGAGGTTTCTTCTTATCCCACCATCTCCACATGGGGGGGTTGAACTCCCTTGCCGCACGGGCCTGGACAGGGGTTCGAGGTGCGGGTTGGTTTTTCATCTGCCCAGCAGCAGTGTTTGTAGGGCTGCTGGGCAGTTTGAGGGGGGGGTGGCGGTTTTTTGCCTCCACCAGGGGGGTCTTTTTGGGTTGGAGGTGGTGGACTTTTTACCCCCAGAACGACAGATTTACTTGCAATGTTTCGAGAACATGAATTTATCGTCTGGGGAGCGACTGACAAGTAGGAAAACTAAAAAGGGAAACTTTTTGAAAGCCGGGAAAAAAAACCCATGGAAGAACCCCTTTTCCGGGCGTTTTTGAAATGGCCCACCCCTTGCGCTAAAAAAAAACGGTGGGGTAGGAGACGGGGGGGACTTTTTTTAAAAAAATCCTAGCGCAACCCTGTGCAAAATAATCACTTGATGACTGTGGGCTTCATAAAGAAGAAAAAAAAAAAAGGGGGGGGGGGGGGGGGGGGGGGGGGGTGTTTCACAGATTCATCAACATCTGGAAAAACTGCATTTATTAAATTTACTTCAAAAAAAACAAATACTTTACTCTTCACAGAGAGAGGGGAGAGGAGAGAGAGAGAGAGAGAGAAAAGGAAAAAAGGAGAGGAGAAGACGGGGGTAGGAGGGGGGGTGGTGGGAGACTGCCGAGCCCAAACACCCAAGAGTCTCGTTTGTAAGACTTTTCACTCTTGCGGGTCTTTTCAGCGAAGTTTTGATCAAGACGGCTTGCCCCGTGAGCCTACTTGATCGTATTAAACCATGTGCAGACTGTTTGCCCCTGGATAGTGATTTTCCCTCATGCAGTCTTTCATCTAGTTTCACACGTGGCTGAGGGCCCTTTGGAACTGGTCAGCATACTTTTGGGCTCACTTCCTCCTCCAACCATTTTCAAAGTCCATTTTTTTTTTAACTGAAGCACGACTTGCTTCGCAAAAAACCTTTTCCCGCTTTCTGCTATCTGCAAAAGGGAAAATTTTTCATTCTAAATTACTTTTAATTAAACATATTACCGTGGCTCACAAGCAAAAAGGGGCAGAAAATTTTGCTATCCCCCTCGTATACAAAATCGTGGACAAAAAACCCCCCCGAAAGGGGGGGCCTTGCGCATGCTCAAACATCCTTTTTCGGGGGATTTTAAAACCTGACTGAGAACCCTGATGGCCGGGAAGGCGGGGGGGTGGGGAGGGTTTTTTGCGTAGCCCGGTAAGTATTAGTTTAAAAAGTTTTTTTAATAAAAATTTCCCTTTTTAAATTACACATACATACCGGGCCACTAATGCGAGTGCACCCTGGAAGGGGGCTCACCTGGTTCCCGCCGGGGGGAGCGAAAAGGGGCCCGGATCTGTGGCGGAGTGGAATGTTGCGCCACCCACGGATGCGTGCCCTAGACCCATCTCACGCAGACGAAAACGTCGCCAGGTAGAATTGGATGAAGGGCCAGGGGACCCCCAAATATGGGGATCTCCCAAACCCTGAATGCTGGCATTAAGCTACTGCCAGCGAAGACGCCCATGCCCAATTCATGAGGTTAGGTGAGAAAACCCAAACCCCCTTCAGGTTGCGTACGAGCTTTAAGATTTTCCTCAGCCATCGAGAGATTAAAGAGCGCCTGATGCCTCCTTATAACCTTCGTTGAAAGAGGAATTTCCCCAGTGATGCAACCTTGCCGTTGGTTGGGGATTGCGTGTCTCTTTGACCGGAGAGCATGCTGGGGGGGAGACCCTTTCCCTGGGGGCCCACCCAAGCCAACAGGTCAAAGGGGTTAGGGGACCAAAAAAGACACTAAAAATGGCCCTCCGGTTGGGGGTTTAAATTGGGGCTAAAAACCCGGTCCTAGAAAAAAAAACGTTGTTACAGAAACCGCAATGACTTTTTTCCAAAAAGACCAAAAGAAGACATGGCAAAGGGAAAAGTACTGACGGGGAAAGGGAAAGGCCGCCGGAATGACGGGGCCAAGCGAAGAAGTTTCCCCAAAAACCCGTGTCCCGGGAAGGTGTGGTTGGGGCCTTTTTCCCCAGGGAATTCAGGGGACAAGTCAAGTCAAGTCAAGTAAGAGAGAAACAGGTGGTGCTGCTTGGAACGAGAAGATTTCGTGGTTTTCCCTTACTCCCGCAAAGCGCAAACCGGACAGAGAGTGGGGTCTTGTCGCCCGGGGGCGAGAATAAAGGGGAGAGGAAAGAATGGAGTGGTCGGGGAAGAAAACCCTGGCAACGGGTTTTTTTCCAAAAAAATTTTGGGAGGAGGCGAAGAGATATCGAGCCATCCGGTTGGGAAAGCGGTCCCTAGGCAGGCCCTAAGGGCGTGGACCCACTGCAGCGCCCCCCGAGCCGGGGAAAAAGGAAAGGCGTTTTGAAGGAAAAGGAATTTCAGAGAAACCCCCGGAGGGCTCGAAGGGGGGAACCCTGGGGGGAGGAAGGTAAAAAAAAGATCCCCCCCGGGACCGGCGGGGCATCGGGCCTCCTTAGGGCTGCTCCTCTGACCAGACCCCGCAGAAGGGGTCGCCCCCGAAGGAGGGCCCCCTAACTGGCGGTTAGGGGGAAAATAGCCCCCTGGAACTTAAAAGGAGGCGAAAGTTTTCTCTCCGATAAAAGAAAGCTGGTAGTTGCCAATTGGCATTGAAAGAAAATGAGGTGATACTGGTGGCGGAGCACCAAGATAGCCACCTTCCGTGGACACTTAGACATTTTGGGGTTCCCCTGACCTGTGGGCATGTTCCAAGGCCGATTACCGTGGGGAGGCGCCCGTGCAGAAAGGCTCCCGCCAGTACCGGGGGAAGATGCAGACTTTGGTTTCCCGTGTGGAATCCCCTGACCGCGGCTGGAGCGGGGCCCTTCCCTTTTAAGGCAGGGGTATCGGGGGCACGTGCGCAGGTTTAACAGTTCCGGGAAACCCGTTTGGGGCCGGCCAGCGGGGAGCCACCGAAAAAGCAGGCTGCACTTCCCTTGCCTTGGGGAGAACTTTCCCAGAAGGGGGAAGGGGGGGGGAAAAGGCATAGCCCGTCGGGCCACCAAGGGGAGGACAGGGCGTCCACAGCCCCGCTGCCGGTCGGAACTGGGGAGAATACAGCGGAGCGGGGGTTTTTTTAAAACCGGGGTGGCGAACGGGTCCACTTGTGGTTTGAACCACACGTCCAGAGGGTTTCTAGGATGAGGGGGGCGAGAGTCCATTCTGGGGAAGAACCATGGCGACCTCTGGGGGGGTCCGCAGAATGTTGATTTTCCCCCAGGAACATGTTTGGCCGGAATCCGGATTGTTGCGTCTCGCCCCAAAAAGAAGAAGCTGTTCCCCGCCTCAGGGACGGGGAGTTGAACGCGCCCCCCCCCTGCTTGTTGATATAACACGCCCGTCGTGTTGTCGGTGTTGAGGAAAAATTTTTTCTTTCGGGAAGGGAAGAAACCCTTGAGCTTGGAACACGGTTTTTCACTCCACCGATTGATTCCAGGCCCCCCTCCTGGGGCCTTCCCCGGGGCCCGTCAGAGGCTACGTGGGCCCCCAACGGGGACGCGTCCTGAACAGGCCCTCCTGGGGAGGGGGGGGAAGGATGGGGATTCTTGAGCTAGCCGGACTGGGGTGCCATTGTACCCCCGTGCTAAAACCACTGCCCAAGGGGGAAAGGAAGGTCCCACGCTGCAGTGCTAAAGCCCAAAACGTTTGCAAAAGGGCGTTGAAACCGGCGTTTGTGCGCGTCCGAGGGGCACAAAGGGGGGCCAAAAGGACTCCATCAAAACCCGAAGAAGGCAGTTTTTGGGCTGGCCCCTGCCCAAGGGAAAAGGAGGGGGCCCCAAGAGGTGGGAGGCGAACCGGGCCGGGGGGGTTTGGGAGCCCACCCCGGTCGGTTGGGGAAAAGGACATGCCCAAAAACTGAAATGCTCGAGGGGGGGTGAGATCGGATTTTTTTTCGAACGAATCCCAGTGCTACAGGGGTTTAAAAACCTGTAGGGCTTGTGGGGAGCACAGGGGGTTTGGATGAGGAAAGGGAAAAGCCAATCGCTAGAAGGCCTTCAAAGTTCCTTTCCCTGAACGTGAAGCAAAGTTCCCGACCCACCTTCGTGAAAAACCCGGGGGGGCCGGGCTAGTCCAAAGGGAAGAGCCCTGAATAAAAAAAGCGGCCTTCCCCGGAAAGGGGGTACTTTCCTGTCCCTTGGGGGGATCAAGAGATGGAATACGCATCCCTTTAAGTCGATGGAACCGCCCATCGCCGGGTGCATGGGTCGCGGATTGACATGGGGGTTTCCATCCGAAAACGGGGAAAAGAAACCCGTTCAAGGGCGAAAGATCTAAACGGTTCCATCCCCGAAGCTTTGGGGACCACAAAAATGCGGCCAAAAATCCCGGAGAGGGAAAGGAAGAGAAAATTCCTCTGTGGCTCCCTTGGGTAACGCGAAAAGGACCCCCCTGGCAAGGGCCCGAGAGGGAGCCAATCCCCCGGAGGAGCGAAAGGGGGGGGGGAAGCGTGAGAGGAGCCTTCACTGCACCCCAAAAAGGAAGAAAACCCCGCTGATCACCCGCAGGCCCAAGGGTTGCGGGAAGGGGCCGCTTTCCCCGGCAAATGAGGTGCCCGGGCGATGCCCCAGGGGCTGCCCTGGGGTGAATTTTCCCGGTTTGGGGGCAAGTCATTTGGGGGGGGGGCCGTCGGGGAAAGGGGGGGGCCCTTTTGGAGCCGCCGGCCAGCGGGGGGGCCGCCCCCGCTTGGTTGCCTGCCTCTGTCCCCCGGGGTCCAAAAAGCCCTCGCCCCTTGGGTTGAGAGGACCCCCGGGGACGAGAAAGGCGTGGCGCCTGCGTTTTTAAAAGGGGGGTGGGGGATGGGGGCCTGACTGAAAGGCGAGGGCACCCTAATTCGGCCTGGCTCTTGATGGTGGCCTGACGTGATTCCCGAACGAGACCCTGACTTTACGGGAAGCCTTGAGGGGGCGCGGGGAGATGGAAACGGGTCAAAAGTGCCCAAAAGGGACCGCATCTCTCCTAGCCAAATGAGTTTAATGGAGCCAGAGAGACCCCCCCCGAATACTTAAACCCTTCACCCTTGACTGGATACAGGCTACCCACTTGGGTCCGCGGACTGGCGGATGGGGAAGGGAACCGAACGGACCTTAAGGGGAGCATAGTCCCCCTAGAATGGAATCCTAACAGATATGGGCCCCCAAACCCCCCTCGCAGACCTTCCCCCTTTCCCCAAAAGGGAGCGCCTGGAAGGGACACCTCCTAGCGGCGATTTTGACCCCTCCTGGCCAGGGGGAGGTCCTCCGGGAGAGGGGGAAAGGGGGCTTCGGGGGGTGGTATTTTCCAAAAGGCCTTCTTTGGGAAAAAGGAAAACTTCTGGGTTTTAAAGGAAAATTCCGCACCCAAGCGGGGAAAGGGGAAAACAGGGACCCCAACCCGGCATGGGGTCCTGCGCCTCCGTGCCCCCGACTCTATTTTTGGGGCCCCCCCCCATGCAGTCGGCCACCATAACTGATCCCTTTAGGAGAAAGGAGGGCCTAGCCGCCCATGGCGAGATCCCCGGGCGAGTTCCCCGCCGAAAAAAAGGGAGGGGGCCCTGACCTCCCGGAAGGGTGACACCGCCTCCGGAACCGGGGGAAGCCCGAACAGCCACCGAGTCTTGGGGAAAGAATAAACCGGGTGACTGGTCCCCATCCTCTGACTCAGAGTCCGCCAGGGGCGGGCCCACAGACCGTGGGGTGGCCCCCCCCGGCGAAGCGGTGCGCCGAGGCCGAGGGCCTGGGGTGGGTGGTTCCCCAGACATACCGGGGGGGGGGTCAGACCCCCCAAGGGCGCGGGGGCCTGGGGGGCAGAAAGCCTCATGGTGGGGGGTGGGGGATAAAACCCGGGCCCCCCGGGGAAACCCCCCGGAAGGGGCTGTGGAAAGCCCTGTCGGGGGGGATTGCCATTGGGCCCATGGCGCCCAAAGGGAAAGGGCCCTGACCCCATAAGGGGGGGTGAGAAAGTGGGCTGGCCCCAACCCTGAAAGTGGGGGGCCAAAAACGCCGGTCCCCTGGGGGTGTCGGGGGAAAGGGGGGGACACCCCGGGGGTCTGCCCAAAAACCGAGGCAACCCACATGAGGGGGGGGGAAGGGAAAAAAACCGGGGGCGAACTGATTTCAGCCCTTAGCGGAGTTGCTTTTCCCCTTTTATCGCCTACCGGCGGGGGAGGGTGACGCATAGTCCACCTCATTGCCCGGGGCCTCCGTAGAGGGCCCGTGCCCTTTGATTTTGCCCTGGAATCGAACGTGAGCAGTAGAACCCCCAGTGAATGAAACAGGGTGCACAACTTTCGACAGAACCGGGCTGAGTGCTCACCGGGATGGGGCAAAGGGGCGAATCAGCAGCCGCCAGGCTGAGCGGATCCAAAACGCCCCCAAAAGAGGGTTGGAGAAATGACTCGCTGTCCAAACAGAACCGAGCTAGTTGAGGTAACCCCGGGGGGAAAGTGACGTGAAAGGGGGAGGAGGAATTGGCGGGGCTAAGACAAGACCTGCCGGGGAGATGTGGGGATCAAAGACAAAACCCTTTTAATTCGCCTTTCACCAAACGTTCCTAGTTTTCCCTTAAACGAAAACTAAACAAGGACACCAAAAAAAAACAGCAACAACAAACGATCGATTTCGAAAAAGTCAAAAAAAACTTAGCGTCCGTGTACACGCGGCCCTTTAAAGGGAAAGGCTGCCGAGAAAAGGGATGTTCTGAGCATGGCAAGGACAGGCCCTTTTAGGGTTTTGTTTTTTCCCTACGGACTTTATTGTATACAGGCAGGGGTAGCAAATTGCTGCCCTTACTGCATTTTGGCCAGGGATAGTTGTGTAATTAAAAAATTGGTTTTGCCACTCTCGTCAAAACCCAAAGAAAAAAAGGGGTCAGGGGAAAAAAATTTGCCAAGTTTGCCGCGTTCTCAAAATAAAAACCCCCCCTTTTATGGTTTCGGTTAACCGCCCGAATGAAACAAAGACCAAAATTTGACCGGCCCAAGCAGAAACCGGAAACTCCATTTTCAACGGTAATTGGAAAAACAATATCGTCGACCTCTCGCCGTTAAAATTGCTTATCACAAACCCACCTCTACCCCCCCCCCCCCCCCAATTTTTCAACATTTACACTGATCCAAAAAAGACCCCTGGGGCCATCAAAAAAACGGAATCCGCCCAATCGGCGGAAAAATCCCCTCTCTGCAATATGTCCCCTACAATATTTAATGATGTACTCCCAAAGCTGTTTCTCACAAACATTAATCCACTTCACTTCAACATTCAAAGACAAAAAAGGAAGGCAAAGGGGCACATTCAAGACAAAGAGACAGTAAAAGGGCATCTAAAATTGTCATACATTTTTATCCGAAACTTTGATCTTTTTCTTTGCCTTGGGTCGAGAAAGATCATCTTTCTGGGGAAAATATACTGTTCCCTTCATATAAGAGGTACTGCCAAAAGACAAAATGACCTGGGGCGTGCGCTTTTGGATCAGAAAGAATTAGAGTTAATAGGTTTCAGGTGAAACAGGAAAAACCTTTATCTCCCCAAAAAAAACACAAGTCTCGAAACGTTTGTTCGAGAAAATACAGAAACCACACATTGTTATATTTTTTTTTTTCAAAAGACGTCGAATATATATGAGAAACCTTATTTACCCTCCTACGGGAAATGGGACATCGGAATCTGGTGGGTTTCCCAAATTTTTAAAATGTGTAGTTTTCTGAGCAGATCAAAACACCACTTGGACCATCATTTCCACCAGGCACTGCACATTTAAAGCATTTATGTCATTACTGAAGTTCCCAACAGTCTAATAAGCTTAGAAATAAAACAAACAGTGACAGAAATAATGAAAATTTACATCGTTGGCCATATCAAAAACATGGTTACTGAATTCGGTTAAAAAACTTTTTTTGAAAATGAAAACTCTCTTTTGTTTTTCAGCTTTCTCTCTTGGGTCATTAAATTTTCAAATATCATTCTGCAGACGGATGTTAGTTTGCAATTATTCTTTTAGAGTGAAAAAAAAACCTGGTAAAGAATGAGAGATATCAATAACACTGATACAAATCAGCATGACAAATCAATATGCTTCAAGGTTATATAACCAACGCTTTAGTTTTACCTACACATAAAAAGTTCATGATATTAATTCTGATCTAAATGAACTTCTTTCATATGCTAGCATCTGTCACAAATTCAAATTAAATCTGTACATATGCATATTTACAACCTCTACACTAATCAACACTATGCTCAACATGCTACCTCTTTGCTGCAAAGATGTGGAAAATCATATGATAATGGCATATATCAAACAAAGCTTTACAATCAAAATTCCATGCACACTATACAACAAACGTGAAATGGCAATGATTTGCCACAAATTTGGACATCACCTGAAATCAAGAAGTTAGCGTGCTCTTCCAGCTGTTCTGAGTATTTCCGCACAACATGGTTCAGACCCAAGTCCAGCTCATAGTACGTCAGCAACTGCTGGGTCTTCTGGCTGCTTCTCCAGTTGGGTCTGAATCTGCCTCCTGAAGAAGCAAAACCAGTGCACACATATATATATATATATATATATATATATATATATATATATATATATATATATATATACATACACACACACATATATGCCTACACAAATTTACTGGAAAGCAATTGTCTACAGTTTGAAGATTTACAACTATATTTGAATACAGAACACAAAGCTTCATAAACGTTTTAACTTTAAACTTTGAATTGACTCGAAAGTTTCAGCTTGTTTTCCAGGTATAGGGGATTTCATTACACAGGCAGTTCATATTCAACTGCCAAGAAACTCATACAAATACTAGAGCACTCTTGAAAATCTTCAGGGGTAGAAGTAGGCAATGATGAACTTCATGGAGAAGCTTGCGAATGTGTTTTCAGCTTTACTGCAACTTAGTGCAAGCCTGAAACATACTGTGCTACAGTCTGTATGCCTGAAAACTGTCTTCACACAATCACAATATATAAAATCGGGAAGGTCTGCTTTAAATTAAAAAAAAAATTTTAAAAAAGAGGGGGGGCAAGATTTGGGTAGCACAGGTGTTGCATCATTTCCCAACTTCTTGTGAAAGTCGGAGGGCAGGAAGGGTCTGGGATCAGAAGGGTGGGGGAAGAAGTAAAGGGTAAAGCTCTGATCTCCACATGATCATCATCCCAAACTGCGGAGGAAGACACAATGTGACACTTCTCATCACTTGAAGTGTCTTATACAGGGGTTCCACTGACTTTTTAGTTTTTGCGTCAAGAAACGCACGCCTCCGCAAAAATTGCGTCAGCGCTGAAAAAAATGCGTAACAAAACTGTACTCACTCCCGTCAAAACAGCTCTGAATCACGTTTGATTGTCTCTTTGCCATTTTTGCTAAGTAAGCCCGCGAAAACAAGCCGGGTCAGTCAACCTTGATATTATTCCTACACGCTGTGACCACGGTAAAAGTTCCCATCAATGGGCGCACTCTGGCATCCAGAATCACGTGGGATGATCGTGTGTGCGTGGGAAGTCATAACGTATTCCGATTGGAAGATGGCACCATCGCAGACGCGGGAAAGATTCCATTTTATTTCGAGGGGAGAAAGGATGAGGCGTTTTGGAACATTCTTGATCTAGCAAAAAGTCAGCGAGTGCCACAGAGTAAAATGTGCACGCACTATCACTAATTGGCGGTGTCAAGCAGTCTGCTGTAGGTCTGTGCCGTGTTTTGCCCCTCTGACATAGGCTTGCGGTTGAGAACAGGGTCCTGGGAAAATTGCGTCGCTAAACGCACGGCCGCGAAAAAAATGCGTAGGAAGGCAGAAAAACGCAATAATTACGCAAAATTTTGCAATAAATGGAACCCCTGCTTATATAATTCCTCTGTTTTATTTCAGTGCTTATTCAGCATCTCTTTGGCTTCAGATATATGGAAAGGGGTGGGGGGGGGGGGGGGGGGGCTTCCAGTTCTGATGCCACTGGAGAAGCTCATGGGAAAAATTGTTAAGCCAAAACAAAATGCATAGTCATTTGCATTCTAATGAGAAATCCTCTCTCTACCTACCATAACTGTATTGCAATGTCTTGAAAATAAGAGGCACTGGCACCACATTTAAAAAATCTGTTTTCATTCAACCATGCCCATCTCCAGGTCTTGACAGAGTCCTCCATTTCAAGAAGCACCTTCACATTCATTACTTCTTGTCGAGAACATTTTTTAACTGGACCACTGGTTGGTTGCTTACGGTGAAAAGAATGGAAAGAAAATTTGTCATAAGCAACTTCACAAGACAAGACATCCATTAGCAACCGACAATTTTACAGTAGAAGAAATCAATCACCAAACGATAAACGCGCAAAGCTATTTCAAAGTGTCAGTTAAAAAGCTTTTTTCATAGTTATAGATCTCTTTCTCTTTTCTGCTTATAAAAATCAACTTAAAAAACAAACAAAACAAACAAAAAAAGCCCTGCAAGTTGTATATGCCTGAAAGCCAAGAATTATTCATCCATACACACAATTTGGCCGAGGCGAGTAGATCGAACATTTGGCTGAGCAGAGAGGATCACTTGCATCCCTGAATTTTACAAGAATGAAGTTCAGAATGTAACACAGAACATTCCTGAATACCTCGAGTACAAATTCTTGCGCACACACACACCAACATACCTTCCCCCACCCTGGCTTCATTAATCATAATCATGCACACACTACATCCATGCATGTACATATTTCTAGGCAAGTACACATGTAACATCTCTCTTCTATCTCAGAAAAAGTGTATTTTGATACTGACATAAGAACTATGTTTCAATCAGTGTGGGCCACAGTTTCCTTCCTAAGTTTGATATATACTAAGTGAAAAACAAATATTTTGAGTACAAAGACATGTTAAGAACAAAAGAAGTATGGGATTTAGCAATACCTTAATTTTTTTTCTTTCTCTGTTATCTTATAAATAAAGAAAAAAAAAATGAATGTACAAATGAAAAAAGTAAATGAATCAAAACCTTATGGTATTTCCTTTGTGAAACATCAACATTACAAAATACAGGAAGATTGTAGACACTTTCGTCTATACTTTTAGACACATCACAGGTCTAGCTAGAAAATGACCAGCAATTCTGAACACTACATTGCTTTACCTCATAGTCGATTTCCAGACAAGTGAAGTGGGGATTTTCAAAGCCAACATCAATGCCAATCATGTGATAAACCAGTGTGTTGGACTTGTGTGCCTCCAGAGGAGAGGATATGGTCAGGCGAGCCTGTGCATCACGATTCAAAATATATACCAGCTTCTGCTTTTCCACTGCACCTGAAAACACAGACATGTCATCTCAAAACAACTGGCATACAAACTGAAAACTGCAGATGTACCGCAAGCAGCAACACATTCAGTCAATTATTCATCATGTTATCTGAAAACAGGCGATGTATTGCAACACATGCAACTGTTCATTCACCACAAGTTAATTATGTGCAAAATATAAACCATAAATGTCACTTTCCTGGTGTATATTGTCAATTCCCTGTTGTTACTGTCTGCATTACGTACAAAGTCAATGTCTGATTAACACAAGACCAAATATTCACATCATTGTAAATTAAATGCTGATTTCTGAACTAACAGTAACAGCCTAGTGTTATACTTAAACGGTTGAAATGCTGGCTTTCCACACCAAAGAGACAGCAACTTGATGTAAACTCTGTGCAGTTCTTATCCCAGCACCGCCCGGTGGCTCAAAGACGGAGGTGTTTCTTAACATGTGGACAGACCAACGTTACCAAAATGTCTAAAATCATACCAAAATTGTATGGAAAGATCAAATTTAGCTTAGCTCCTACAGCCCAGCCAATCGAACACAGCCTTCAGGTCTTAAACAGCTCAAATAAAAAAAAAAACCAAACTGTCACATCTTTACAAAGAAAGAAACAAAAGCAAACGACATATTAGCTCAACAACTGCCTTTCTTGAAGCTGATAAAGTGATATGAATAAGTTGTGCCAAGTATTTCTGGACCAAAAAAAAAGGCGGTAATAAACTTTACCAAAGGCACACACAAACGTACCATGCATACACATGACACAAAAAAATCCAGGTGACTACAAAATATAATTTCATTTGATAGACAGGAGGCCTATAGTAAAAAAACCAAACAACAATTTGTCCTGAGTAAGCTTAAGCTATTTCATTATATTAAAAAAAAAATCTTAGCTAAAAGAAACAAAACAACAATCAGCCTTAGAACACTCTCTATAGTAAGTCGGGATAACATCATGTGGTCTTTTGCAAAAAATTTTGATGTGGATCATGTAGACAAATCATTTAGGTCACTGCAATTCGAGGTATGGAAGATGAATGCATGTCAAATTCTGGTAGTCCAGTTTTGTAGAAATTGTACATCACTGTGGAAAACAGCTCAAGAGTTACTTGCTATAAACTAAGTCAAGATTGAAAGGTGAGTGGATCTAAGGTAACAGAACAGGAGTTACTGCTATATAAGAAGAGTGTGGGAAAAAAAAAAAAAATTCAAGATCTGAAGGTGCAGCTGGCACTAAGTTAAAAAAACAAGAGTTATTGCTAAAAAACAAAAAAACAAATCAAGGATCTTGAAAGGGGCAGTGGCACTAAGTAAGTTCCTTTTTTCAATCTTAAAGGTCTACTTAGAGGTGTTTCGATAATTGGTCAGCTATCGAAATATGAAAGTATTGATAAATTGGTAAAATAAACATCCGATTCGGCTCCGATCACACGAAATCCGATCGCGGAAAGAAGTGGGCATTTTCACCTGTAATCAAGAAAACGGGCGAGGTAATCAACGAATCTTGCATGGCTTAAACTGCTCTTGGATGTGAAGTACATGATGGTCAGCGACGGCGACCAGGAAAAAGCGATTCTGATGGTTTTGAACATCTCGCTCGGTATTTATAGATATGTAAAAGCAGTGACTATGATCTGCGACAGACAAAGTGACTGGGGATGTTTCTGCAAGGCTGTAATCTTATCCGGTTTGAACGCTAAGTTCTTTTTACCACGTCAGTTCTAGATTCCACGATGGAAGCCCGAACACAGCATTCGAGAAGGCGTACGGGACTTTACCGAAGTCTCGAGGGAGGCTACCGATGACTTTTGTTGCGATACGCGTGGGGAAGGCGAGCGGAGATTCTCCTTCCTCAAGCCTTAAGTGTTCATTCAATTTAAAAAGTGTGATCTGTATAGATAACATAATAAAAGTGAGGCATTCGTACTCATCTGTACGAGTAGGTAGCGACCAGCCAAATTTGAATTGCAAATTGCATATTTCTGTTTAGATTTTTGATAGAACTTTTAAAGCCAAAAACAAAGTAAAAAAAAAAAATATGCTCTTATTTTATTTGTTTAAGAAGATATCGACATTTTAATATTGCATTCTGCCGACGTTCGCATGTGTAACAGTGTGACATGGATCTTTGAAGGCTCCAGCAAGAACACCATGCATGTGAGACATAAGATATTAGCATTTGGAGTGTAGTGTACAATATACTCTTAGCACACAAATTTAAGGGCCTGTCCCCAACTCCCCAAATTGCCGCTTTGCTTGTGGTCAAAAATGGCACTTCATGCAATTCCGGAGGAACGTCATACGGCACGTGGTGCATGTTTGGGGGTACTAAGATTATTGAAAATGACCGCAATTAGTGATTTCTTTAGATTTTTTTGAGTTACCAGTTTGCATAGACTTAGCTAATTTTTTTCAGCCTCAATGGGTCTGTAAACGTTCCATCTATTGAGGTTCGTAAATATGCTTAGAAAACGGCAAAATGTACAGATGGGCAAAATGTCCGTAGAATCGACAAAAATAGAAAATAGGACATAATTCCTGAACTAATACTGATTTTACTTCAATTGGGTGGTTGTATTCTAAATGGTATCTTTTGTCTTGTAAGTGTTAAATGACAGAAATCAAGCAAAAAAAACTACCGCACAATCCATTTTAAATGATGCTTAGGGGACCTAAAATCACAGACGTCAACAGGAAATATTGCAATGTTTTCCAAACCCACTTTGTCTATCCCTCTCAAATTTTAACCAGATAAACTAAAATGGTGTATGCATACATAAACTAATGAAAGTCATCACTGACATACATTTTTGCTTATTTGATTGGGGTTTAATAATCTACTAACATATAGTGTAAAGATCTCAAACCAAAATCCTTATTTTTGAAAATGAGGTCAACAGGTTCATGATAGCTGACATCACTGAAAAGAACATTTCTTCCAAGTCCTACCTTTCAAATAACACTTAGGTCACTAACAACAGACATTTCTTTGAAAAGAAGCTATCCACAGACGATTTTCAAACAGGAAACGTTTGAAATGCGTCGTATCTTGGCGTGATCATTTGGCCAGTCACAACAGATGGGACCTCCCAGATGAAGAAGATGGGGCCAGGGTGAGGTTGGATGCAAACACCACTGAGGCGTTGATTGGATACACATCAAGTGAGTGTGGCCATCGGTACACATGGCGGGCAATGGCACCTCTACCCACAGTGCCCTTGCGTCCATGAAGTTCACCTCCGCTGATCCTCTTTCTGCAATGTTCTGTTGCAATGCCCTATGAGAAAGTCATCTTCAAAGTAGACAGCAATGGCTCTTTGGCTGCCTGGCCCACATGAAATTTTCTACCATCTTCTCCTCTTTATTGCTTGTCCAGCATCATGACAGCCGGGCTGCCCTTCTGGATGGAGATCAGAAGCTCTTCCAGCATTCTGTATGGCAATTGTCACAAGGGTGGAGGGGTCCTCTGGTTGGCACAGGAAGAAGCCATGGGAGAAGGAAGCCATAGGCAGTGGTTAAGCTTGCTGGATGATGTAGCTCTTACCACTCTGCTGGTTCAATCTATGTGCAAGTCCCAGTGCTCTGGGATTCTGAGGGACCTCTGCCACATGAGACTTGCTGGACCAACATGCCCTATGTCAGCAAAGCGTAAAGTGACCTTTGGGAGGGCATATCAACCTTCAGGAAATCCCGGAACCACACAGGTGGCTGCAGTTCTGATGGACAGCACCACCACCTGTTGAGCTGGTACTTCAGGGACTCTCCCACATGCTCCATAACTGCTATCTTGGCCTCGTTGAAGTGACCGTTTTCATCTTTGAGGCGCAGTTCTTCTGGATCGTGCAGAACTTCACCAGCATGTTGTTGGTCCAAATTGGGTTGCTTCCCATTTGTTCCTTCAGATTAATTAGCTGTGTTTTTCAAAGTGATGCAGTAGTTTGGTGCTCTTCAGTTTTGGTCTAAGGAACCTTTTTCTTCTTTGACAACCTACACTTTTGATGTTGTTTAATTAAGTGCTCCTGGTTTTTTTTCATATCAGTTTCTTTCCTTTTTTTAGCCTTTTGTAATAATTCGGACTGTTGTATTGTCGAAATTTTTTGTTGCTCTCGGTAACTTGTCCTCGTAACAGATGTGGTTCTTGATCTGATGATTTCTTATCAGCTAATCTTTTTAGCCATTTACGTTTCTAGTGCCATCAAACGTTGGTTTTCTTCATGCAAAACGTTTTTTTCAGGTGTCAATTCTGATTTTGATGTTTTGAGTGCTGCCTGTGTTTCTTCAGTTGCCGGCGAAGAGCAGCTAACTGTCTCCATGTGTTGCTAATTTCTGGCGCATTCCCATTATCCGTCTTTTATTTCATTATGTGACTGAGGATTGACAATTGTACTGCAGAGCAGAGTGGGTCTGTGGGATAAGTTTTGTTCCAGGACTCTTTTTTAATACAACATGCTCTGGGAGGCCTGCAAAAGAAAGTTTTCAATTTCTGCTGGACTCGCTGGGGGATAATGTTGCCCCCTTATAGCCCCGCGACCGCAAAGGGCCTATCAGGGCTGTGATGCTGGGTATGGGAAGCACTTTTCAACAGACTGTCATAGGGTTTCCTGGTTTTGGCCAATTTTGTGTTGAGCGGTTTGTAGAGAGCCCTGAATGTTTTTCACCCTTATATGTGGATCAACTCTTTTTGTAGAGACAGGCCTTCTTCTTTTGGAGATCAGCTGATCAATTCAGCAACCCATTTTGTCACTGACACTCACACCGCTGGGATAGTCAAAGGATATTCTGGTTGAAAGGAGGATAGGTTGTCGCATGCCTTGATTCCTTTTTCTGCAGTAAGTGACCAAATATTTCTTACTTAGTTCGAAACCTGACATCCGTCTCTAAAATCTCTGAAGATCACCATAAAGGATATCGTTGAAAACACCTCTTATTGCATGGTTGACCTTGTTTTTCAGGTAGGGGGTGCAAAAATGTTTTCATCACACACTTTGTCAACAAAGGCGGAAAATCCATCCCAGCTCTTCTACAGGTCCGTCTCAAACAGTCCAGTTGAAGCAGCAGCTTGTTGGTGGCAACTGACTGCTTGGTCAGGCTACTTTTCTCCCCTCCTTCTGCTGTGAGGTACTGCTTCATGCGATGAACTGGTCATTTAAGGAAAGAAATGGAAAAATTTTAAGCAATTTGACTTCCATGGTTTTTTGCATGCTTCTCAGAAGCGGCACTGTGTCAGTGTGGGGGGGGAAAAAGGAAGGAGAGAGAAAGAGGTGTTGTGAGCTTCAATGTGTGTGTGTGTTTGTGTGTGTGTGTGTGTGTGTGTGTGTGTGTGTGTGCGCGCACACAACCTATATCATGTGATTGTGAGTGTGTTTTCAAGACATCACAGACATTTGCCAATATAACCTTTTTACAATGAAGTGATGATATTTACTGAAAATACTCTTAGTGCGCTATTTTAACAAGGAACATTTCTTTAGTACTTTTTCCCATTACTTTATATAAATACTAGACATGCTCAAAGTGCTGACGTACCTTAACCCCAATAGCAAAAGGAAAGGCAAACTAAAAACACTCATTTCACTCCTCACCACACAATCGATCATGTATTTTTTAAATGCAGTCTTTTTTCATAAATGTATGTTTCTTTTCGTGACTGTGTTGATAAGGGGGGAGGGAGAGAGAGGAATAAATGGATATGATGTGGTGGCTATACCACGCGGGGAAAAATCAACACGTACTACTGCCCCTTCTTCAATACTATTACAAAAATAACACATACAATGACAGAAAATCAACGGATCATTGCATGAAAACAAAAAAAAATAAACGAGCACTATGCAGCATTCAATTCGAAGAAAAAACGCTAGAACACGGCCGACTCCGCCCGCAAGAACGACCAGATCGTTTTGTTACTTGTGACAAAGTCATTCACTTCCGGTAATCGATACAGTCAAATAATATAATAAATATGCCCAAACTTTTTTTTATAAAAATGTAAACATACGATTCGACCATGTGCAATCTTGAAAATTTATTTAGTAATGTGTAGGGTAAAATGAGCCCTTCCGATAAAATTAATCCAACTTCGACTGGAAGACGACAGAGTACAGAACATGTTTTCCTAACACTTTTCACTTGATCATTCTAATTCAAAACTAACCATAATTGGTCATTCTACGATTCATTTCATTGATAGATGCTGCTTAAATAATCGATCTGACATAATCACAATAAACTTACCATGAGATCCTGGACACGGGTACGTCCATTTCATTTGAAAACGATATGGGTCGGTCAGACGCACTTGGCCATGTAGGTCGCCTTTCGAATTTTATTGTTGTGCTCGCGACGTTTCCGCACACTCGCTATTCGGCTTGCGATTGGTGGATATGGCCACGGGGGGGATAGGTCATTTGCCATACCGCTGTGTTGGACTTGAAATCTCTTTCCAGCGCACCCTAAGATGATATATCTTTAATTCAGTATTTCTTGGAGATAAAGTAGATTGAAATTTACCCAATTTTTTCAACTGTTTTTCAATTAATACTGGACTTAAATTATTTGAACTTGTACTGTTTTAAAGGGAATCTTCGATCTTTTATTATGAAAACTATTTTTAGATCACTCGTCAGCATGAGTAAGGCGAGTCCGAGATTTTCCAACACGTTACAACTATCGGGTTCGGCGGACGTCGGCCCAATTTCGCTACGGCGAGCTGACTTTTCTTTCCAGGGGGTATTTTTTCATTTAGATTTTCTCTTATCTCACGCATTCATGACAAACAAATGAAAATACATGAGAATAAAAGTAGATAAATTAAAGGTTTATCAGAATCAAAAAGCATCGTTATTATAGATACAGTATTACACCATTACTGCCTGATGAAGTGGGCCTATTTTCCCTAAAATCAACCATTCCTCATGCTGACTGGGGCGTGCGCTACCTAGTACGAGTTACCACTCCGCCTTCAAAGTTGTTCGAGCACAATGCAGACGAAAGTTTTTTATCCACTCGAACGGGCTCGGCAATTGTCGGGATAGCTCGTTTCGCGGTCCAAGCTGGAACTGACGTGGTAAATAGAACTTTAGCTGCCCGGCATGGTTGCACGAACCGAATCCACTTCTTTTGAGTATCTGGGTCAGATGGAAATGTGTGCAAAGAATATCCGTCTCCTGCTGAGCTGCTGCACTCGCCTACAGCACAATATCTGCCACCCCCTCGTGACTTTTTAGGCTGTGGGGATCGCAACTCGTGTTGATTTCACTTGGCTTGGCTTGTTGTGTAGGTCGCGACTGACGGCCAGTCCATCAATTTGACGTCACGGTTTTCGGTCTACCGCGCGGGGTTTGAACAGGTGTGCAAAAGTCGTTTTTTATCTATTAAATTCTTCCGGCGATTTTTTTTGAAAAATGAATACCATACTCTAGTTATATGACATGTAGACCTGTTTTTAAAAAAATTATCGAAAATCTCTAAAGTAGACCTTTAAGTATGATGTGTTATGAGAAGAGAAGAGATTCTTTTGTTATGGAAAAAAAAGAAGAAACAGGGTAGGGGTGGGGAACAGACGGGGAAATTTTCTCGAGTCTCTCCACATGAACAAAGTCACAAAAACAAGGTTCAACTTCAATTTATAAGTACCCCATACTGGAAACAACAGTGCAGCATTTCGTGTAATCTATTTACTTGTAACATTGCAAAGAACCTACCAATCATGACAGCTCTGCCTTTTGGGTCCACAGCCAAGTATTGGCCTGGCACAATGCGGCGGCATCCACTTTTGCCAAATGTCTCCTGGTGAATTTTTTCAAATTGGTTCTTGCTTGGAATGTACTCCAATATCACAATGCGCCCCGAGTCTGATCCAACCACCACATAATCTGTAAGGATCAATACCATCAACTGTAAAGCAATGCAATGACATAGTAAAACTGCAAAACAGTACACTGAAACAAACACTACAAACAGTACACTGAAATAAATAATCACTTCCATAACTGTCTCCCATGCTTTCATAACTAATTCCTTCATCATCCCCAAAAATTATAATCTAGCAATTGTTCTCTTGAGCATATGTGCATACAGAGAACATCACTTGCAAATTTGTGAATTTCATGCATGAGACAGAAAGTAATACTCATGTAAGAGATAGACAGAAATGCTCATAAAGCAAGACTACGGAGAAACAAGAACAAGAAACAAAGATTAAACTGTGCTATCATTACTTGTTTTTTTTCTGAGCAGCATATTTATTAAAGATTCCCATTCTCAAACTTTATTCTCAAGAATATTTGCAGTTCCAGTTATTATTCCAAATCTACGATTTGTGCTAAGTCAAATCTTCACGTACCTTTGGTGCCTCCTGTAAGCCTGAAAGGCATGAGAGAGCGTACGACGCCAAACACCTCAATGGACAGAACAGGGTAGATTTTGCCTGTATTAGGATCATGGCGCAGCAGTTCCAGAACCTTTCCACGGGATACCACAATCTCTTGCAGTTTGGACCCAGAGAAGTTGCCATGCACGGCTGTGACGATCCCCGTTGATCGTTGCAAGGTCAAGTTGTACAGATACATCTTTCAGGCCTAGAAAAAAAAGGAGACTAATTTTACTGACTGCAATAAACAGTAACAGGAGTAACATGACCACCACAATCACCAACCACCACAGCATCAACATGAATGATAACTACAATTTCAGGGAGGAAAAAAAAAGGCAAATCGCTTGTTCACTGAGGGTACCAACTGGGAGATCCTTGACACAAAGACCTAATTGCGCTGGTTTTCACAGCTTTCTGAGGCAAAGCATTCCAGGTCCAGACAGTCTGAGGAAAGAATCCTGTTACTAGCGCTAGCCTGTGTGGTGTCATATATATATGGAAGATCTGTGGCAGTTCTGAGACAATGAGGGACCATTGTTGTTGCAGGGTTGGTGGGAGGAGCTTCTGTCAAAGGATACAGTATTAACTTCTGCATACAGAAGTTTGTATATGATCACACACACCGATACAGTCTTCCTAGAGCTACAGCTTCACTGTTATATAGAGGGTTATCCAAGTTGTACCACTGCACACATCCCGAATGAATTGCCTTACGGCCTCAGTGCCATCTGCACTGCAAATCGGATGGGACTATAAACCGAGGTCTAGTCTGTGTCACATGCACTAAAGATCATACACGGACTCTAAAGATCCCGATGCTCATGTCCTAAGACGGGTGAGTACCGGCTACACGAAAATACACAATGCATGCAACCTGTGTGCCATAATAGTCTACTTGAAGACTGCGAGCACGGGGCAGGTTAAACATCCCCACCTGGAAAAGAAAAAGACTGCTTCCAAGGTTTTAATGTCCTGTTGTTGGTTTAGATAGTCTGATGGTGAATATTCCATGACATGATGATTGATGAGGATGAGGATGAAGACAAGACTGCGGATTTCTATTCCAGTGTGAGACAGCATGTCTGGGCTGTACTCTGCGCTTAACTTTAATAAATAATTACTTTTCCACTTGTCTGCCAGAATATTTAGGCTAGTTATCCTGGACAATCGGACAGGTGGGTATTTCGAGCCATGCATGCCCACATCAAAGAGTTGTCTCTTCATCTTCATCCGTCTAGTGTCCTCAACCAACAGGCTGATTATTCTGACGCTTGTAACGGAGGGGTAGGCGCCAAAAAAAACAAAAACAAAACCCAGCCCTTGCAAACTGTGCAATATATGCTCAATCCAAGTATCATCAATGTCGAACATGTTTCGGAGTAGACTACCAAGTGCTATAGGCCTACCTGTCAGTGTCACTCATTCGAGTTTGAAATTAAATAATTTAACAACTAGTCAGACTCAGATGCATAGAAATATCTATCTCGCACCATTCGAAAAAAAGCGTTAACTGTGATACAGGTAAATGTATGACACGAATACAAACACTTGCTCAATAGTGTAACTGAACCTTAGTAATGCTGAAATTGGCTGCCTGAAAAGAAAAGAGAAAGAATCTGGGCATGGAGGCCGACAGGAAAAGGAAACTAGTGTGCGTCGGACAAATCGTGGGGACTTAGACGAGACCACGTTGATGGGCCAAAGCGATCATCCTATTCATTATCAACCAAAATATATGACTGCAAGTTTACAAATGGGCTTTCAAATTCTCCCAGAACTGTGACGAAGAATATCATATTCACTTACACAACAGATACAAGGGATTCAGTTCATCATATCCTAAGCGTCGGCGATCACCTCAAATGTGACTTCCGGTGCAGGCTTGCATCCCGTCATGCACAGCTGACAAAATGGCGGCTTCCATAGGGGATGCCACGTCTATGGCGTCTATGGATTCCGTAGAAAATTTGACAGAAATCGATGATATTAAAAAAGCTTTAGAACGGCTCAGTAAGCAAGAGGTTAGTACTTCTTGTATTTTTTTTTTCTCCATGGAATGCATTGACTTCATTGTTTATGTATTGAAGCCAAAGTACAAATACATGTAATCTAAAAGTACGAGTATTCATCGCCATGTACTCGTTTAGTAGAAAACTAAGAGATACTGTTACTCGTCACACTCACGACACTGCACACACGGAAGAGATACCATAGCACTAGTACTATAGTGCTAGTGACCCAGTATATTGCTATAGATTGAGGTGCCTACTCATGCCTTTACTGTACAGTGGAGTGTGACCGTTTAACTCACAGCCGGGACCATTGGTCAAGTTATGAACGTGATTTGGTCACTATGAGTTTATGGGAGTTATAAGGAATTAATATTGTGGATACTACTCTTAGATCTAATAATCTAAGATACACTTTTGGGTTAATCTATTTACAGTCAGTGAATCAAGTCTTCTTCTCTGCTTTCTTTTAGTGTCCACAGTCGTCATGTTGATTATTCTGACACTTTTATGTGTATGACCATTTTTTTTTATCCCGCCATTAACTTGATTAAGGCAGCCATACTCCAACTTCGGGAAGGTGCATGCTATGTGTAAAGTGTCATCCATACTAACGGCCAAACTGGCCTCCTTCGTCTCATACTATTCTGGCTTGAGCAATACTGACATATCAATTGACGGAGCACAAGAAAGCCGCAAGGCCATACAAGCTCCTACCTGTCTACCTACCTACCTACCTACCTACCATCTCTTCTGAAAGTTGGTTCTGGATATTACCTGCAACCCCAAGATTACGAGTCTGATGCTCTACCAACTTAGCTGTTCCGGCCCCATAGTTACAGTCACATTGCATGCAAGAATTGTACTGGAGAGGAGGATGCACCGTATATCAGAATACTGTTATCTTTACATTCTCATGGACTGAAGTATGGACCATCTCTTGCTCTTGAGGAGTGTTTGTGTCAATGTGATCATTTGGCTATATGATGTTTAAGATGCTTTACTGAATTTTATTCTACTATTGGTGTTATGTGTTGTATTATGTCGAATTCTTGTAGGTCTAGTTTGCTTAAGTTTTTGTGGATTATGCAGTAACTAGATGACCCACTCTCCCTTTTCTGTCTCTAGCAGAGAGCATGTTGATGCTTCTGCTTCCTTATCATTCTAAAGCAAAATACATTGCTGTTCACACCAGTCAGGTTTGCTTTCTGTCAAGGCTATTTCTCCCATGATATTTTGTTGGTTTCTCATGATTTTTGGCTTAAGCTAATCCTTTGAATTCATTTCTAGTGGGTTATAGAAAGTTTAGTTGTTAATGTCTTTTGTTTAACAATTAATGATTGATCTCTTCACTTGCTGCTTCTCCTGTCTAACTTGCAAATCTTGCTAACCATATGTGCTGACCTGTGCCAGTGAAATGAAAATGATCATGTATTTTTGTTTCAGGAGGAAGTAGAAGAAGAGCTGAAAGGCCTGTTGGAACATCAAAACACCCTGGAAAGTAAAATGTCCAGTTTGCACAAGATGCTGTGAGTTTCCTAACAAGGATGAACCAGACAGAAATGAAAGTATTAAGGATCAGTTAGGACATACTGGATATAACAGATAAAATACCATTTAGAAAATGTGAATAATGAAAGAAAGAAAGCTACAAGTACAGATCAACAGTAGGTAGTCTTTTCTGGCTGTCTTTGCCACCTTTTCATCATTGTACAGGCAGATTGCAGACAAATTTAGCATTGCCTGGGTTTTGTAGAGGTGTCTAGGCGTCTGTCAATGTTTGCTCTGATTTCAGCTATGCTTCGCTGGTTTTCTCAGCACTACCTGGTTCTTTGAACCTCTCATAGTCACAGTATTGCTGGCTTTCTTAATTTTGTGCAAAGTGCTTGATTTGCCTTTTGTTCCATCCTTTTCTTTCACAACTGCCTTCAGATGCTGTGCTCAGTTGTCTCGAACCTCTCACCATGTATCGCTCAGCCATTGGTGAGCAGCAGACCTTGAAGGAAAAGGGTTGACTTGATTGTTTGCTGATCTGTGTTTTGTACGGGCCATTTTGTTTGTTATCTCACACCTTTTATAACGTCTCAGAGGTATTGGTGAGCAGCTGACTATGAATAAAGGCTGAAGATGACTGACTCAGTGACTGACTGACTGTTGATCTGTCTTTGGATCGGACCAGTTAGCTACTGCTTCCTGGTAAATCAGTATGGATTATCATAAACTGGCAGGGTTATGTTGGCACAGGATGAGTTGTAGGTAACAAGGTATCTTGCTTTGAAGACCCATTCTCCCTCATGAGCCAAGACTTGACATTATCAGCATGTCTAGAACAAAAAAACATTGATGCTGTGCTTGAGCCGGTGCCCCTAGCTCAGGAATTCAAAAGGATAGAGTAGGGCAGAACAGAGGGGTGGGATGGAGTGAAGAAGGGTCCTTATTTTTTGTCATGATACAGAGAATAGCCTGTTGATGTACTACTACTTAGCTTAAAACATTTTTTTTTTCAGACCTAACTTACAGATACTGGAAACGGACTCCCGGCAGTTGAATAGCATGATCTCTTTCACCTCCACACTGGCAGAAAATGTCAGTGGTAAAGTGCGCAAGCTGGATTTAGCCAAGGTGGGTCTGTATGTCAGCACACAAAGTGTTATGTTATGCATTTACCCTTTGTTTGAAGACTTAATTCAAATCAAGTTATGTTGTTTTTGCCCATCCAGCCACAGGGGCTACATTAGGACTGACGCCAGGAAAAAAAACAAACACGCACATATATGTACAAACGCACCCCATCTGCACGCACGCATGCATGCACTCACTTACTTATACACGCATGCACGCGCACACATGCATATCCACACACACACACACACACACAATGCTTGCTCACATGCACATACAGCAGGCGCGCAGGTGTGCACACTCTTGTGCATACATCAAAATTGTCAGAATTTGATTATGCCACTGCAAATTTGCAGTCAGCCTGATGATCTATATGGATTTGCGGTCATTCTCATGAATCAACCGTGAACTTGAAGTCAGTCTCACAATCACTATGAATTTGCAGGCAGTGTCATGATTCTACCTTGAGCTTGCTGTCAGTCTTACAATATCTGTGAAGTTTTCACCAGTCTCTCTCGTGATTCAACAGTAAATTTCATCTCAGTCTCACAATTACTGTGGATTTGCAGTTGGCCTTGCAGTTACTGTGAACTTGAAATCTGCCTCGTGACTGCTATGAAATTGTAGTTGGCTTTGAATTTGTTGTCAGTTTCCCCCTTTTAAAAAAAAAAAAAAATGTAAAACAGAGTATGGTGAAAATCAAAGTTGCAGCTGACAACTCCTCTGTGTTAGCTGGAAGACAGCTGTTGAGTTTCTTGATTGAGCTTAAAATGAGTATGTCTGAAGTTGTTGCCCATAAAGAAAGAGGATGAATGAACTTCAGCAATTTATATGAGAATTCAGTCCACATATGTCACATGCATTTCACCAGACAGACCTGAAAATGAAAGCAATTGATTGAAGACTATTATCACGAACATCATGGGTATTATCATTCATGTAGGTGGTGTGAGACATATGTGCAGTACATTGAGAAACAGGCGTATGTTTGATTCAAAAGTTATACTTTCAGTTTGGGTATCTGGTAGTTACCAAAGTTAAACTGATCTTACAAGAGAATTTACTGTAAATGTATTTGATTTTACGTATACGGGCATTTTTATCATGATTTTCTCCAGTTTGAAGAAAATGTTTCAGAGTCGTGTCGTGGAATGCTCACAACGAGTGGAAGATATACTGGATTTGAAGTTTTGTACTGATGGGGTTCAGATTGCCTTACAGAACGAAGACTACGAAAAGGTGGGACTGATGCAATGATACTTGCTTTTCTCTGTTGGTGTTTGCTTGAAAATGTTATGCTCATATTTACAGTACCCACAATTCTTTGAACACTCGGGTACTTGCAAGGAACCTTCAGATGAGTCCAGTATTTTTTTTAAACTAACAGTTTTGTTTTCCAAGAATTATTAAGATTTGTAAGTGAACATTGATTTTGCTCTGGAGCTTCTTAACAAGATTTATATTCACAAACCATGTACAAGGGTCATCTGTAGTTTTTTTTAACCTGTCAAGTAGCAGATAAGAGAAGTCTTGTTCTTTTTTATCATTGTAAATAGACAATATATATTTTCAACACTGGAACTTGGCTCCTATAATTGAAGAAACATTGGCTGTGTGACGTCTTGCTCCACAGCTTGACACATCCAATGTTTTTTACACTTATGAGAGCCAGGCACTTATATGCATTGAAATGATATTTATGATTGTATACGCATTTCATATGTATGTACATATGTGTTTATACATAATGTAGGAATTTCAGTTAAGGGTGGATGACTTGTGATGCTGATGTATGTGTGGATTACATTTTGTGACGGATCAGTGTGTGTCTACATACATTTTTGTCTTTTGACAGGCTGCAGGGCATGTACATAGATTCCGCAACCTTGACGAAACTGTGATTCGTATGAGTGCTGAAACAAATGAGGGTTAGTACATTGTTTATGCATCTGTTTTGTCTGCAAGTGAACTTTTTTGTGTTTTGATGTGGTAAATGTACGTATGCATAAGACTGCTTTTTTTTTTTTTTTTTAACAGAATATTGTGTGTTTTGTTTTGGAGCTGAATTGAACTTTGGTTTACTATTCTTGTTATGAAATTTAAATTGAAAGTTAAACCACCATGATTTTGTATGTGAACAAAGCATGTCAGATATATTTTTCTTTAAGTACACATTACAACATTTTTCTGGCATAAATCTGAAAATCTGACATGCGGTTTTAAATTGTGTTGTTTTGTTCTTTGTTCTTTAGTTCCAGGCAGTACGCTGGACACATCTTTCAAGCTTCTGTATGAATCGGAAGAGAAGTTGAAGAACATAGTGAACAACAAGTTTGATGCTGCTGTGCATAGCCAGGATGTAGCCTCTGTTGAACGCTTCTTCAAAATCTTCCCCCTCCTTGCCATGCACAAGGAAGGCATCACAAAGTTCAGCAAATATTTGGCGGCACAGGTTAGTCTCAGTGTGCCCTTCATTCCAGATATGAGATATATGTGATATCTGCCTTTTGAAAAGCATTGGGAAGGTGTTACAAGATGCAAAGTAGGTATCACTAAGTTCATTCAAATATTTGGCAGAACAGGCATAGCTCCAACTTTTTTTTTTTAGTGAATTCATAGATTTCCAATAAATGTAACAATGAAATGAACAAAATAGGTGGTTTTTTTTTTCTCCCAAATTAGCAAAACAAAAGAAGAAAGAAAAATCAGTTGAAGTGGAAAAATTGGTTGATGGGGGGATGGCAGCAGAAATTGTGGAGTGCTGGTCATGTTTACAGTAAGCTGGCAGATGACACTGACTTCGCATAAGAGCAAGCAGAAAGAATTTTGTCTGTTCAGTTGAAGGCACATTATTGTAATATTCGCATTAGCAGGATGCTGCAAAAGTGGAAGAGATGGACAAAATCTAAATGAGTAAGCAGTCCTAGTTGTGGCAGTAAAATACAATGCACATGCTCAGATTTGCATTTGAGCAGGTTAGTCGCAGCCTATTCTTTGGTCCAGATATGGGTTTTGATGGACTCCTATTATTTGGGAAAAAAAGAATAAAATATATATATAGACTGAAAACATGTGATTTCTCAATGAAAGTTGAAAAAAAAAACTGACTGAAAAAAATGAGTTCTCAATAAAAGCAACAGATTTAGATCATAACAATTTTTTTTTTCCCATGTGTCATTTTACATTTACATACACAATATCATGTACTCGTAATCACACATTCTCTGAGATTCATATGTGCATGAGCTCTTGAATATTTGTGCACAAATTAGTGTGTTCTTGCTCACATTCATGCACACATTCATGCATATCATATGAAAATGGACACGTACACGTACATGCCCATTTGCTCACACTACACAGGCACAGACATAATCATATATTTTAGAGAGACATGAATGTTTAAATACTCAAACTTTCTTGTTGAATATGAGCGTGAAATACACATTTGAAAATCAGTGATATATTTTTTGACAGTCAGCATCCCCATCCGCTGGGCTATAAGCAACATTATCTTATCTTATCTTATCCACACATTTTATTTTTCAAATATCTCCCCATCCACACATTTTATTTTTCAAATATCTAATCAAAAACATGTGTTTTCAGATCTCAGAGAAAGCAGACAACAACCTGAAACTGGCCCTGCACACGTCAGAAGATGACAAGCGAGGAGCTGTCCTGTTCGCTGACACAATCACACTCCTGTTTGAGGGCATTGCTCGGGTGGTGGAGATACATCAGCCGCTGGTGGAAACCTATTATGGTCAGACACAGTTGTCATTACTCGTCCACTTAAGTTGCAAGTTTTTGAGCCAAAGGTTTCTTAATGACCAGGTTCATTTTCTAAAGCTTCACTGAAACTGGGGTACTATTTAAAACAAACCATTGACTCCGCCACCTTCCCTCTCCCCTTTCCACCCCCTGCCCCTCCTTCCCTTCAAGTCCTGAAATCACACCAAATTTTATACAAGAAAATGCAGTTGTTATTTTAGTTTCGTGTGTGTGTGTGTGTGTGTATTGTTGATAGTTATGACTTACAGTTGTCACTCGCCTACTCTGGGATGACACAATATATCCACGCCAACTTGTCATACATGTTGTTAATGTCTTGAGTTGTGAATGTCGATTTAGAGGTTGCTGGGTATACTGTCTTAGCTATTGTCACTTGCTGTTGTTAGTCACACAGGCTGCAAGACCCAGGGGAAAGGGTGGGGGGGGGGGGGGGAACGGAGAGGAGGAGCAACGGGATGGGGGGAGTGGAGAAGGGTTTTTTCTGGCTCCGGTGGCAGTGTAAATGACTACCAGAGACAGGGAAGTGACCGTGGTGAAATGCTATGGGTTCTTTTTCTTTTTTTGTTTAATACCATATCTTGCTACACAACTCTTTTTATGTGACCGACATGCTTTTGTAGAGAAAACGGACCCCTCAATAAATAAGCGGATAAGTTGTTGATGAGCATTGACAATCAAGTGGATTCTCATGATATTGGTAAAAGGTTAACTCTTCCAGTGGAAATAGATTTTGAAGGGTTTTTCAAGATTCTTAATGAGAAGCAGCACTGTTTTTTTCATTAATTCATATCCTGTTTTTGGGGTGAGGATAGTCGTTAAGAACTGTTTGGACCTGTGATCAAAATGTATGAGCTTGAAACGTACAGAGAATACTGAAGGACATCTGGCATAAGGGCTCCCTTTTTGGGCAATAGGGAGGGGCTGGGGAGGGGGATATTTCACTTTGCATGAGTGTGTATGTATTTGTGTGTGTGTGTGTGTGTGTGTGTGTGTGTGTGTGTGTGTGTGTGTGTGTGTGTATGCTATGCATGGTGTGTATGCTATGCATTCATGCTGGTGTGCGTGGTGTTGTGATGCAGGTCCAGGACAGTTGTTTGCCATGCTGCAGATTCTGCAGAAGGAATGCGACAGGCAGACCCGCAAAATTCTGGAGCATTTCAAGTCCCGAAGGCAGTATGACAAGCTGGTAAATGTTGTAAAGTATGCTGTATATTATTGACGATAATGATGATAATGGGGTATTTAGAGTGCTCCATGGAAAGTGAAGTCCTAGTGCTTTCAAAGAAAAAAATTGATAAAACAACATTAATAAACATATAATAGTTCTGTGTGACAACGCTGCACAGAAATTGAAGATCTAGTGCACTCACTAGTGCATACACTTTCGTGGACAAAACACCCATCAGTGCATGCATACAAGAGTACTTGCGCACAGAATTCACAAATTTGCAGTGAAAGAAATATTGGGTTGTTCATCACATTCATTGCAGTCTACATGAAAGTGTTAGGAGTTGTTAATTAAGTGATGTCTGGGCCCCCAAAATTGTCTACTATCATGCTAAATATACTAGGTTACCGCCACTTTCTTTTGTGTCGGTCACATTCTACAAAACGTTTAAAAAATTTTTTTTAAAGCCAGTTTGGAAGGCATTATAAAATGGTGGCTGAGGGAAGGAAGCAACCTGGAGGAAATTAGCCACTCGGCTCCTTCAAATATATCAGTACATCCAGGATAGCAGGATGGTAGCTGAAAGTAGACTGACCCCATGAGGGCCAATAGGTAGTTTAGCAGCAGAGTGGATCCGTGTACTGTTAGAATCCTTGAGGAAAGAGGGATGCTTATTCTCCCTGGTAATGCTGTGATTGCAAGGTTAGTCTCTGAGGTTTTTTAATAACAGGTGCTTTTGTGTGCAGTATCGTCATTCCAATTGTTATGGTTTTGTTTTCAGGTGAAACAGGTGCAGCAGAGTATGATATTACAACAGAAACAAACAGTAGGTGAAAGGTGAGAATTGGTTGATTTGTGATGATGACCTTTCTGAGTGTCAGAACGTAAGATGTGTGTGTGTGTGTGTGTGTGTGATTTTCAGTGTTGGACAAATTCTTTTTTTTTTTGCATTAAAAACAAATTGGTACTGTATCTCATAGTTACATTCTCAGTTATTTAGTTAAAAAATGGAGGATGTGAAACTTGCACAGTGAAAATGCAACACCACTGATAATTTACACACACACACACACACACACACACACACACACACACACACACACACACACACCACACACACACACACACACACACACACACACACACTCGCACTCACACTCACTTTGACACGCACACACACATACACACACTAATTACTGTGTATGTGGTATATGTCTTGTCAGAAAAATAGTAGTCTCTAGCAAGCTGGGTAATATTTTATGACGCAGAGAACTGATCTGACACATCTTTGGTGTGCCCTTGTTCAGGATGGATCCTCGACAGCTGGATGTTGTTCTCTCTGAAGTGGCACTCATCAGCGCCCGCGCCGAGCTTTACACCAGATTCATGCGTCGTCGTGCCCTGGTGAGTTTCCATGGGGTTGATGCCAGGGGAGTGCTGAACTCCTGTTGTTTTCTTAGGTGTGTTGGGTGTTTGTAGGGAATCTGGAACTGAAAGATGCTTTGCATTTCATTTACCTCAGCATTATGTACAGAGACCATCATGGGTGTCCTTGAACCGATGGTTCTTTGTGAAGGAATAAAGGCTTTGTCATCAATACCCCTACCCTAGCGTCAACATCTGTCGCGCACTCTCTGACCTCCATTGCACCCCTGCTCCATTCGCTAGCAGAAAATTTTGTCTATTATACGTTGAAATTTGGAACATAGGATTTCTTTCTCTTTTTTTTTCTTTCCTTTTTTTCTTTTTTCAATGGCCAGACTGACAAAGTGTTTTCAATTGTGTGATTTTGCTGTCAGTAACACCAGTGAGTGAAAACAAAACAAATAAAAAGATTTTGGCATTTCACATTAGCATACTTATGTGTGCATGCGTTGTTTCATCGATATCTGGGGAAAGAAAAGGATCTTGACAAAATGAATACAATTGACACAAATGAAGTGTCGTTAGACTTTGGCTTGCTCTTTTGTTTTGAATGATTCTTAAGTTTGGTGTGGTCATTAAATCAACTTTGATGTGGATACTAATTCTTTTGTTTCAAAAGCATGTATTATGTGACCTTGATCCTTTGCAGTAGAACAGAATATTGGAAAAAGACGTCAAGCTGTTACACAAAGGCCACAATCCAACAACCAAAAACCTTGCCCACCTCCTCTGATTTCCTGTCTAGTTCATTGGAAACTTGTAAATTCTGTCGCAGAAATTTGAAACCTGAATTACAGGATTTTTCTTTTAGTCATGTGAACTTCTACATGATGTGTGAGTGTGCGCGTGTGGTGTGTGTGTGTGTGTGTGTGTGTGTGTGAGTGTGTGTGTGTGTGTGTGTGTGTGTGTGTGTGTGTGTGTGTGTGTGTGTGTGTGTGTGTGCTTGTACTGAAAATAAACTTTTTTCTTATATGAATGGGTCTTATCTGTCATGGTTTTTGTAACATCCATCAAATGTACAAATGAGCCTTAAACACCTGAACCTGAATATACAGAAATCATCATTCAGTACTATACTCTCAGTCTTACTCAGCTTGAAGGTGTGGTCTTCCTTTGATTGTTTTATTTTGATTTCCTGTTGTGTGTGGTACACAGGGTGACTTGGAAGTGGCCGTGCCAGAGGAAGACAGCAGGAAAGGTAATGTTGACTTACCCTGATGTATCGGTGGGCCTGACTTCCACTGTGTGTGTGTGTGTGTGTGTGTGTGTGTGTGTGTGTGTGTGTGTGTGTGTGTGTGCATTTGTTAATATACATGTGCAGATATGTGTGTGTGTAATAAACGTGTGTGTGTGCTTACACATACATGTGTAAGCATGCATTCATGAATACGTTTGTGTGTGTATAAACACACATCGTTGACATGTCTGTCTGTTTGTGAATGTGTGCATGTATTCATAGGCAAACTTAAATGTGTGATCATAAACAGTTTGATTCTATGAAGTAATCTCAAGTTTGTTGTGAAGTGATCTCTAGTTTGATGAGACAGTTTACATTTAGAGTGAATTCTAACTGACATGTAAAGAATGTGATATGAAAGTTGCTTAGTCATGAGCTTGGGGACCTTTGTTTTCAGTGATATGAAAGTTGCTTAGTCATGAGCTTGGGGACCTTTGTTTTCAGTGATATGAAAGTTGCTTAGTCATGAGCTTGGGGACCTTTGTTTTCATTCCTTGTAAAGTCAGATGTTAACAGTTCTTGTATGTTTTTTGAAACATTTTCGAGGAGTAAATGCATGCACTTTTACCTTTCAGCCCCTGCTTCATATACATACCTACACATTTACACACTCTCACACTCGCACACACATGCAGACACACCTCTCTCTCATGTGCAGTTGACACACACAAACACACACGCATACATACCTCCCCCTTCCCCATTCCCTTTCCATTCATGCACACACATACACACATGTCCTATAGATAGATAGGTAGATATAGATATGAATAGTTAGATAGATATATCTATAGATATATGTACTCGCACATGCTTACTCATTCTTTTGAATGATTTCATATGCACACATGCACGCACGCACACGCACACACACACACACATGTGCATCTATTTCTCAGGCAGCTGGAATGAATGGTGGCCTGTGCTCCATGTCTGCAGCACAAGTGAAGGAAGTGGAGACGTTCTGGTCAGGATGTGAAATGAGTCGTATGGTGCAGGAGCTGATTGGGGTCTACATCATGATGGAGGAGTACTTCATGAGAGAAATGATTCTGAAGGTATTGCGGGGACAGAACTTGCACCACCGCAGTTAGAATAGTCTTTAAAAATGTAATGAATCAGCTTTAGTTATTTCATTCTGAACTGTTTTCTGTGTAGTTTGACTGTTGTTGTTGTTGTTGTTGTCGTACCCTGGCTAAAAGACTCCAGGGATCATCCGAACAGCCGAAGTATTTGAACACTATGGCACAAATGCATCAGCTGGGGATGAGAACATTACGTGTGTGACCGTTTTTGATTACCCCGCCACATGGGCAGCCACACTCCGACTTCGGGGGATTTGGGAGACTGATAATGTTATGCTAGGAGCTTGTCACGACTGAAGACAATCCCCACATAACTATGCAGTGTAGTTTGACTGATTTATAAAGTTTTATTTTAGGAAGAGGTAATTGTGAATGTGCTTCTTTATTATTTTTCATTAAGACTTTTAGCTGATCTGGAGTTTGATTTTAAGCAGAGATAATTGTAAGTGTGCTCTGTTATTATCATCATTGAGTGTACTCCTGACTTCTTGTCAGAAATGTATCATTTATTTGACAGTCTTACTTGCGTGTCTTAAATGTGCTGTAACAGAAATGAGTGATAAGTCGCTTACAAGAAAAATATGCCATAGTTGTAAAGAACTTATAAATCAGCAATGTTTTGTAATCTTAATCTGTCACACATGAGAGAAGCGATCCAAAATCTGAATAATGGGCTGAATAGAAATGATAGAGATATGTAACAGGCTGGTCCTTATGATGATGTCATATCATTGCCAGTGCAAAACAACACAGAACTAAGAACAAGTTGCAATGTATTTTTAGTAGGATCCATGCCCTGCTGATACTTCAGTTCCTGTTGCTCAGATTGGTAGACCATAAAGTCAAGACTCTGCATGGTAGGTTCATGGCTAATAGTTTCCCTGAAAATAGTAGAAATCTTTTTTCTTTGAGGAAGTCTCCATGAGAAATCTTTTTTAAAAAAAAAGAAGAAAAATTAAAAAAAAGGGTTTTGAAGGGTATGAGTGGCTGACTTTTTCCAAAGTTAATTAACTGAAAATTGATTAATGCAGGAGAGGAAGAGAGATTGGGGATGGAGTGGGGGACCGCAAGGAAGGTTAAAAATGAAAAAAGAACTGGTTCAAAACTCTAAATAAACCTATCAGCTGCAGACAGCCTGAGAATGATGCAATGGAACAAAAACATGTTGAAATTATAAAATATGAAGTAATGAGGAATTAAGAATTAGGACCAAATATCTCGGCCTCGAATCTGCTTTTGGATTGTTCCTTCAGTTTTTTTTCAGAGAATTCTTTTTGTTTTTTAGTTTACTCGAGTATTTTGGCTAGCACTGATGTTTCCCTGTTCTTGAAATCTCAAAGTGTAATGTTGAATGATCCTTGTCTTATTCCATTGAACATCTGTATGAATCCTGTCGTTCAAACTACAATACTTAGACACAACCTGGCACCAACATCACCAGTAATGAACAGTCAATGCTTGTGTGGTGCTGACAGGCGGTGAGTATGGATGCCATAGAGGAAGGCCAGCAGACGTCCAGCATGGTGGATGACACCTTCTTCATCGTGAAAAAGTCCGTCAGGTCAGTGATGTCCACTTTTCTGTGTACTAAGATTACATAAATCAGGGGAAATTCAAGAACGGGGCTGAAGAATCAGAAAGGAAGTTTGAATTATACTAAAGGGAAAAAGAGATGTTTGAAAGAAATGATGGTCTGGATCCAGCAACCAGTGAAATGGTAACGGCAATTGTTGTTTGACCGAGGAGCAATGGTTTTTTTAGTATATGAAAAAGCAGAAGAGTTGGAAAGATCAAGAGAAGTTTTAGTGACAAACGTTGCACAATTTTGTTTGCATGTGATTCATTCTGTATACATTGATTATAGAATCATAGTCATGAGTATTGTATGAAAAAAAAATCATGAACTTTTAAAAGTTTGATAGTATTTTAAATCCATTCTAATATCATGCAGCTTATAGCACAAGGTGTCATACTTAGTGAAATATATATAGAGTGGATCAGTACAATGGATCAGTCTTCAGCACATCTTCATGACAATATTGGTCACAGTAACCAAAGATTTACTTTTAGCAAACCTGCACTGGACTCATATACACAGGTGGCTCAGAGAAGCTTGTGTCATGCTCTCATCTAAAAGACTGGCACCTACACCATGGCACTAGGTCTACAGGAGGGAGGAAGAAAATCCTGACCAGAGAATTAGAGTAAATTTGTAGTTTGTAACTAACAAAAAATTTTCACACACATACATTCTTACAGACAAACCATCAAAACCAGTAGTATTGACAGGGTGTGTTCATGAACAGATGCACATATTCTCTTCATTTGGGTGAATTTCATTTTTTGTTAATTCACTTCTACCACCCCAAAAATTCTTCTGGTGGAAAGAAACAGATTGAACATAGTTTAACTTTAAAAGCAGTCAATATGAGTGAACGAAAAAGACCAAGATGCCTTTTCTGATCATTTTCAGGAGTATGATGCAAAGAGTCAGTGATAATTGGGAGCAATAAAGGAAGTAGTGCAAATTATTTGACTTCCCCGGCCTTCAGTTTCTGTACCAGCACAATAGGTGCATATGATCATATTAAGTTTTATTACAGTCACACATCCTTGTTCTTTCTTCCCCTCCCAGTCACCAAATCTTTCCTTTTTTTTTCCCCTCAGAGTTATTGTGTAGATGACTACAGTAGGCGCGCACAACTGTTAAAAGTAAACAAACTAACAGACGTTTATTCTCTGACGTTCTTGCAGGCGAGCTGTATCGAGCTGCAGCATTGACGGGGTGTGTGCCATGTTGAACCATGCCTGCACCATCCTGGAGCAGGATTTCAGAGAGGTGCTGTACCAGCGGCTGAGGGCGGGGTTCCCATCGGGCTTTGACCTGCAGCAGGCCTACAACCTCGTGCAAGCCAGCATCACGCAGGGCAAGCTCCAGAGCTCTGATGCTGAGAAGGTCAAGGCCAGGGCCAGCTTCCTGGTGAGCGGCTAAGTGTGTGTGGAGTGAGATTTGACGTTGTTTTTAGGTGTGTTTGTGGGCTGACTCATGTTACAGTGGTGGCTTGTGAGTTTGTATGTGTATGTGTTCATGTGTATTTGTATCATTCTTTATTATTCTTATTGATGATATTTGTGTGTGTGTGGGTTTTTTTTAATATTATGGTTGGTTTTTGTCAATTCATTCTTTGTTTGTATAATTGCTCTTTAAAAAGAAAATTGTTTGATTTTCTTATTCCAGACGTCCCTAAACAATGCCGAAGTCAGCTGTGATTACTGCAAAGCTTTGAAAAACAATTTGGAGGTAAATCTGTTCTCTTTCTTTTTGCTTCTTTCTGTCTCCTATTGTTCTCTTTCTTTTTTGTTTCCTTCTGTCTCTCAGTCTCTTTCTCTCATTGTTGTTGTGATGATTTGGGGAGAAAAGGGGAATTAGGGAATGCTCATGCTTATGTTTCTTTTGGGGGAGGTGGGAATGAGGCGTTGTTGGAAGTTCTGACTGGACAATGAGAAAGACTGTATTGATGATTACCCATCTACCCTGTTCCGCACAACTAACCACAAAGAGCTGTAGAGATCTTGGATCATCTGTCTTGGCAATCCTGTGTCCTACTGTTAATCTTCTGATCTATTGACATATAGTAGAGAAAGTATATGAGATGATAATATACATACAGTTTGTGAGTGCGTGTTGTATTCCCTTTCTTATTCAGTACATGTTCTGATGTATTCCCTGAAGGTCCTGGCAACTCTGTCCAAGTGAAAAGAGGCCTGCATTCTGTCAGTGGGAGGAAAGGGGTGAGAATGTTGTATGAATAGAAGACAGGAAGATTCTGAAACTCATGCAAATATCTTTCAATGCATTTGTCTCTAAAGCAGTGATAACCAATTTGCCTTTTTTTCCAACCAGGATGAAGTGTCCAAGCTATACGTTCAGCAGTGTACAGAACAAAGTAAAGCTAAGTTAGAGGTAAGTGATGCTGTTACTTCGTTTATCTGGTCTGTATCTGTGTGCTAATATTGTCTGTGTATACACAAGTATTCACAAATGATTTTGAATTGTCCTTGGAACAAGTAGATAAGGAACTCCTTCCCTACCTCCACCTCCATGTTGAACCACCCAAATTCCTATTTGCCTCCTTTTAAAGAAAAGAAATGGTTAGTAAAATTAACTATTGTTAGTGCAGTGACATGTCAGCAGATATAACGTGCTATTCTGTAGTCATTCATTGTATCAGTGGAAAATTGAATCAGTCTGCCACTTTCTCTGTACATCTCTTTTTCTCTCCACTGTCAGGGTTTTCACCAAATCCTTGACACTCAACTCGTGTACAGTCACAGTAAACACAATTGTCCCATTTCAGAGTTGTCTGAGCGACCTGGGCACGGTGTCAGGGCGGTTCAAAGACGTGGTGGATTTTGGTTTTTCCCAGCTGTCCTCCAGCGCCATCAAACCTCGCATCAAGCCGCTCGTCGACTCCTTCCTTTCGACAAGTCACAACATCTCTGAGGTTGGTGTTTTGTTCTTGGCTAGCAGCTGTTCTCTGGTGTGTTTTTTTCCTTCCAACCCCATGATTGTTACAGTGAAAGACTGCAGAGAAATCTGGTGACCGAGTGCTCCTGAATTCTCTTTCACGTGGGATTGTATAAAATTGCAGCATAGTGCTTGGAGACTTTAGAGACTCCTTAAGATGTGGAGTCCCTGTTTCAAGGTTTCAAAAGTCGTTGAGAATTTGTTCAGCATTTTCTGGCTTTTTTTGCTTGAATTTTGGTGACTAAGATTGGGCTAGTTTTTATTTCTGCTTATTTTGTTGTTGTTTTAAAGTTTTGTGTCTTTTTTCATTACTTTTCATTGATGTCTTTTTTTTTTTTTTGCTGTTTCAGGAGGAGTTTTCCAACTATGAGGCCAATGACCCATGGGTGCAGGGCAGTATCGTCACCCTGGACACCATGCTTTCTACCTCAAGGTAAAAGAGTATGTTGGGGTAACGAGAGTAGGTAAACTTCAGGTGTTATATGAGGAAAAGAATGTTTAAACCAATGATTGTGAATTCGGGAGCAACGAAATCATTTTGATATGCTTAGCCTTCAGTTTAACTGCAGTGGTCTAGTGTGGTCTCCTACTCAGAATTGAGTTTGTTTGGAGCTCAGGTAGGAAGATTGGCACTGCAGTGGAGTTTCGTCCACTGAATGAATACATCTCTGAGAGTGTTGCTCAAACTTCCTGACCTACACTGAAGGTCTGTCTATCTCTTGGGCCTGGTTGACGCTGGGATGCATTATGAAAGCGAGAGTAGAGTACACCCCTGTCATGGAGTCTTAAATCAAAATGGAAATCCTCAGCGTCATCTTCTTTGTCCTGATCCCCATCGATCAGCATGAAATTTCAAATTCTGTTGCCCTTCATGCTGTGCTGACACGGTGACCTCAGTTTTGATTTCCTCTCCATGTCTACGCCCTTGGCGAGGTGCTGTTGCCGTCACCAGCACTGGCCAGTTCATGGGGACTGGTTGTAGCAGGGAACCTGTGGAGCCCTCTGGTGGAGAGCTCACTCATGCTTGCTCCACAGCTAAACAATTATTGTCGTCAGTAGGAGCTTAGTCAGGGGGGTGTCCTACATATGTTGGATCAGAACAGGCACCACTGAACACCACTTAAAAGATGTGTTAGCAGTGCAGTGTCTCCTCGGGTGGTTGCCTCATGAAGACTTGACACTGACTGCTCCCTAAGGGCTGCTTGCGCAGGACATGCCAGCTGTAGCAGTGGATGGGAGTTGGAGTGGGCAGTTCGGTGCAACGTCATTGAGGTGGGACAGAAAAAAAGAAAAGAAGTAGTTTCATTTTTAACAACACGGGTGAGCAAACCTCACGGTATGAAATGACAATTGTGACGCTGCACGCGAAAATCATGGATAAGTCGCCAGCTGTAGTTTTGTGCTGTGCGCGGTTAAAGTGACTGGAGCTAAAAATATCGATGTTGACATTGACATTTTTTAATATTTAGATTGTATGACGTTTTATCTGCTAAGTTCTCAAGTATTATTAACAAATACGAAGTAAAAGTATTTTATTTTAATATTTTCCTGTCGGAAAATGATGGAAAAATGTGGGAAACAAGCGACTCGTTTGCCCCACTTTCCAACACGATTTCATTCACCTCAGAGTCGCAAAGAGCGGAATACACCACAATCTGGTTGTAAACTGTCTACAAGCCCTACTTTTACACATTCCAACACTATGTCTTTGTGTTTATGCGTACTAATTCTGATTTGATGTGCGATCACTGTGGTCAGAGCGACTTATCCATGATCAAATTTAACTGAAGCTGCATACATCATTGCTACAGATTTGTTCTCTGATGTGAATTATTTTGGAAAGTGGCATACTTCTACTGTTAAAGTCTAAAATTTTATTGCTCTCAGTCTTTTCATGAAGCTCAGTAATTGCCGAAAGTGAGTAACTGGAAGCGCGCTTTTCGAACATGGAACAACAATGGCGGCGTCGAAGCTGTCGAGCGAGCAGATCTCAAGGCTGCTGTCGGAAACGGCGAATTTCACCTCGCACCAGACTGATTGAAGCAGTGACAGACTACTTTGGAGACAATAGAGAATCTGAAGTCGAAGATTTTAGTAGTGAGGATGAAGATGATCAACCTGTGCCTGTGGAAAATGGGGCTGAACACGAACACACTGAATCTGGTAAGTGATCTGTTTACATTGTTCCACGAATGCTGTCGCTTCGGCATAAGTTTGTTGTTTTTTAAAGTTTGTGTATATGTATGGCGAACAGGAATTATTGTGAGAAAGATGTCACACATATTACTTGATTTCCGTGAATGATAGCTTAAGTTGTCAAGTATGATTTAAAAAAACAAGTGAAATACACTGATGCTGTTGATACTATTTTTAGTAACAGGCAACACTGTCAAGCCAAGGCCAGACTGGAAGTATGAAAAACATCACACTCAGATTATAGATAATTGTTGGCACTTAATTTAAGGTGTTTGGAATGCTGTGCTACAAATCTATTTTAAAAAAGGAGGAAATAGTGTATAATGCATTTCAGATGACAGATTGACAGATGGGTAATACTAATAGGGTATGTTTTGGGTTTTGTGGGGGGGGGGGGGGGGGGGGGGGGGGAAAAGCAGTGGGGGTGTGTGGGTGGGGTGTGGTGGGCGTGTGGTGGCGGGATGAGATGATGTGTGTGTGGTGTGTGTGAATGAAGAATGAATGAAGTGTGTGTGTGGGTGTGGGGGGTGTGGGTGTGGGTGGGGGTGGGGTGGGGGATGAATGTGTGTGGGTGTGGATGAATGTGTGGTGTGTGGGTGTGGTGTGTGGTGTGTGGTGGGTATGAATGAATGTGGTGTGTGCTGTGTGTGATGTGGTGCATGTGCATGTGTTGTGTGTGTGTGTGTGTGTGTGTGTTGAATGAATGAATGTGTGTGTGGTGGTGTGTGGTGGTGGTGTGTGTGTGTGTGTGTTTGAATGGCAGGGGATGGGGAATGGGGGGGGGGAGGGGGGGGGGGGGTAGTTGTAAGGGTGGGGGTAAGGTGTAAGTTTGTCGTGTGTCACATGTGAATGTTGTGTGTGTGTGTGTGTGTGTGTGTGTGTGTGTAGTGATTTTATTAGGGAAGGGGTGGTGTGTAAATCATGTCGTATTGTGTATTGAATTGTGTGTGTAAGTGTGTGTGTCTGTGTGTGTTGTTTGATGTGTGGTGTGTCACGTGTTTATGTGGTGCTTCATTGGTTTTTTTGGGGGGGGTTTTTTGTTTGGGTGAAAGTGGGGTGTTGTGGTGGGGTTTTTTGTGTTTTTTTTTTTCAGGGGGGGGGGGGGGGGGGTTGGGGGTTTAAAAAGGGGGGGGGCGAACCCCCTTTTTTTTTTTTTTTTTTTTAAGGGGGGGGCTCCCTTGGAAAGTCTTTTTTGGGTTTTTTAGTGAAGGGGGTACTTTTTTTAATTTTTTTACACCCCCCCCGCCCACAACCCCAATAAGGGGGTACGAAAGCAAAGAGTTGGAAAAGATCAAGAGAAGTTTTTAGTGACAAACGTTGCACAATTTTGTTTGCATGTGACATTCTGTTACATTGATTTAGAATCATATCCATGAGTATTGTATTGAAAAAAAAATCATGAACTTTTAAAAAAGTTTTGATAGTATTTTAATCCATTCTAATACATGCAGCTTATAGCACAAGGTGTCCAAACTTAGTGAAATATAAATAGATGGAATCAGTGACATGGATCAGTCTTCAGCACAGCATCATGACAAGAATGGGTCACAGTAACCAAAGATTTTCTTTTAGCAAACCTGCACTGGGAACTCATAAACTCAGGTGGCTCAGAGAAGCTTGAGTCCATGCTCTCAGCTAAAAGACTGGCACCTACACATGGCACTAGGTCTACAGGAGGAGGAGCAAATCCTGACCAGAGAATTAGAGTAAATTTTGAAGTTGGTAACAACAAAAAATTATATCACACACATACATTCTTGACAGACAACCATCAACAACCAGTAGTATTGACAGGTGGGTTTCCAAGCAACAGATGCACATATCTCTTCAATTTTGGGTGAATTTTCATTTTTTTGTTATTCACTTCTACCACCCCATAATTCTTCTGGGGAAAGAAACAGGATTTGAAGCATAGTTTAACGTTAAAAGCAGTCAATTATGAGTGAACGAAAAGACCAAGATGCCTTTTCTGATCATGTTTTCAGATATGATGCAAAGAGTCAGTGATAAATTGTGGGAGCAATAAAGGAAGTAGTGCAAATTAGTGACTCCCACGGCCTTCAGTTTCTGTACCGGGAGCACATCGGTGGCATTGATCATTTAAGTTTTATTACAGTCCACACATCCTGTGTTTCTTTTCTTCCCCCTCCCAGTCAGTGGGGCCCCCCACCAAATCTTTCCTTTTTTTTTCCCCTCAGAGTTAATGTGTAGATGAATACAGTAGGCGCGCACATCCTGTTTAAAAGTAAACAAACTAACAGACGATTATTCTCTGACGTCTTGCAGGCGAGCTGTAATCGAGCTGCACATTGACAGGGGTGTGTGCCATGGTTGAACCAGCCTGCACCATCCTGGGAGGCAGGGATTTCAGAGTGGTGCTGGGTACCAGCGGCTGAGGCGGGTATCCCAGCGGGCTTTGACCTGCATCAGGCCTACAACCTCGGTGCAAGGCCAGCATCACGCAGGGCAAGCTCCCGAGCTCTGATGCTGAGAAGGTCCAAGGCCCAGGGCCAGCTCCTGAGAAGCGCTAAGTGTGTGGTGAGTGAGATTTGACAGTTGTTTTTAGTTGTGTTTGTGGGCTGACTCTTGGGTACAGTGGGTGGCTTGTGATGGGTATGTGTATGTGTTCATGTGTAATTTGTATCAATTCTTTATTATTCTTATTGATAAATTTGTGGTGTGTGGTTTTTTTTAAATAGTATTGGTTGGGTTTTTGTCATTTCATGCGTTGTTTGTATAATTATGCTCTTAAAAAAAATGGGGGTTGGGAGTGTCTTATTCCAGACGGCACTAAACATCCGAGTGCAGTCTGTGATTTCTGGGCAAAGCTTGAAAAACAGTATTGGGAGTAAATCCTGTTTTCTCTTTCATTTGCTTCTTTCTGTCCTCCTCTTGTTCTCTTTCTTTTTTGTTTCCTCTGTCTCTCAGTCTCTTTCTCACATTGTTAGTAGTGAGGATGGGGAGAAAAGGGAATTAGGGAATGCTTCCATGCTTATGTTTTCTTTTTGGGAGGTTGGAATGAGCTTGTTGGGAAGGTCTGACTGGACAATAGAAAGACTGTATTGGATGATTACCCCATCTACCCTGTTCCCGCACAACAACCACTAAAGCGCTGTAGAGATCTTTGGGATCATCTGTCGAGGCAATCCAGTGTCCCTACTGTTAATCTTCTGATTTTATTTTTTTTAATAAATATTTTATTTTAATATTGGACAAATAAGTAAGAAATATATGAGATGATAATAATACATTCAGTTGGGAGTGCGTGTTTGTAGTTCCCTTTCTTATTCAAGTACATTTCTGATGTATTCCCTGAAGGACCCTGGCAATCTCCAAGAGAAAAGAGGCCTGGCGTTCTGGCAGTGGAGGAAAGGGGTGAGAATGTTGTATAATAGAAGACAGGAAGATTCTGAAACTCATGCAAATATCTTTCAATGCATTTGTCCTCTAAAGCATGATAAACAATTTGCCTTTTTTTCCAACCAGGATGAAGTGTCAAGCTATACTTCAGCAGTGAACAGAACAAATAAACTAAGTTAGAGGTAAGTGATGCTGTATACTTCTTAATATGGTCTGTATCTGGTGCTAATATTGTCCTGTGTATACACAAGTATTCACAAATGGATTTTGAAATTGGTCCTTGAACAAGTAATAAGGAAATCCTTCCCTACCTCCACCTCCAGTTGAACCACCCACTTTCCTATTTGACCTCCTTTAAGAAAAGCAATGGGTTTATAAAATTAACTATTGTTAGCAGTGACAGGTCAGCATATATAACGTGCTTTCTGGGTATTAGATTCATTGTAACAGTGAAAAATTGAATTAAGGGAAGAATATTATGTGTGGATATAAGAATCAGTCTGCCACTTTCTCTGTACAATCTCTTTTCTCTCCACTGTCAGGTGTTTCACCAATCTTGAACACTCAACTCGTGTACATCACAGTAAACACAATTGTCCCATTTCAGAGTTTGTCTGAGCGACCTTGCACGTGTCCGGCGGTTGCCAAAGACGGGTGGTTATGGTTTTTCCCAGCTGTCCTCCGCGCCTCAAACCTCGCATCAAGCCGCTCGTCGACTCCCGTCATTTTCGACAAGTCACAACATTCTCTGAGGTTGGGGGTTTTGGTGCTTGCTAGCACTGTTCTCTGGTGTGTTTTTTTTCCTCCAACCCCATATTGTTACAGTGAAAGACTGCAGAGAAATCGGGGTACCGGGATGCTCCTGAATTCTCTTTCACGGGTATGGTATAAAATTGCAGCAAGTGCTTGGAGACTATAGTGACTCCATTTTAAATTGGAAGTCCCTGGTTTCACGTTTCAAAAAGTCGGTGAAACTTTGTTCAGCAGTTTCTGGCTTTTTTTGCGTAATTTTGGTGACAAGATTGGGGGGGCTAGTTTTTATTCTGCATATATTGGGGTTTGGTTGTTTTAAAGTTTTTTGTCGTTTTTTCATACTTTTCATTGATGACTTTTTTTTTTTTTTTGCTTGTTACATGGAGAGTTTTCCAACTATGAGGCCAATACCCATGGGTGGCTGGGCAGTATCGTCAACCCTGGACACCATGCTTTCTACCTTCAAGTAAAAAGATTATTTGGGGGTAACGTAGGGTAGGTAAACTTCAATGTTATATAGTAAAAGATGTTTAAACCAATGATTGGTGAATCGGGAGCTACGAAATCATTTGTGGATATGCTTAGGCCTTCAGTTCGTAACGGCATGGTCTAGTGTGGTCCTCCTACTCAGAATTGGAGTTTGTTTTGGAGCTCAGGTAGAAAAATGGCACGGGGCAGTGGAGTTCGGCCACTGAATGAATACATCGTCTGAGAGGTTGCTCAAACTTCCGACCCTACACTGAAGGTCTGTCTATCTCTTGGCCTGGTTGACGCTGGGAAGCATTATGAAAGCTAGAGTAAGAGTACACCCCTTCCTGGAGTCTTAAAGCAAAATGAATCCTCCGTCATCTTCTTTGTCCTGGATCCCCACCGATCAGATGAAATTTCAAATTCTGTGCCCCTTCAGCTGTGCTGCGACACGTGACCTCAGTTTGATTTCCTCTCCATTTCTACGCCCTTGGGCGAGGTGCTGTGGCCGACACCAGCAAGGCCAGTTCAAGGGGACTGTTGTAGCACGAAACGTGAGCCCTCTGGTGGGAGACTCACTCAGGCTAGGCTCCACAGCTAAACAATAGGTCGTCAGAAGGTGCTTAGTCAGGGGGGTGTCCTACGAAATGTTGATCAGAACAGCACCACTGAACCCACCACTTAAAAGATGTGTTTACAGTGCGTGTCTCCTCGGTGGTTGCCTCATGAAGGACTTGACACGACTGCTGCCCTAATGGCTGCTTGCGCAGGACATGCCAGCTGTAGCAGGTATGGGAAGTTGGGAGGCAGTTCGGGGCAGACGTCATTGAGGTGGACAGACAAAAAGAAAAGAAGTATTTCATTTTTTTAACAAGCACGTGACAAACCTCACGTATGAAATGACAATGGTGACCGGCACGCGAAAATCAGGTATAAGTCGCCAGCTGTAGTTTTTGTGCTGTCGCGGTTAAGTGACTGGAGCTAAAAATATCGATGTAGACTTGAACATTTTTAATTATTTAGATTGTAATGACGTTGTTCTCTGCTAAGTTCTCAAGTATTATAACTAATACAATAAACGTATTTTTTTAAATAGTTTCCTTCGGGGGAAATGATGGAACTGTTGGGAAACAAGCGGACTGTTTGCCCAACTTTCCCAACACGAATTTCAGTCACCTCAGAGTCCAAAGAGCGGAATACACCACAACTGGTTGTAAACTGTCTACAAGCCCTACGTTTCACATTCGCAACACTATGTCTTTGTGTTTATGCGTGTAATAATTCTGATTGATGGGCGATCCCTTGTCAGAGCGACTTTCCATGATCAAATTTAACTGAAGCTGGCATACATATTGCTTATCTGGGGAGATGGGCTCTGACTGAATAAGTTTTGGAAAAGTGGCATACTTCTACTGTTAAAGTTCTAAAATTTTATTGCTCATCAGTCTTTTCATTGAACCTCAGTATTGCGAAAGTGTAACAGGAAGCGCGCTGTTCGAACATGGAACCACCAATGGCGGCGTCGAAGCTGTCGACGAGCAGATCTCAAGGCTGCTGTCGGAAACGGCGAATTTTCCACCTCGCCAGAACGATTGAAGCATGGACAGACTACTTTGGAGACAATAGAGAAAGCTGAAGCGAAGGATTTTAGTAGTGAGGATTAAGAAGATCAACCTGTGCCTGTGGATAATGGGGCCTGAACACGAACACCCTGAATCTGGGTAAGTGATCTGTTACATTGTAACCCGAATGCTGTCGCTCGCATAAGTTGTTGGTTTTTTAAAGTTTGTGTATATGTAGGGCGACAGAATTATTGTGAATGAAAGATGTCACACATATACTTGGATTTCCGAGAATGATAGCTTAAGTTTTCAATAGAATTTAAAAAAACAAGTAAAACACTGATGCCGTTGATACCATTTTTAGTAACAGCAACACTGTCTACCAAGCCAGACTGGAAGTATGAAATAACATCACAACTCAGATTTAGAGATTAATTGTGGCACTTAATTTAAGTGTTTGGATGCTGTGCCTACAAATCTCGTAAAAAGGAGAATAGTGTAAATGCATTTCAGATGACAGTGATGACAATGGGTTAATACTAAAGGGTATGTTTGTTGGTTTTTTTGTGGGCGGGGGGGGGGGGGGGTAGGGCGTACACAAAAATGCAGTGTGGTGTTGTGTTGTGTGAGTGTGTGCGTGTTGGGCAATGAATGAAATGTTGTTGTGTGTGGGAATGAATGATGAATGAATGTGGTGTGTGTGTGTGTGTGTGTGTGTGTGTGTTGTGTGTGTATGAATGATGTGAGTGTGTGTGTATGAATGAATTTTGTGTTTGTGTTGTGTGTGTGTGTGTGTGTGTACATAATGAATGTTGTGTGTTCACGTGTGTGTATGTGTGCATGTGCATGTGTGTGGTGTGTGTGGTGTTTGGGTGTGTGTGAATGGGAATGAATGTGTGTGAGTGTGTGTGTGTTGTGTGTGTGGGTGTGGTGTGTTTTGTACTGGCAGGGGATGGGGATGGCAGGGGGAGGGTGGTGGGTATTGTAAGGGATGGGGGGTAAGGCTGTAAGTTCATAGTCAGTGGTCACTGTGACTGGTGTGGGTGTGTTGTGTGTGGTGTGTGTGTGTGTGTAGTGATTTTATTAGGGGAAGGGGTGGTGTGCTCAAAATCATTGTCGTATATATAGGTCAGTTAGTGTTTGTGTATGTGCAAGTATGTGTGTGGTCACTGGTGTGTGTTATTTTCATGTGTGTGGATTGTCTACGACCGACCCTGAGTCTGCCTGACAGGATCGGTCAAGGTGGGAGTGAAGGAGTGACTGACCTCACACGCTCCGCAAGAGACCTCCACAATAAAGATTACGATACAACACCCCATTTATTCACCCCAGCAAAATAAACATTCAACACACGCACCATGCACGATCACACTAAGCACTCCATACGCACACACATTCACAATCACGATCAAGCACTCCAACGCACACAACATGCACAATCCCGATCAAGCACTCCAACGCACACAACAGCACAATCGCAATCAAGCACTCCCACCCCCACAACATGCCACGATTTATAAATAAAATATTCACCATACGACTACACTATCACAATTACTGCATTCCAGCACATATGACATGTACACAATATAAAGAAATATTTCCAGTATTGACCCTGTCTCACACCACGGAGTGGCTACCCACATCCCAGCCCCTGCCAAAAGTCCGCAGGAGCACCCTGTCGCCCTAGGTGCTCCGAGCCGTTTGGTTCCGCAGGGAGTCGCCAAAGCCGACACCCTCGACTCCCAAGCGGCAGTGAAGAGCGGGTCCCGGGGGGGGGGGGGGGTGACGTAGCTGCTTACTGGAGGTCCTGGACGGTCCAGGCCGCCAGTCAAGACGGCGGGCGCCTCTAGCAATCCACTGTCCTGACCAAGGCTGGCCTCGACCAGCTCGTGCACCATCCCTCCGTGGTCCTCAGCCAGAACGTGGCCTCGACCATCACGTGGCACCATCCAGTTTCTGCTTCCATGGGGAAGCCCCCGGGAGGGGAGGACGTAGCTGAGGAAGTCTAGAGGAGGTAAAGAAGAAGGAAGGAGGAGGAAGAAAGGGTACTGGACCCTGCCGGCAGTAACCGTCTGACCAGTGCTGTCACTCTTAGCCACTCGCAAAGGCGAGTGGAAGTTATTCAACGCACTCAGTAAATCCATTGAATCAAGACTTCTCACACAAGGCAGTATAAGACAGCATTAAATCAACAGGTTATAAAACAAATATAAAATTAACTCTCCACCCTTCCTCTTCACTCACGCGTAACGTTTTTCCTTCCTTAGGAAATAAATCACACAGCGACCATCGCTTAATAACTCCACACATTTCAAATAATAATTCAATTGCACAACTGTCACATTTTTTTATAAACACATTTCAAATAACACAAATCTCCAACCACGCAACCGAAACGAACAATTCATGCGCACCACGCTCGTGAACGAAAACTCGCTCACCTTGCCACACACAAACAACGGGCCGCAGGATAAAAGTCCGGCGAATGTACAGGGCGGACGATCGATACCAAGCAAGTTCCGACTCCTGAAGCACCAGGTTCTCTCCCTTCCCCCCCCGACTACCGCATCACCAATACATAAACAAGGAAAAGAATTTTTGGGAAAATAGTTAGATGGCAATTAAAGATGGAATTAACCAGAGAAAAGGTCTCACACAATATTTCTCTACAATTTCCAAACAAAAGATAATTGCGCAAAAGAGAAACGAAGCCCGTCTAACTAACAACAAACCAAAACAAACAGACACGAAACTGCTCTTACCAGCTACCCGTGGGTGACACCCGAAGAGCGGTCAAAGGACTCTCTCTCCCCTGTCCTCGAGAGGACAGAGGCGAAGAAGCGGAAAACAGAAGAAATGATGTCCCGCTTCCTAAAGGCCGACTGCAGAATTAAAGTACTGACTGTACTCTCGACGATAAGGAAAGAACCAGGACTGGAGCAGGCGCCCCCAGAGGACATCTTCCCGCCTCGAGTGAAGACTACCCCCCTCACAATGGCCCAACCATGCCATGCTGCGTCACAGAGTGCAAATATCCAAACTAAAGAAACGAAGCACGTTCGACAGGTAAAAAGTCAGGCGAGAGGCCGATAAGACAGAAAGTTCGAGAAAAGGTACCGGCCACCCGGAACTTGCAGATGAATAGCACGGGCGGTGGAGATTAGAGAGAGAGAGAGAGAAAGTCAAACCGAAGTGAGCTGATACCACACCACGTGCAACTGCAACCACACGCACCCTAAGGGCCGGATACACGACAGCACAACGACAATAAACAAATAAGTATTCCGCCACCGCTAGGTGGGTCCGGAACGTCGTAGCCTCGTGACAATACTTCTGACAAACCCCCCGTCCAAAAGCATCTGTTTTCTCGAGATACAGTGCTCCTTTGAACCTGGTCGCATGTGCAACTTCACAACAAGGGACCTAACCCAACTCTCTGTGACGACAGAGTACGATGATCCAATACAAACATTCACGAAGAATCCATGGGGGGGGGGGGGGGTAAGAAATACCAAAATACTACATTTATCAAACAACTAAGCAACCTACCAACCATGAAGGAACAATCAACCATTGGTGATTCACTACCGTTTACCTCACTGAAGTGACACTGTCACTACACCCTGATACAGAAACCAAAAAGGGATATAACCCTGGTTGAGGGGAGTGTCCCTCGGACGGATGTTTCCAGATCTAACTACGGAGCGACGCTAAGATAGTCCCAGCATCCGTATTACAGGAACCCTTGATATGACGGAAAGTGAACGCATGACTCTGGCAGCTCCACTGCCGCAACCCAGAGACGACCGACTGACTGGCCGGATCCTGTCCAGGTAACTGAGAGGATGATAGAACGCTCTCCAGCACAAACGCACGGCCGTACAAGTAGGGGTAAATTTCCGAAGCCCCACACGACGGCTAAACACTCTGTTCAATCGTGTGGTTCCTAGTCTCGCGGCATGAGTTTTTTGCTCCGCATAAGCAAGCGTTGAGTCCCCTTCCCCGATCTTGAAGCAACACAGCCCAATCCCCACTGCGGAAGCATCAGTCCGCAGCGACAAAAGGGGACTAGATCAGGAGAGCCATACTGGGCGAGTAGTGAGTGCCCGTTTTCAAGGCGTCAAAAAGCCTTTTGGCAACTCTCTCCCAAATCAACGTGTCAGGCTTTTTCCTTTGGTCAGGTCAGGAGGGGCAAGGCAACCTTTTGCGAAGTCATGATACATGCGGTAGTATCCGCAAGTCAAGAATACCGGCCATCCCTTTGTTACCAGAGTGTTTGGCACTTGCCCACTTGGTCACCTTTGTCCTCCTCAGGGAGCAAATCAAAACCCCGCCGCCAATGATGCCCCGCAGAAAGGAAATCTCTGTCCTGACCATGCGACATTTGGAAGGACGAGCCGACATCTGAACCTCGCGCAGACGAAGGAACAGACGACGGAGGAGCGAACTGCGAGCTCCAATCCACTAGCTGAGGAAGCAGTCGTCAATGAAATTGTTCAAATCTGCGTATCGAGCGGGAGAAGCAACAGTCGCATGACGCGACTGAAAATTGCTCCAGCATTTTGAGGGCCAAAAGGCATCACGTCCACTGAACTGTCCCTTCAGCGTCGTGAATCCGATGGGTTTGTCCTCTCTGCGCATGGAATTCTGCCAGTCTCCCTTCGCGCGATCGAACTGGAGATATAGTTGGCCCGACCACGACGAAGATTTGGTCGACATCCGGCATAGATCAGCATCGAACCGAGAACCTTATTCAGTCGCAAAATCACGCAGAACCTCATTTTGCCGTCTTCCCCTTCTTCTTTACCAGAAGGATGGGATGAGTACGGAAACTCGCACGTTCAATGACCCCCACCTCAACATGGCCTGCACCTCCTGCTGGTATACAGACGCCTGAGAGTGTGGCAGAGGGTTACTGTTTGAACCCCTAACGGGGTTCTCCGGTGGTTCCCCAATTTTGGGGCCCCCAGTTGTACATTCGCCCAGGGAACTGGGGGCCAGGGTCCGATCTGTAATACGTCCCTGGAACGCCTGCACAAGCGTGGCCGTTGGTCAGTCCTGTGCTGAAGAGATAGACCCGAAGCAAACAGCCTGCCACGACTCTTCCTCAACTAGAGGAACTTGGGATGTCCTAGCCACCACAACGGCGGGCTCATCGCCATTTTTTTTTTTGGTTTTTTTTTTTTTGTTGGGGGGGGGGGGGTGGGGGGGTTTTTTGTGTGCTCCCACACGACAGGGTAGAATGCCTGCCGCACTGAATTCGTCCCGTACAGTAGCCTTCAAGAGGTTGCATATAACAGCGTTCTTTGCCTCGCACGCGAATTCTATAGTCCCAGTCACCCACCCACTGCAGACTACAATAGGCCCTGCCAAGCAAGTTGCAACTTGTTCTTCTTTTGTGGAGAGAACAACATCCTCATCACCTGTCTCAAACAGCGTTCAACACTGCGCCGGTCGTACAAAGCCTTGTACTTGGTTTTGGCCGACTGCAAGTGTTGCTGAGCATAGCTGGCAAGTGTCAGCGATGCGTTGCGCAGATCGGACCACGTAACGACTTTTCTCCTAAACCTCCGGTTCCACATCGTCATGGGTCCACATCTGCTTCAGGATGTTGGTGGGTCCCTCTTACTGTTCTGCCAAACAGGAGTTCAAACGGGAAAACCGCATCTTCCTGTGGAACCTCCCTGTAGGCGAACAGTACAGCAGAACAAATCGATCCACACACAAATGAAAAGGGGTTGCTCAGCACAGAGCGACGCAACTTCCCTGGCTTCAACGTCCAATGAAACGCTCGGAACAAGGCCCATTGGGCCTGCGCATGATAGGTGCACGTGTCTCCATATGAACATTAAGCAGAGGTTTCACCTCCTTCATAATAATCGGAACAGAAACCGGGGTCCCCTGGTATACGACAGATTCTTCTTGGCACGCCAGTGCGCGTCCAATCTGGCCAGAGAGCCGCAGCAACCGTAGGCATCGATAGTCCTAAGTGGGACAGCCTCGGGATACCGAGTCGCGTAGTACCACCACTACCAAAATGTAGCGTGACCGCGATCGGATGTGCTTAATGGGCCCACAGGTCGACCCCAACCTTGCTGAAATGGTTCCCCAACCAGTGGCACTGATCCCAGGGGAACACGCCTCAAGCGTCCCTGTAGGCGTGTCCCGTTGGCAGGTAGCGCAACTGCGGCATAACAGCCTAACCTTGAGTTCATCCTGCCAGAAGAAATCCTGCGCTAACTCCGCACGAGAGTCACGCTTTGGCCCCATATGACCTGCCAATGGGGGAATCGTGGCCTGCGGAGACAGACTCTGCTCAGCTATGGGAACACAAGCGCTGGCCCCACGATCTGCCTGGGTAAAAAGCCCTAAAAAGGATCCCCTTGGTGGAGCTTGAACCTCACCTGGCGTGCCGTGCAACTGAGCAGACGACCTACCAGTTGTCGCAGGCGTCTTGGACATCAAGTCCCTGGCCTGAAGACGGACCATGTAGCAGGCTCGGCCCATGGCCAGAACCTCTCAGAGATCGACGGAGACCGGACGCAATTCTGTTCCTGCTTCTTATCTTTGGCGCGAGTGGTGTCTCCACCCACGGCCTTACGGCAGATCCGTATACACGGACTGACTGCGTCCGTCAGCAAAGGTGACAGAATTCCCCTATAACAGGAATACATAGGGTCGCTGCCAACGCAATGGCCCATACTTCCGCCACATAAGTAGGGTGTAGATAGAATAAGTACAGAAGGGACGGGTGGAGGTAAAACCAGCCTCCAAACCCGCACACACATAACTAGCGCCCCGCCGGGGACCTCAGGGGAAACCAAATTCTTATCCCAAAGATCGTATGAATGGCTCCCGAAGCCCTGATGGGGTCAACCAAGGCGGAACCAACAGACAGAGAGAAACACTGGGCACTCTGAATCACCCAATAAAAAAAAAATAAAAAAAAAAAAAAAAATAAAAAAGAATGGGGGGGGAAACAAAAAATAAGAAATGTGGAAAAAAAAGAAGAAAAAAAAAAAAAAAAAATTGAAAAAAAAATAAAAAGGTAAATTAAATAATTTGTATAAATATTTTGGGGGGGGGGGGGATTTATTTTTTTTTATAAATTTATATATATTTATTTTATTTGGTTTTTTTTATTTTTGGGATTTTTTTATTTAATATTTTATAAAAATATAAAATTTTTGAATTTATAATAGTAATAAATATAAAAATAAAAAAAGAAGCTGGGGATGGAACCCACGTTAAGCCGAGGCACGGAGGTCCGTTGGAAAGGAACAGCCCCACGACGACCAGCGCTTTAGACAATCCTTTTCCTAAGTGGCCAGGAACGACAACAAAGAATAACACAGTCGGGCGCTGGAAATCCCCGATTGAACTGCCTGCCTTGTTCGGCCCCACTAGCAGTCGTCGGCGCCCATGCTACTAAATCCTGTGGAGAGGCATCCCTCTCCGTATCTGGGAATGCCCATAAGGCCTGCGAGCTTCAACAAACACCTCAGCTGTGTGAATCGCATGCCTCGAAATCCTGAGGTGCTGTCGCGCCTATCCGATTCCCCAACTCTGGGGACACAGTGTTTGGTGAGCTGTTCAATAGGATTCAATCCTCCAGCTCCAACTTAGCTAATGACCCAGTACCCAGCGTCTGCGCAGCCTATCACCAACGGGGCACGGATAGGTCTCATCATTATTCTCTTCTGGACCTAAACTTCCTCCTGTAGGTCCGGGGGTAAGGTGGAAAACGATTACGCAGAGCCAACTGCATGTCTGCATAAGACGCGCCTTATTTAGAGGGTGAGCCCACCCTCCCCCTTGCAGCACAGATAATCCAGAAAAAAGGTGCATAGCCTTTTGTTCCTCAACAAATGGTATGAACAAGCAACCTTGTCCAAAATCTCTAAAACATGTCAATGTCCTCACTAGGCTAACTCTGGAAGCTTGAACTTTGGGGCCTCTACCTCTATCACCTGCCTGTGAATAACCCCTGGTTTACAGAAGCGGGAGCCGCGAAAGAAGTAGTTCCATCTCCTCCCTACGCAGAGACCTACCATCCTGTCCTAGTTCTCCCATACGGCGGGCTTCCTGCCTGTCAGCCTCTTCCCTACGCTGAGCAGCCCTCCTCCCTCCGCTGAGCCCCTCCTTTTAGCAGCCTCCTCCCTACCTGGAGCTCCTGCATAGCAGCCTCCTCCGACGAAGAATAGCTCTTCCTTATGCATAACCTCCTGACTGTCAGTCTCCTCACTACGCAGAGCCTCCATCCTGTCCTTGTTCTACCCCCTACGGAGGGCTCCTGCCTGTCAGCCTCTACCCTACGGAGCCTTGCTCTTCCTACTTCTTACCCTACGAAGGAGCTCCTGCCTCGCAGCCTCTTCCTACGAGAGCTTCCCTGCCTAGCAGCTACTTCACTCGCTGGCCGCTCCAGAAACATAAACAAGAGTGAAACCTGAGTCGGGTTCACCACTCCCGAACCCGGGAGGATTATCCGCTGACCCACCCGTTGGTCCTCGACTTTTCCATAAGGAAAAGTCTTCTGGGGCCATGGCCCTTACGAGGGGACGCCTGGAGAGGAGAAGTGTTTCGGTCCTCTGCGACTCAACCGAAGCCCACAGTTCTCGCTAATACTCCTGACGCCTCTGAGCGGAAGTGGCCAGTCGGTCTGCAACAGGGAGACCCCAGCGGAGAGGTATTAAAAGTAATCACTGGACTACCTGCTACAGCACTGGAATAGGTGAGATTTACCGTAGTCGAGGTACTGGTACTAATAGTAGGACGACAGTAACATTTTGAATACTCCTTCTTCTTCGACCGCACGCTCGCCATACCCCAGAGCCGGACGGCGCCATGACAATATATCCTACGTATTTCCAATACAGGGAAAAACAATTCCACTAAGAAAAAAAAAAATACAAATATTTATAGGGCGTGGTGTATATTGTGTATTGTGAGTGTGCGTGTGTGTGCGGACAAGTTTCCCGCTGCTCCCACTCTGGCACACCGCGCTCTACACACGACAACAGTGCGGTGGGGCCTCACCGAAAAGAAAAAACAAAACAAAAACTATGTCCGGCTTGCCCCACTCAGGCAACACCGCGCTCTACAGCACGAGCACCAGAGCGAGGGGCTTGGCCGGAAAAAAAAACAACACAAAAACCTAGCAGACGGATATCCGGAGAGAGGAAAAAAAAACACTATCGTCCGATACAACCCCCTGTACTCAACAACCCGGTAGACGAAAAAAAAACAAGATTGGCTAAATACAAAACAGGAATGAAGACTGACGGCAACAGAAGGGCAAACTTACGGCCGTACCTCTGTGGTACCCGGCGAAGGAGGTCCGGAAGCGTCGACCTCCTCCTGGTCACACCTCGACCCCGAGTCACGCCCGGATGGTTCCCTCATTCCACCATAAAGACTCCCTTCACCTAGAGTCACCCAGCCACCACCCAGCGAACCAACACGACGAACTGACAAACATATACAAAACAGACAACACTAAACAGGTACTCCTGCGAAACGAGAGAGAGACAGCCAGAGCCCTTCACCTCCCGTACGAGCCCCACAATTGTCACGACCGACCCCTGGAGGTCTGCCCTGAACAGATCGGTCCAAAGGTGGGAGTGAAGGGAGGTGACTGAAACCTCACACCTCCGCAAGAGACCACACAATTAAAGAATACCATACAACACCCCATTATTCACACCAGCACAATAAACATCCAACACACGCACCATGCACGATCACAATATAGCCTCCAACGCACACAACATGCACAATCACGATCAAGCACTCGCAACGCACACAACAAGCACACTCACGATCAAGCCAACTCAACCACACAACAAGCACAATCGCGATCAAGCCACTCCCACTCCCACAACCTGCACGATTATAAATAAAATTTCACAGATACGACGTACACAATCACAATTACACATTCCAGCACATAGACCATGGTACACAATTATAAAGAATTAATTTCCTGTACTGACCCTGTTCTCACACCGACGTATGCGTCCACATCCCTGCCCCCTGTCAAGTCCAGTGGGAGCACCGGTCGCACAAGTGCTCCAGCCGGGTTGGTTCTCGCAGGATCCGCCCAAAGCCGACACCCTCGACTCCCAAGCGGGCAGTGAAAGCGTGTCCCGGGGGGGGAGGGGGGGGACGTAGCTGTTACTGGAGGGCCTGGACGGGGTCCAGCCCCAGTTCAAGAACGGCGGGCTCCTCTACAGTCCACGTCCTGACCAGGCGTGCCTCGACCAGCGCGAGGCACCAATCCCGTCCGTGGCTCAGCCAGATCTGCCCGACAAGCACGTGGCACCATCCAGTTCGTGCGCCAGTGAAGCCCTCGGGAGGGGAGGACGTAGCTGGGAGGAGAGTCGGAGAGGAGGAAAAGAAAAGGAGGAGGATGAAGAAGGTACTGGAACCCTGCCGGCAGTACCGTCACCATTGCTGTCCAGTCCTTACACTCGCATGATGGCGAGGGAAGTGTAATTCAACGCACACGTAAATCCATTATCAAGTCTCTCAACGATGCAGGTAAAAGACGGCATTAAATCAACAGGTTCTAAAACAAATATGATTATCTCCACCCTTCACTCACTCACGCTTAAACGTTTTCCTTTCTTAGGATATAAATCAACACAGTCGACCATTCGCTTAATAACTGCCACCACATTTGAAAATAGCATACTTCAATGGCACAACTGTCACAATTAAACACATGTCAAAATAACACAAATCTCCACCACGCATCCGAACGTCAAATCCATGCGCACGCCACGCTCGTGCACAAAAACACGCTCCCTTGCACACACAAACAGACGTGGCCGCAGATAAAAGTCCGGCGAATGTGACAAGGGGCGGACGAGCGAGACCAAGCAAGTTCCAACCCTGAATCACCAGGTTTCTCTCCTTTCCCCACCTGACTACCGCACACCAGATACATAATACAGAGAAGAATTTTGGAATAATTTGAATGGCCAGGTTAAAGGAGGAAATTAACCAAGAAAAGGTCACACACAATATTTCTCTTACAATTTCGAAAACAAAGAAAATTGCGCAATGAGAAGAATAAGCCGTCTAACACAACAAACCATAAACAAACATACCACGAAACTGATGCTTACCACGACCCTGGGTTACACCAGAAGAGGCGGGTCTAAGGACTCTCTCACCCTCAGTCCATCAAGATACAGAGGGCGAAGATTGCGGAAAACAGAAGAAATTGATGTCCCTCCTCCTACAGGCCACTGCAGGAATGCTAGATGGGGGGGGGAAGGTGGTGTGGGGATGGGTGTGTTGGTGAAAGTACTGGACTGTACTTCTCGACCGTAAGGTAAAGAACCATGACTGGAGCAGGCGCCCAGAGACATCATCCGCTCGAGTTAAGAGCTACCCCCCTCAGCACTGGCGGCCAACATGCCATGCGCGTCACAGGAAAGAGAGGCATACTTTCAAACAAAAAGAAACGAACACGTGCGACAGGTAAACAGACAGGCGCGAGGCCGATAGACAGAAAGTTCGAGAGAAAGGTAGCCGGCCACCCGTGAACTTGCAGGATGATATAGCACGGGCGGTGGAATTAAGAGAGAAGAGAGAAAGCAAACCGAAGTTGAGCTGAACCACCCCAAGGTGCAACAGCACCACAAGCCACCCCTAAGTGGACGGATACACGACAACACCCGACAATAAACAATTAAGTAAATCCGCCACCCTAGGTGGGCCGAACGTCCTAGGCCTCGTGACAAACTCGTGACTGTGTTTTATTGAAGGAAAATGACCTCCTATTTACAGTTTCATTGAATGCAAAATATCTGTTCTGTGTGTTTTCAACAGATAGGCTGAGGCTGTGTGATTCGTCCACCAATTCGTTTTGAAGCGGACCTCTGTGGTGCTGAAGAGGGAATGGCCTGCTTCGTGCTAATGCGGAAAGCCAGATAGCCATGCTGTCTGTTGGGATTTCCTGTTTCCTGCCAGCTGAATGACGGACAGCCCTGCTGTCTCCTTTGCACTGAAGGAGCTGACTAACTCCGCATGCATTGCACCTGTGGATGACAACAGAAGAATTGGACATGCTATTTTCAGCCAACTAAAGGCTCCTTCACACTGGTGCTGTAGACAGTTACACTAGCGAGGGCAATATACACCAATAAAGAAGTGCCGCATCTCAGTACATGCTGAACTACTCAAATATGCCTGAATTGATCAGTTCATTCACACCATAGCAAATCAGAAACTGGACCATCTGATTAAACATTATAAACGGAAAATGGGAAATGCCCCCACGACAACAGGCAACAAATAATAAGGCCGCACAATGCCTTGACCCTTGAGGACCAGAAGAAGTTTGTAGATTTCCATTTCAAAACTACGATGAAGTTCATGGTATCTTCTTCCGGTCCGTTCCCAGGCACCACAGATGACCTGAAACTGCTTCCTTGTTCTTCAACCAAAACTGCTGTGTACAAATTTACTCCGTTGCCTGTGATGCTGTGGTGGAAGGTGCGTTTCAAAGCGTACTTTTCATGGACTTGTGAAGACAAACACTTCCGACATCCTGCCCTATGAACCAAAGACTGACCTTTGCTGGCAGGTTCAGAAAACACCTGATGCCCTGCAGCAAATGCAGGCTTTAGTTAAAGCATGACTGACCCCTAGAAGAGGAACCTTAGCTACAGCTGCGGTTTCAACAACCTTTTGCTGGCCGCAAACAGGGAGAGGAGGAGTACAGAGTGTCATTGCCTAGCAAAGGTAAATAAATTCCTACTGTCTTTTGATCCAATGGCTTGTTCAAACTGGCCTAGCACAGTTGGCTATAGTAATATGTGTATTCATCACTTAAGACAAGAGTGTATGTCCTGTATTGTGGTTAAGTTGTACCTGTGAGGTTGTGTGTGTGTGTTGTGTGTGTGTGAGTGTGGTGTGGGTCTGTGTGTGTGTGTCTGTGTGGTGTGTGGTATGTATTGAACCGTTTTCTTTGACAGCACTGTCTATCACATAGTTGACTATAGTATGTGGGTTCATCACTTAGAGAACAAGCGTGTATGTCAGTTAGTATAATCTGTTAAGTTGACGCCTGTGTGTGTGTGGAGTGTATGGTCTTTTATGTGTAAGTGTACTGAGGTGTGTTGCATGTGTGGGGTGTGTGCGTGTATGTGGTCTGTGGTGTTGTGTGGAATTCATTCTCATTCAACTTCGTCTACCAATCACCGATGCATGCCACCATGCATACACACAATGAAACGCAGTTTATTTCAGATTCCCCGCCGCGGCCTCCCCCCCTCCCCCCCCCCTCCCCCCCCACACACATCACACACACATGTGACGTGGATCTATTGGAAAACATAGATCACATTGATATAAAATCGCCGACTACACACACACACACACAAACACACACACACACACACCCACACACATACCTGCTTAAATACCGCACACACAAGTACGTTTATATGCAATAAATGACAGCACACACACACACACCCACGCACGGCCGCATCGCACCATGCACTCACTCACGCACGCACACACACACCCACACACCACACACCACACGACACACAACACACACACACACATCAGATATTTACAAACAACACAAAATATGTAAATGAAAACTAGCAAATTGCATTGTGTGGGTATGCAGAAGAAGCTGAGAACTCGCAGGACTGGACAGCGGGAAAACACCAGGAAACAACACAGCCAGCTTGCTCAGGAACATCATGGCCGCACTTCAGCTTTTGACTATTGCTCAACAAATTCCACTATCCATCAGAAGCCCTCTGGCAGCTGGGGGCCAGTGTACTTTAAAACACCCAGAAAAAGGTGGTGTTTTGGCGTCATGGCAGAGCCATTCCACAGATGTTGTGTTTCGCTTGAAGAGCAGTGGGAGACAGGAAGGGCAAACACTGGTGATTTCTCTCGTGGATTTCTTTCTTGAAAATTATGGACGAAAGAAAAGATACGTGTCATCCTCCATGCAGATAACTGTGCCGGTCAAAACAAAAACAAAAGCAATGTTGCAGTACTTGATGTGCTGGTTCATGACCGCCGTCACACAGGTCATCACTTGTCGTTCTCTTGTCGGGTCACACCAAAGTGGGGGGGGGGGGGCCCCCTGATTGCCCTGTTTTGGGCTGTATCAAGAGAAACATTCGCCGGACTCGTGTGGACCTGTCAGATGACATCACAGCTGTGGTAACACAGCATCATCTTCTGGTATCCTCCTACCACATTGTGTGGTGACCAAGAAGGAACGCTGAGGTCCATACCCGTGGACATGGACTAAGGTATCTGGACCAGTGGTTTAGTAGTTGGTGGGACTGAAAATGAACGCATCACTTCATTACAAAATGACTGAGATGGAAAGCCTTGTGTGTGCTGTCAAGGACCTCAGATGGACCAGTTATCAAGTTTTTTGAACCCCTGAAACGCCACTACCCTACCTGTTGACCACCCCACCCATCATTAACCCAACTGTCTCAGTGAACCAAGGCAGAGTACTTGTTTCAAAGAGATCAGGTAGGTTGTGAACCCAATAAGAGGAGATCTGGTGTGCCCACAACCTATCATCTCAAAACATCAGGAAAGGGTTACGCCCATTCTCAGTTTCCACCTCCTTCGCCAGTCCATCAAAACCTCCACCAGCCAGACTGCACCCCCACCCCTGCCAGAGCTCCAGGCAGACCAAAAAAATCAAAAAGGACTTGGTCAAATAAAAAAACTTACATGTGACTTTCAGTGCAAAAAAACACCCATTCAAAAGGTCCCAATTATTGTCAGCTTCAATTGGATGTGCCATTGCTGGAAATAGAGTAGTTGCACGGGGGTGGGGGGAGGTGGGTGCCTAGGCTTGGGAGGGGGTGGTGCTGGCAGTGTACTACTGATTCTGAAACAAAGACAATAATTTCCCAGGTTGAAAGTGTGTGGACTGGATTATTGTGCAAGTTCATTTGGGAGGTGACAGTGCTATTATTGTATGGTTTGTGATGACTACCTATCTCTCAAAATTAACATGAACTGACTCATCACAGAGGTGGCTTCACAGATTAACATGGGGTTTTTTTAACACAAACTTATGCTGATTAAAGCACAGGTACCCATAGATGTTTGCTGACATTGAAGTGATTCTGAACTTGTAGGTTTTTTTTACTATTTTTTTTGGGTGAAAGTTTTGAATGCAACTGGCGCCCATCATAAGCCCCCAGTAAGCCAACATTTCAATGAAATTTTAATCAAAAAGCAAATAATAGAGTGGAATTGAGTTAGTTAACTAAGTTCGATGGTCATTCTTGATATTATAGTACCATCTTAATCATGCTTGGGGAAAATTAGTATAGGACTATTTGAATTTACCAAACTTTAAATAGAATTTTTTCTCAAAACAGGTGTCACCGATCACCTGGAGACTCAACGCTGTGTATCTCAGAAAGTAATAACGATAATTGAAATCGTTTTTGGTGTCTTGTTTCAATGATCTCTTCTTGTAGATTAAAGTTTAATCTCATTTTCTGATTTTGACCTTATCCTTGTTTCGCGGTGCATGGGGGGGGGTGGGGGTGTGTCACAATTACTTGGATTTGATGTACCCTTCTCAGCGAAGAGGTGATATGCTGGAAGTGTAGCTGAGTTGTAACCAGTCTTACACAATGTTTCCACAGTTTCGTTGAGTTTATTTACAGTAGCAAATCGAATGTAGTTCTGTTCATTTTTTAATACTACTGAAAGAACTGCGACCCAGAGGTGAATATGTGACAGGCTCACATCCACATCGACCATAGACCGATTGCACATTTTGTATGCAAAATGTTGATATAACTGGCAGAGAAGAGGACCAATGTCCCATACTTTGGCCCGGAAAACGGCGTCACGGTCCAAGCTTTCCGTTGCTCCACGACAATGTCACCGGCCGTTTATATCAACCCGCATAATTATTGGAGATCCGACAATCGAAACCTAACTCCAGTCTGTAACTTTAGTTAAGCCCACTGGCCACGAATCACTAGGCCTATTACTAACCCGTGTGCCAATGCACTAAGCTTAGTGCGAGCCGTGCGGTCTAATTTTAGAGCTCTTGGCTTGCAACTCTGCCTCCCTGACTCGCAGAGGCTGAGACCAGCGAGTTCAATCCCTCGCAGCTTTAGAGCTCGCAGCCAGCTTGGTCAGGGATATTTTTAGCTAAAGGCGGCTAAAGAGATAAGCCTTGTTTGTACTTGTTACTTGTTTGTAGGCCATGTAGCACATGTTGCTGAGCGGAGACTGGAAAGTGAAAAAAAAAAGAATTCCTCTCCACGACGAGGTGGCAAATGGAAGGACCAAGTGATGTCAAGGAAACAGAATGGTGTTCAGGTGACAGAAAAAGTGGGGAGAGAAAAGGAAAAGAATGCTCTCTAACCAAAAAGACCGACTCCAAATGAATCAATATTGTACTTGAAAACTACATTGCAATGAATAATATTTAGGAAAAGACACAGCCTCTTTGTGTGTGAGCTGTGTGTGTGTGTGGACATAATAGATGGTTTTTACCAAACATGGCTTCCACTCTAGGAATATATCCACTTTATGTAATCAATAATTTTTGTGTGCATAAAACTAAATAACAATCAATCTGGCTTTGCGTTTAAAATGTCCGATTGATTTTGTTATGAAAGAGGAAAATGTCCTATTACTTCAGGTGTGGTCCAGACATTTGTCTATAGATACTGGCAAGGATGGTACAACCCTGGTGAGAACAATGAAAAATAGATTGTACAGGAAATGTGTTTTTATCCCCTCTATGACTCGGTGAGGTTTTGTGATTTGCTAAGTTCCTTGACCAGAGCACTACTGACACCTTTGTCACGCGTTGGTGACCACAGAGATCATGTGCAGCTGGAGAAGGCATGGTTAAAACTCTTTCAACAGAGTGAGTGCTTTGTCCGGTTGGGGTTTTGTGTCGTTTGTGTTGTTTTTTAGCACTCAAGGGTTTCCTTTTATCATATGTACATATTACCTTGGTGAACTGCGAGTCTACAGTCTTTATCCTCCTCCCCCATCCCAACCACACTCTCTTTTCTCTTCTCTCTCTCTCTCTCTCTCAACTCTCTCTCCCTTCCTCTCCTATTGAGACTTCCGATATTGAACAAGTCATTCAAACCTGATTGCCTAAATAAAGTTGTTTTGGATAACTTTCTGTTTATCTGGTAATTCATAGTATCATTTGTACATTTGCACATGTTATGTGTGAGGGCGTGCGTGTATGTAAGTGCATCTGTGGTGCACATGCACATTCTAATCTTTGTATGTAACTTTCGCTGGGTGTGGCTTTACTGCAATCTCGTTGTAAGTTTCCCATGTATGTTAGAAGTCTTCTTAGTTGAGGCAAATTAAAATCTAATATGTATTTGGGGCTTTAAATGTCATTTGGGTGGTGTTTGGTGTGTGTGTGTATGCAAGTGTGTAGTACACAATTATGTATGTGTTCATGATTTAACCTCATCTTGTTCAAGGTCAACAGGATTCGACATTTGTATGCAAGTGCTTGGTATATGTAGAGTATGCATGTTATGTGTCATATGAATGTGTGGTGGTGTTGAGTGTTTGTTTAGTTTATTCAATAGAAGTCAGTTTGGAATGGGGTTCGATTGTCAGTGGTGCGGATGTTTGTGTATGGTGCATCCATTTGATGTTAGGATAGTTAGATAAAAAAAAAAAAAGTGGGGAGCATGATGTCTATCTTTTCATGGTCTGTTTTATGTGAAATTACTAAGGGTTATCTTTTGACTCATTATGTATCCTGTTTCAGTCATTTCTTTCGTCTATATGGCCAGAAAACGAGAAGCTTAAGTCTTTCAGAGATTGGCATATACGAAAAGATGCATTGAAGCCTGTTCTCTGGTAACTTACTGGGAGCAGGTGCGGTTGATTGTGGTACTTCTCTGGCTTTCATAATACATTGGAGAGCTCACCAATTCATTTGAAAATAAACACAAGTTGCTCCCCTACACATTTATTTACTGAAAGGCACCACCTTTGCACTCACTTGAGACGGGAATGAAATCCATTTGCGAGGCGCAAGTTTTCTCCTTCTTTTTCCTTCCTTCTTCTTGAAGTTGCAGAATTGTCAACACAGTCATATGAATTCACCATTGATTACTGCAGCTCTGCGTGAACTTTGTTTGTCAAAAAAAAAGCTTTTTTTGTCATTGCTGAAAAATTGGCAATACAGACCCTTTTTTCAAATTTATTTTCATACTTGATTTGTTTTGTAGCTAGGGGTTGCAGTTGACAAGGAGCTACGGGCGCGGGTGTTGGTAGTTATCCTCTGTTACCACGTGGACAGTTGAGGGACAGTTTGCCAACTCACCAATGGACCACCCATCTTGAATCTGTAGGGTACAGAATGGTCACATTTGATTTCGTTTTATTTATTTTTCTCCACCTTACCAAACAATTGCCATATTTCTCCTACTCGACATGGAACATCACCGTTTTATCAAGATCTGCATAAATCAAATGTTGGATCCAAGGAGCTAATGAGTCCCTGCTGCGCCGATTAGCCTTCTGAGTAATCGCCCTTGAAGACTTATGAGGTCAAATCTGAAAACCTTTTCAAAGCACCTTTTTTTTGTTGTTGTTGTTTATTTATCAGTGTAAATATTCACCATATTAGTTAATCATGGGAAAGCAGTCTAAAACGATTGTTGACCTTATACTTTCTCCTTAAATCTTAGATAACATTTCACATAAACTGGGTGTGTGGAGCCATTGTCTCCTGATCTTAGCTGAATTTCACCTGAAAGAATTTCCGAGAATGTTGGAGGAATACTGTGAGGCAGAATGTGGGTCAGTGTTCCCTTAGACAAGCTACATCATGAAGCCTGAGTCAAACTTACATTTGTGTTATATTACAGTGTGGAAGGTTTTCTGCAGCAATATGAAGAGCTGTTAGTTGGTAATCTTTCATAATAGAAAGGGAAAAAAAATGCCCCGAAGTGGAAATGTTGACTGACTAGTATACAGGCTAAAATAATAGTATTTATTTACTCAATTCACCCCCCTTAAGAAATACAGTCATTGACCTTTGGCATCGTGAGGATAATAACCCTAGAATGCCAAGCGGACATGAATACTGTAATATTTTCTGCTTGGTTTCCATTAAATTTCTATACCTTAGATAGTCTGCCGACCCGTAGATGTTGAAAAGGTGGGAATCAGTATTTGTGAAAGTGCACCCATGAAAATAAAACCAAAAAATCACAGTCTCTCAGTCTTGTTTCTTCAGCTAACAGTGTGCCAGTATTGGTTGTGGGAGCTTAGTATATGTGTACTTGGTTCCTGTTGGTTTCGTAACAGGTTTTTCTGAAGCACCAGAGATATGACTAAGCAGCAAAAACAAGTTTTTTGTTGGTGTAATGGTCGACATGCAGAGCATCCAAGAATGATAACACAGATCTGAAGCGATTAGTAATGTGGGCTTCAGACTTGAAAGGCGAAGGAGTTGATACAGGCATCAAAGAATGCCACTGACAGAACTATGCCAGATGGGACAGTCAAGTATAAGATAAGGGAGGGGGGGGGGGGGGGTGGGGAAATGAGATGTTGGCATACGCTGTGAGGTGGGCCTGATTGTAAGATTTTTGTTTCTCAATGATTGTTATTCCCATTTTTACAGACACCCCCCCCATACCTATTTTTCCTTTTTTTTTTAACAGGTATCAGAGATCATGGATTACTGGGGCCAAAATTCAGGACCACTCCACCAGGAGATTATCACCTGCAAAGTGCGACAAACTCACAGCCTCAGGTATGGCGCTGATATACAAAGTAGATGTAAGGAAACAAACGGTGTACACAGAATCCATTCCTTGTGAAGAAGACCATAGTTGGGGCTTCGACATGAAAAATGGAATAGAAGAGCGTTTGCTCTTTTTTTTTTTATGCATGTGTGAAAGCATATACGTCCAAAGGAACATGAAAGGACGATGAAAGTCAAAAGGTGAGGTGGGAAGTGATTTTGAGGGAGGTGGGCATGCAGACTTTGTCTTGCACCGGCTACAATCAATTTGCAGTCACACACTGCAGAGCCAGCACAAAGCACCAAAGGGCAGAGGATGGTGTGTGAACAGAGAGTTTGTGAACCAGTATAATATCTGTGACAAATTTGATAAATGTATAAGTATGTTAGTCACTTGGTAGTTCATAAATTGAAGTTGTTGGTCCCTCTCCCTACCCAAGGTTTCCAAGTTATAGAGCCATTGTGTTCTTAGCGAGTAAGTGTAGTAGGCATATGAGCATGAAAGGAGAGTGTGTATGTCTTGATGATTTCTTTGAGGTGTATACCACTGCAATTTCATTCATACTTTGAATCTTATGAATTGGTTTCCTGCTTCATTTACGTGCTGGAGTAGTGGGCAGTTACCTCAGAGGACGTCCTGTTTGTGGCAACTGGCCAGAAATGTTTGACCTGAACTTCACTTCCCATTGCACATGCCACCATGCGTACAGCCTGACTGCCAAACCCATAACAACCCACTTCAGTTGTCAAATCTGGCATGAAGCACAACTTTTGCGTGTTAATGTCAACAGCACCCTCTTCCTCTGCCCTCTTATTACCCTGTGTGGGAACCTTTAGAGTGGTCTCCCCTGCCCTTTCATCAGACATTTCCAGTTACTTGTGGGAGCAGAATTTTCATGCCTGTTAACCCGCTGGCACTATATATAAAGAAGACGAGTACTGAAACAATGGCGTATAATTCAGGTCTGCAAAAACGTCAATGGGTAGTAATTGTATTTAATTTTCATTACTCTCATATAACACTAAGTACAAAAACCTATACATTTTTAGAAAGGAGAAAAGACTGATCATATGGCACTAAGAAATAAAGAACAATAACTTGCCTTGCCAAGTAGAGACAGCAGGAAATCCAGTAATTATCCAGGGTGATGCGAAAAACATAATCCAAAAAATGTAAAGTGGTTCACAGAAAAAGTCTCACAGTGAACACAAATGTCTCTGAATTTGTCCATAACACTGATTCATACTATTTACACACAACCTATGTACACACCAGAGAAAGTAAGTAATCTTCTGTGGTATCTGCAAAACAATTTGGGCACAATCCAACATCACATGTAGGGCACTCCCTGATGACCTGACCGCCTTGTCATGACAGCAAACACAGTCCCGCCTTCTGCCCACTGCAGCTTCCTGAGCTCATGTCCAGCCTCCGCAAGGACACTGGCTGGGGGCGGGGGAGGCTGGCAGGCAACTTGCAGTTGAGGTTTTTTGTCGTCTGCCTGGATCCTCTGCTGGTCCGCCCGCTTTTCGCACAACCTTCATAGGGAAGTAGTTTCCTACCATTCCCTCCACTACCTGACCATGAAGTGTATCTGGTGCAAGTTTTGGGCCAGTACACTGGTGTTCTGATCATACAGAATAAAGCTGGTCAAAATAGCCCTCCCAAAAATGGAAAAGGGCTACCTTCAGAGTCCATTTCATGGTCCGCCGTTCTGCAAGGTAATTGTACAACCGAGCATCGCTGAGATCTACCCCTCCCATGGCTGGTGTGTACGTCCCACCACCCTTTGGGGCCTTTGGACCTCGCCCTCTTCTGTTTCTTATCTCCATAAAGCAGCAGATGAAGCATGTGCTTAGGAGAACAGGCTGTTTTTGACCATCTTTGTAGCAACCCAGAGAAGAGGCCCCTTTGCGACGCTCAGAAACCTGTGGTTCCTCAACCTCTGGTGACGGCTGCTCTTGTCAGACCTCTTCTGTTGGTCCAGACAGTTCATGTTGCTGTAGTGCCATTGGCATGGAGATCACAGAAGAGGTCCGGAGATGAAATAATAAATTAATCTTGTCAATTCCCAGGGATGGCGCCCTGATGCAGGGAGTCGCACGCCGCCAGCAGCCGCATAACAAGAGCAAGATGAATCCAAGGGATGGCAGGCTGGTGCTGGATTTCTGCCCCTTGTTACACATCGAAATCTTGAAGTGTAACCCATGGTGGAGTCACACACACACCACAATATTCAACACCAAAGCGGGCATGACGTTTCTGTGTCAATGAACATGCAAAGATGGGGCGTTTTCCCCTTGAACCCCACCATGCTCACGTCCAAATGCTGAGGGTTGGTGTCCAGATGGAAATGTGGAGGAAACCTGATTGAAATGCTCAATCAGGGTTGAATTTGTACAGTATTTGTAGCCAGGGTTATCAGGAGGGGGCTCACGGCTGTTCAGAGCGGATTCTTTAGTGTCATTCGAAGCAAGGGAGTTAACACCTCACCGTCTGCAGCACTTGCCAAGGTCAGGGAAGGCAGTGTTACTGCAGGCTGCTCCCTACCCGCTAGCTAAACTGCGCTGTACTCAGCGCTGCTTGTCAGGCCGTGCGCACAACAGTCCAGCAGCATGTTTTTCGGCAATTGGCAGCGCGGCCGTTAAAAAAGGGGTTGTCAGTTGACATGCGTTGTTGTCGTGAAGAATAAAATACATATGCGCTCCCGAGACGACTGTATTGGCGAATTGCAGACAAGTCTTTTAATACCAAACTCGACTAGGTTTATTTCCAGCAGAGAACAAAGTAAACAGCATGACATTGTGTACGTAATCGGTCAGGCAACATTACAACAATGAAATACACACAAAATCGATCAAAACTAACTCACATCAGCGCTAAATGCAAGATATTTCCCACATTGATTATACACCACGTTTTGATACATGCCTCTGCTCAGACTAACAACAACAAAAAAGTCAGATTAATGGCGTGATTAAGCTTGATTTGATCCAAAATGCGCATGTAACTGACAATGCCGTTTCATGCAGCTAAACTTTGCAGCCCACCACACTTTGGCGCATGAGCTAAGTCTCACTCAAGGCTTTGCATCAAACTAGTAAGTGAATTTTTTTTCGAACAATTTCTAACCCAGTATTTCTCTGTAATAAAAAATACAAAAATCAAACAGTCTTTTGATCTTTTCATCGGCGTGCGCACACACACACACCACACCACACACACACACAACACACACACACACATCACACACACAACACACACACACTATAACTAGTGTACACACACAAGGGTATACTAAAGGCGCAAACAATGTGAGTGGTGTGTGTGTGTGTGTGTGTGCGCCGCGCGCAGCAGCATGTTTTACTGCATGCGTTGCGCGCCGCGCTCAGTGCGTGTCGTAGAGAGCGGCGTGTGTGTTGTGTGTGTGAACCCGCGAACGCATATCCTGCTTTTTCAAATATAGGAGCGGTGTGTAAGCAGTCCGCATAAAAAATCAAGTAATATGGCATCTTCCAAGGCCAGCCCAGCTGACCTATAGAACACTCCGTGCCTGTGCCCGGAGAGACAGCAGTATGCATGAGCTGTATAGAATAACACATTCCAAATAGGGTCACACACGCGTCAGTAATCCCCACCTGTGGAAGACAAGTGAACCAGCAAGCATAGCTGCAAACCGATTTCGCTGGGTGACGGCCTTGCCGCTCGAATATAGTAAATAGAAACCCCAGTGCACTGCGCTGCACACACAACACAGTCCAGATACATACACTGTACATAGGAACAAGAGATTACCCTCACAGCTGTGCAAGAATCTCGCGCGGGAATGAAGGGAAGCTGGAAGGGAAGCGAATGAGTGGTGTTTTGGTGGGGGGGGGGGGGGGGGGGGGAGGGGGGGGGGAGGGTTTTAGAATGAGATGCCCCTGGCCGAGGATAGTGTGCGAGAGTAGAGGATAGGTGGGGTTTGATGGCTTGACAGATTGTAACACAGGGAAAAACAGTACATTCATTGTACTTGTCTCAATGTATTCATTTAAAAGAAAACTAGAATATAAAAACATCTCACTTACTTGAAAGAAAACATAACACAAGAAAGAGACACACACACACACACATAAATATACCAATAAAAAACATGCAATTACTCACTGTTCAGTTCTCCTCTCTCAGAACTGTATCCTAGGCATACCTTAGCCAAAAACATGATTTGCCTGTAGAATGCCTATTTCCACATGATAGTTCCATGAATCAGCTCATTTTCTACACTGATACAGTGGTCAGCAGTCAAAAATCTGATATGCATGTAACTGCATTGTGTGTACAAAACCATTTTTTTTTTAAATTTTTTACAATAGAACACATAAAAAACATGCGCTCACACACACACACTCACACACACACACACACATGCACACACACAAACACACATACACACACATGAACACACACACACACACACACACAAACACCACACACACACCACACACACACACACACCCATACAAACACACACCAAAGAGAGATATAATAGAGCACAGAATCAAGAACAAGAATAAATGTAAAGGATTTCCATGCACACAGACTAATACAAGTTGAAGAAACAGACAAGTTTACAAAATTTGCACACACACACACACACCACACACACACACACACACACACACACACACACTCCTTCTCTCTCTCTCTCCTCTCTCCGCTCTCTCTCCTCTCTCTCTCTCGGTCTCCTCTTCTCTCACACACACACAATCACACCCACACACACACACACCACATGAACACACACACAAACATGAACACACACACAAACTTGAACACACAGAGAGAGAGAGAGAGAGAGAGAGAGAGAGAGAGAGAGAGAGAGAGAGAGAGAGAGAGCACAGAATCACCACAGAAAGAAAATTAATATAAAGGTTGCAAGCACACAGATTAATGTGGACACAATTGAAGACACAGAAACAATTTACCGGATAGTTTATTTATTTTTTTTTTTTTTTGTTTTATGCACACACACACACACACACACACACACACACACACACACTCACCTCTCTCGCTCTCTCTCTCTCTCCTCTCTCTCTCTCTCTCTCTCAACACACACACACACACACAACTAGTCACAGACACAGACAGAAACTCACACACACACACACCCCACACACACACACACCACACACACACTCACACACCACACACACACACACCATCTAATACCTCACATTTGGAATTCCTTCATTTGTCCACAGTCGCCGCCACCCCCCCCCATCACATCTAAAATCACACTGCCTATGCCACAATTGCCACTGATCACGCGTAATTTGGCCACACAATTGGCCACTGATCACGCGTTCATTTGGCACAAGTAGTTGTGCACTTGTCTCTTTTGTACAAGGTCCACAACTCTGACCGTTGCTGCTTGTGTTGCCTAATAAGTTAGAAGTGTATATGTGCGTCGTCACGCCAGATCAACAGTTCCTGTCAGTTGACAATAAGATATTGAATACTTTGAGATATCCACCCTCCGAAATCGTTAGGCAGAATTGGAATTCATGATTGTTGTACGAAACACAAACATAGATAATTTTAATAAACATGATAAAAACACTGGGAGCCGGTGGGGACGGGCGAGCGCGGGTACAACACACAGTATATGGTAGGTGTTGCTCACTTACCGACTGCTTGAGACGCCATTGTAGAGAGACGCGAAAACACTGATGAGTCACTACTCAAACTATACACACAAAATCACACTTTACTGCACCAAGCGCTATAAAACACACACGACACAAGCACTTCACATAAACCTCAGCAACTCGAAATGGAAACAAAACTTCTGGGAATTAGTTGTGTATCCGAAGTTTGAAAACACACAAAAACAGTCACAAGAAAGCGCTCGCTGCACGTTACCACAAAGGAAAGGTAGCCAAGTGAGTGGGGCTCGCATCGCTAGCATAGCTGAACTCGGTCAGGGTCACGGTGTCACCCCGTGAAACTAAATCTTGGCGAGTCCGGCAGGAAAGGAACAGCCGTGGCTGCGCTATGTTGGCATTTTGGAAGTGCAATGAACTTCATCTTAAGCTGAAACCTGTCCCTGGAGAAATGTTCAATGAACCAAGGTTGGGTTTTTGGCTCGGATGACAGGTCCCAGTAAGAACTATTGTTGCCTTTGTTAATAGGCCCATATTGAAGCAGATTCCTAGGAAAGCCCTCATTTCATCCCGTGTTGTCTTCCCTTTTTAACCACTGATGTACGATGGAGTACGTCTTGTCACGTAGGTAATCAGCAGGGCGTTTGATCCATTCTTGCTGTAGATCCATTGGAAGGACCAAGTGATGTCAAGGGGAATCAGAATGGGTGTTCAGGGTGACAGAAAAGTGGGGAGAGAAAAGGAAAAGAATGCTCTTCAACCAAAAGACGACTCCAAATGAATCAATATTGTACTTGAATACTAGCATTAGCAATGAATAGTGATTTAGGAAAGACACTGCCTCTGTGTGTGTGACTGTGTGTGTGTGTGGACTAGTAATAGTATGTTTACCAAACATGGCTTCCCACTCTAGGAATATAGTCAGCTTTTGTAATACCATTAAATTTTTTGTGTGCATAAAACTTAATATACATTCAATCTGGCTTGCGTTTAAAATGTCCGATTGATTTTGTTATGAAGAGGACAAATGTCCTATTACTTCAGGGTGGTCCAGGACATTTGTCCTATAGATACTGCTAAGGATGTACAACCCTGTGGTGAGAACAATGAAAATAGATTGTACAGGAGAATGTGTTTTATCCCCCTCTATGACTCGGTGAGGTTTTGTGTTGTGCAGAGTTCCTTGACCAGTGCCAACTACGACACCTTTGTCACCTTGGTGACCACAGAGATCACGGTGCAGCTGGAGAAGGCTGTGGGGAAAACGTCTTTCAACAGAGTGAGTGCTTTGTGCCGTTGGTTTTGTGTCGTTTGTGTTGTTTTAGCACTCTAGGTTCTTTTATCATATGTACATTTACTCATGTCAACTGCGAGTCTACAGTCTTTATCCTCCTCCCTCCATCCAGACACACACTCTCTTTTCTCTCTCTCTCTCTCTCTCTCTCTCTCTCTCTCCCTTCCTCTCCTATTGAGACTTCCGATATTGAACAAGTCAGTAAACCTGATTGCCTAAATTATTTGTTTTGGGATAACTTTCTGTTTATCCTGGGTAATTCAGTTATTATCATTTGTACATTTGCACATGTGTATGTGTGTGGGCGTGCGTGTATGTTAAGTGCATCTGTGTGTGCACATGCACCATTCTTAATCTTTGTATGTAACTTTCTGGCATGGTGTGGCTTTAACTGCAATCACGTTTGTAAGTTTCCCATGTATGTGTAGAAGTTCTTCTTAGTTGAGGCAAATTAAAATCTGAAGTATGTAGTTGGGCTTTTAATGTCATTTGGGTGGTGTGTGTGTGTGTTGTATGCATATGTGTGTATGTACACAATTATGTATGTGTTTCATGCTTTGTAACCTCATCTTGTTCAAGTCATACAGGATAGGACATTTGTATGCAAGTGCTTTTTATGTATATGTATGCATGTGTATGTGCATATGAATGTGTGTGGTGTGTGAGTGTTTTGTTACTTTATTCAATAGAAGTCATTTTGGGATGGTTCGTTTGTCAGTGTGCGGATGTTTGTGTATGGTGCATCCATTTGATGTGAGGGATAGTTAATAAAAAAAAAAAAAGTGGGGAGCATGATGTCTATCTTTCATGTCTGTTTTATGGTGAAATTACTAAGTTTCTTTTTGACTCATTTGTACCTGTTCAGTCATTTCTTTCGTCTATAGTTGGCCAGAAAACCGAGAAGCTTAAGTCTTTCAGGAGTTTGGCAAATAAGAAGAAGCATGCTTTGAAGCCTGTTTCTCTGTAACTTACTGAGCAGGGTGCTGTTGATTGTGTACTTCTCTGGCTTCTATAATAGCTTTGGAGTACTCAACCAATTCATTTGAAAATAAACACAGTTGCTCCCCTTACATCATTTATTTACTGAAGGCACCACCTTTGCACTCACTTGAGAGCTGAATGAAATCCATTTGCGAGCACAAGTTTTCTCCTTTCTTTTTCCTTCCTTCTTCTTGATGGTTGAAGAATTTCAACAGCTGTCATATGATTCACATTGAGTACTGCAGCTCTGCGTGAACTTTGTTGTCAAAAAAAAGCTTTTTTGTCATTGCTGAAAAATTGTGCATACTGACTTTTTTTTCAAATTTATTTTCCATACGTTGATTTGTGTTTGTAGCTAGGGGGATTGCAGTTTGACAAGGAGCTACGGGCGCTGGTTGGGTATTTATCCTCTGTTACCACGTGGACAGTGAGGGACAAGTTTGCCAGACTCACCCAGATGGCCACCATCTTGAATCTTGAGAGGGTACAGAATGGTTCACATTTGATTTCGTTTATTTTATTTTTCTCATCCTTACCAAACAAATGCCATATTTCTCCTACTCGACATGGAACATCACCGTATTATCAAGATCTGCATAAATCAAATTTGGATAGCAAGGGAGCTAATTATTCCTGCTGCTCCGGATTAGCCTTCTGAGTAATCGCCCTTGATGAGCTTAGAGGTCAAATCTGATAACCTTTTCAAAGCACCTTTTTTGTTGTTGTTGTTGTTTATTTATCAGTGTAATTATGTCTCAGTTTATTTAATCATGGGAAAGGCAGTCTAAAAAGATTGTTGACCTTATACTTTCTCCTTGAAATCTTAGATATCTTTTCACATAAACTGTGTGTGTGGAGCCATTGTCTCCTGACTTAGCTGAATTTTCACCTGAAAGATATGTTCCGAGAATTTTGATGGAATACTGTGAGGCAGAATGTGTGGTCAGTGTTCCTTAGACAAGCTACATCATGAAGCCTGAGTCAAACTTACATTTGTGTTATAGTACAGTGTGGAGGTTTTCTGCAGCTAATATGATGAGCTTGTTAGTTGGTAATCTTCATAATAGAAAGGGAAAAAAAATGCCCCCTGAAGTTGAAATGTGACTGACTAGATTACAGGCTAAATAATAGTATTTATTTACTCAATTCACCCCCCTTAAGAAAATACAGTCACTGACCTTTGGCAGTCTGTGAGGATAATACCTAGGAATGCCAAGACGGACATGATACTGTATATTTCTGCTTGGTTTCCATTTAAATTTCTAGTACCTTATATATGTCTGCTGAACCCGTAGATGTTGAAAATTGGGAATCAGTATTTGTGAAAGTGCACACATGAAAATAAAACCGAAAAAATCAGCAGTCGCTCAGTCTTGTTCTGCAGCTAAGCAGTGTGCCCAGTATTGGGTGTTGGGAGCTTAGTATATGGTGACTTGTACCTGTTGGTTCGTAACAGGTTTTTTCTGAACACAGTGATATGACTAAGCAGCATAACAAGTTTTGTTGTTGTAGATGGTCGACTGGCAGGCAGTCCAAGAATGATAACACAGACTGGAAAGCGGATTAAGTAGATGTGGCTTCATACTTGAAGCGAAGAGTTGATAACAGGCATCAGAAGAATGCCACTGACAGAACTATGCAAGATGGGACAGTCAAGTAAAAATAAGGGGGGGGGGGGGGGGGGGGGGGGGAATGAATGTTGCATACTCTGTGGAGGTGGGCTGATTGTAAGATTTTGTTCTCAATGTTGTTATTCCCATTTTTACAGACACCCCCCCACTATTTTTCCCTTTTTTTTTTTAACAGGTATCAGAGATCATGGATTACTGGGGCCAAAATTCAGGACCACTCACCTGGAGATTAACACTGCAGAAGTGCGACAAACGCTCAGCCTCAGGTATGGCGCTGATATACAAAGTAGATGTAAGGAAACATACGTGTGTCACAGAATCCATTCCTTGTGATGAAGACCATGAGTTGGGGCTTCGACATGAAAAATGGAATAGAAGAGGCTGTTTGCTCTTTTTTTTTTAATGCATGTGTGAATGAATATACGTCCAAAGGAATCATGGAAAGGGACGAGGAAAGTCAAAAGGTGGGTGGAGTGAATTTTGAGGGAGGTGGGCATGCAGATTTTGCTTGCACCGCTACAATCTATTGCAGTCACACAGCTGCAGAGCCAGCACAAAGCACCAAAAGGGCAGGAGTGTGTGTGTGAACAAGAGTTTGTGAACATTTATAGATATCTGTGAAAGAAGTTTGATAAAGTATAAGTTGTAGTCACTTGGGTAGTTCATAAATTGAAGTTGTTGGTCCCATCTCCCTACCCAAGGTTTTCCAAGTTATATCCATTGTGTTCTTATCGTGTAGTGTAGTATGGCATATGAGCATGAAAGGAGAGTGTGTATGTTCTGATGATGTCTTTGATGTGTATACCTGCAATTTCATTCATACTTTGAATCTATTGAATTGGTTCCTGCTTCATTTACGTGGCTGGGAGTAGGGGTCAGTTACCTCAGAGGACATCCTGTTTGTGCAACTGGCCAGAAAGTGTTTGACCTTGAACTTCCACTTCCCATTGCACATGCACCATGCTTACAGCCTGACTGCCAGAACCTTTAACAACCTCACTTCAGTTGTCAAATCTGCATGAAGCACAACTTTTGCTTTTAATGTCAACAGCACCATTCTTCCCTCTGCCCTCTTATGTACCCTGTGTGGGAACCTTTATGAGTGGTCTCCCCTGCCCTTCATCATACATTTCTGTTACTTTGTGGGAGCAGAATTTCATGCCTGTTAACCCGCTTGGCACTATATATAATGAAGACGTGTACTGAAACAATGGCTTATAATTCAGGTCTGCAAAAACGTCAATGGGTAGTACTTGTTTTTAATTTTCACTACTCTCATATGAACACTAGAGTACAAAACCTATACATTTTTAGAAAGAGAAAAGACTGATCTTTGCAATAAGAATAAAGAAAATAACTTGCCTTGCACAAGTTGACAGCAGGTATCCAGTAAATATCCAGGGTGATGCGAAAAACATAATCCAAAAAATGAAAGTTTCACAGAAAAAGTCTCACAGTTGAACACAAATGTCTCTGATTTGTCCAAAACACTGATCAAACTATTTACACACATCCTATGTACACACCAGAGAAAGTAAGTTATCTTCTGTGGTATCTGGCAAAACAATTTGGGCACAATCCAACATCACATGTAGGGCACTCCCATGATGACCTGACGCGCCTGTCATGACCAGCAACACAGTCCCGCCTTCTGCCCACTGGCAGCTTCCTGAGCTCATGTCCAGCTCCTGCAGGACCTGGCTGGGGCTGGGAGGCTGGGCAGGGGCAACTTGCAGTGGAGGGTTTTGTCTGGCTGCCTGGATCTCTGCCTGGGTCCGCCGCTTTCTCACAACCTTCATAGGGAAGTAGTTTCCTACCAGTCCCTCCACAACCTGGACCATGAAGTGGTATCTGGTCAGTTTGGGCCTGTCACTGGTGTTCTGATCATACAGAATAAAGCTGTTCAAAATAGCCCTCCCAAAAATGGAAAAGGCTACCTTCAGAGTCCATTTCATGGTCCGCCGTTCTGCAAGGTATTTGTACAACCGAGCATCGCTGAGATCTACCCCTCCCATGGCTGTGTTGTACTTCACCACCACTTTGGGCCTTTGGACCTGCTGCCCTCTTCTGTTTCTTATCTCCATAAAGCCAGCAGATGAAGCAGTGCTTAGGAGAACAGGCTGTTTTTGACCATCTTTGTAGGCAACACAGAGAAGAGGCCCTTTGCGACGCTCAGAAACCTGGTGGTTCCTCAACCTCTGGTTGACGGCTGCTCTTGGCAGACCTCTTCTGTTGGTCCTGACAGTTCATGTTGCTGTAGTGCCATTGGCATGGAGATCAAAGAAGAGGTCAGGTGATGAAAAATAGTTGTCAATTCCCAGGTGATGGCCCCTATGCAGGAATCGGCACTCCGCCAGCAGCCTCATAACAAGAGCATGAGTGAATCCAAGGGGATGGGCAGGCTCTGCTGGATTTCTGCCCTTGT
>CM031612.1:61796811-61809311 GCA_018398815.1 Conus ventricosus
GAGTCGCTATCACCAATGGACTCATCGCTGGTGTCATATGGAACATTTGGGGCCGGAATAGCTCAGTTGGTAGAGCACCGGACTCGTGATCGTGGGGTTGCGGGTTCGAATTTCGGTATAGGGGAATTTTTCCCTCGGAGTTAACATTGGTTCTGACTCCATTTCCCACACAGTCCTTCGAATGAGACTATAAACCGAGGTTCCGTGTGTGAACGCACGCACAACATCTTGCACACACGTAAAATCCCATCACCAACTTTCGGAAGAGAAGGCCAGTCTGGCCGTTGGTATGGATGACACGTGACACATAGCATGCACCTTCCCCGAAGATGGAGTATGGCTGCCTTAATGGTGGGATAGAAAAGGGTCATACACACAAAACTCCACTGCCTGGCTATACAGGGAGTGTCCGCAGGAGTATCAGCCTGCGTACGCAGACAGAAAGAAAGAAAATATGGAACATTTTCGTCTTCGTGGCGGCTTTTGACGTCGCTCATTTTTAGTCAAAAAGTATTCCAAAGCAATCGATAAAATGGCGAGACAGCTACTCCGAGGGGAGACGAAGGCACTACGAAAGTGCTACGAAGTTTTCGATTGGTTAGTTTTATGCTGCAATTGGATTGGATGCTGTTAAAGCGCGAGATATGAACTGTGCCCCGATCGTGGCGTATCGTGTTGTACCGGGAAGCCCCGTACAGGGCTGATCGTGCTAAGGAGGTTAAAGAGATCGCCTCTCTGTACGTGAGATCTTCTTGTGGGATATGTTTTGAATTAAATGGTCTCTGTTTTTCTGTTTCTAGGAACGACTTCAGAAGCGATGATATCAAGCGGTTAAAATTGTGATGATGACTCGGGAGCTGCCTTTGACAACTGCCTCTGTCATGATTTGATCTTCAGTCATTCAGTGTGGGTATTGGATTCACGGGACATGGAGGATGGCTAACCCTGTGCCACTTACCGTCATTATGAGCAGTGTAGCGACATCGTTTTTTTGCAACTGTTGAGGTCTTGCTGTGTTCCAAGAGCATGCAGCACTTCGACTGGCTTGCTGAGCTACAGTGTTCCGTCAGCGGGGAACGTTTTGGGTTTTTCTGGAGGGTGTGTGCATGTTTGGTGTATGCAGATATGCGGGTGCTTGTGTGCTGCTGCACTGGAATGTGTGGCTAAGAAGCCAGCTGTACTGTCTGCAGTTTTGGTATTTCTGGGGGAGGGGGGGGGGAATGGTGAATTCAAGGGACATAACCAGATATTGTAATAACAAAGCAGTTAAAGTCCCGTGATAACCATCTTGCCAGCTTTAACCGTTAACAGGCAGAGGTTTGTAACAATCATCATTGGATCGGAATTTGAGCCAGAAAATTATTGCCGGAACATACATGATCATAAACTTCAGACCAACAGCTTCTAGTATTAAGTGTATGTGGAAATGGTATGAACATTCATGATGAAATGAAGCGCTGACATATTTTTTTTATAGCCCAGTCGACAACAGTGGCCACATAGGGGCTGGACACAAACACTGAAAGTTTCATTGGAACAAGTGTGACTTATAAATAAAAAGGATTAGGGAGGGGGAGGAAAGTGGGCCTGTCTGAAGAAGAACAAAATCTGTGTTCAGCCTAAAGTTTTGCCCAAACAAACACACGAATTAATGTACTTACGATTATATGAGACAGCAACTCCAACCTACCGCCTGTCTGAACAAGCTGTGTGAAATACTTATTTTTGTTAACAGTTTATGATTATTGAGCATAATGATTTTGACTTTGATGCAAAGCTTGAGACAAGTGGAACAGATAAACTTTTGAAGAAGAAATTGCATTATTCTGTTTAGGTGAGGAATAGAGTTTGTTGGATTTGTCTATCATCAGCCCAGTGCAGACAGTTGTGACTGGTATGGTATCATCACAGAGGGGAGCATTTTAGATGTGATGTGCATACGATCATTGACTCGGTGTATTTTAAATGTGGTGTACATTCCGGAAATCTCAGTGTATAATTTGGTTCTTTGTTGACTTTCATGAGGTGCTGTTGTGTGTGTGTTTGTGACATAGAGATTACATGCATGTTTGAGAGCAAGTTTTCAAGTACAGTTTCAGCATTTGTGTGTGTACGTGTTTGTATGTGCATTATAAATCCAAACTGAAAATAAATGGGGTTCATGACTGGTGGTGCGGAGTTGGGGAGGTTGAGTGTCACCAGTCCAAGTGTTGAGAGCGGACCAACCCACAACTGCAGAATTCATTTACCTAGACGACACAATCAGACATGATGGAGGAGGAGCAGCAGCATCAAGAACCGATTCAGCAAGGCCAGGAAATCTTTCAGAATGCTGAACAAGGTGCAAAGGTCACCCCACTACTGCACCAAGACCAGGCTGAGGTTGTACTAAGGCTGCGTCCCTTCTGCTCCACCGTAATGGTCAGATATTTGGAGAATGACAGCCGAGGTGTCAACTTTCCATACAAAAGAACCTATGAGAATTCCTGTGTGTGTTCTGACCCAGTGCCATCATCACGCAACAGCTAGTGGCCCAGGGCAAGCAAGCAGTCATGAGCACCATCATCCTGGGGTGGTGGAGATGGACTTGGCTTGTCATTGGAATAGAGCAGGACACTATCACTCGAACTGCCGTTCGCTGGACGCCAAATGTGAAACACAAGAGAGAAAGACCCAGGGTCACCTGGCGATGTATGTAGAGGGAGAATGAGGGAGAATCGAAGTCCCTGAAATTCACCTTGGAGTACCTTCCAGAAGAAAGCGCTAAACAAACCAGCATGGAGAATCTTTGTAGCCGCCCTTCATGTTGAGGACATATCGGGCAGTTAGTAAGCTGATCCTGAATGCTCAAAAAAAAAAAAAATGGATGCTGACATTTATACAGTTTGTTGTACCATGTGCTGTTTGTGTGATGGAGAGAGCATAGTATACATTCATAAAAGAAACCACAAAGTAGTTGAAAGTTAAAAAAAACACATGTTTATACAAAGTAGTAGCCCATCATTCCAAAACCTAAGCAAGGATCTAGGATTATGTGGAGTGAATGTGTGTATAAGACAAGTTTTTTTTAAGAAGATGCTTGAATATAGAGATGTGTTGCATGCTTTATTAAGCTGTTCATTGATTTACAGAAGAATATTCAACAGCTGGATTAAGACTGATGGGATGGAAGAAGAGTTTGCATTCAAGGATAATCTTATACTTTGCGATATTGCCCTGTCAGTGTAGTTGGTTGTGAGTGTGTGTGTGTATGTGTGTGTGTGAGTGCATGTGTGTGTGTGTGTGTGAGTGTGTGTGGTTGTGGTGTATATGTGTGCCTGTGTGTGGTGTATGTGTGTCTGTGCATGTGTGTGTGTGTGTGTGTTTCTCTTGTGTGTGTGTGTGTGTGTGTGTGTGTGCATGTGTGCTATAAACGCAAATGAAAATGGATGGTGTAGGTATGTTTGCTTTTTTCTCTTGTCCATTTATGTTGAAGATAGTGTGTGTGTCTGTGTGTGTGTGTTTTTGCACACGCTACTATGTGTGTGGGAGAGTAGATTTACATCTACACATATATGGATTTGGAGTTCTGCTATTAAATGCAATATTTATGGTAGTGTTTTGTTGGACCAAACCGCTATGGACTGTTCCAGGACACCAGGTAACTATGCATCATGGTATTAGTTTGCTAGTGTCTTGACCATATACAGAACACTGGGGACACCGATATTTAGTGGTGGTGTTACATACTGTGGAATAAGCTTTGGGGTGATAACTGTGTTTTTCCTAACTGCCACATGTTGAGTGGCTAGGCGAGTTTGTGTGTTGGTCTTTATTGAGAATGGGATGCAGAGCACGTGTGTGTGTGTGTATGCCTGCACGTGCATGTATTTGTGTGGAGTGAAGAGCGAGTCAAAGTGAGTATATGTGCATGTGTGTGTATGGGTGCGTTGGATGGCTGGAGTGGTTGACCAGGTGTGTGATGGTATCAGAACTGCCAAGTGCTCTACTGTTGGTGTTGCATGCTACGATTTTGTCAGCAGTGCTGGGCTGCTACACTTTTTGTTTCAATGGTATGCTGCTTCTCCCCCCCCCCCCCCCCCCCTTTTTTTTTTTTCTCTCCCCCCAAAAAGAAAAAATTAAAACAACATGCTTCACAGACTTTGCAGACGGACATATTGTATATATTTAAACTGTGAACATATTTCATCAAAAAATGGCCAGGTTCAGTAAGGAGGGGAATGGATGAAAAAGCGTAGAATGAAAATCTCTGTAGATGTCTAAAATCTTGCTACCTTGTTGACTGGTTTCGTTCTACGCCATTTTTGCTGTTTTTGCAGGCTAAGTCAAAACTATGCGATTATTAGCAAGATTTCTGTCTTCTTAGTTCACTATCATGTCGTGTGTGAGACTCGGTGCAGGTGAGTCCGACTTGAGCGCAACACTTTGGCTTTTGAGACCTTCGCAGCTCTGTGGTGTGTGTGTGTGTGTGTCTGTGTGTGTGTGTACAGAAGCTTGTGCAAATACTCTTGCATATGTGTGGTGAGTAAACATGATATCAATGGATTTGTGACATGGTCTTGGTATGAAGAGACTGTATTATCCAAAATTATGGCAGTGTTTGGTGGGTAAAGAAATGCTCTGAAATAGATCGCTGAAGTGTTCCTTTCTTTGTTTTCATGTCTGAGTGTGCGTGCGTTCTGCCTCTGTGCTTGCGAGGTGCATGTTTATGTGTGTGTGTGTGTGTGTGTTTGAGAGGAATTGCCGTACACAATGAGACACTGCTAATGCTTCTCTCTGACTTCGATTCACAAGTGAGATTCACATCCTGACAAAATCAAATCAGTGATGCTGTTCATTTGCCAGGGGACCAGTTCTCTCCTCTTCAGCAGAGCTTCTATCTTAACAAACCTGAATCGAATGGATTGTACACATTTGGAGTGGTGACAGGTCTGCTACGTAGTGAAACATTTGACTGTAAGTGCAGTGCTCAGCTTTAAGCCCAGACTTTTTTTTTTTCAAATTTCAAAGTGAGGTGACTGAGATGGAAACAAACTTAAAACTTACTCTGCTGCCGAACGACAGAAACAAACAAATTACAGCACTTTTTTTTTTCTTTTTCATTTTTCTAAATTTTGATTTACACACATATGAATTAATCGTTGTACATTTCTGAGATTGTTGCCTCCACACACACACACACACACACACACACACACACACACACACACACACACACACACACACACACATACACACACACACACCACACAACAACTTGGTTAAAACTTCTCATCCATCTAGTTGTTTGGTGGATGGGTGAATTTGAGGCTAAACACTTACATAGATGGGAATGGGAGGTAAGGACGAGGAGCTGGGAGGGGGGAGGTTGTCTGAGGATCTTCTGCTATCTGTCTGTCCCAAGAGTTTTCTTTGCCCTAGATAAAGCAGGATCGCAACAACGGCAATTGTTAGGGTGAAAAAGAAAAAGGCACATGCACACTTACTGTTATGGGATTACTCTGAAAAGAAGACAGGGGGAACAAATATTTCATAGGTACACTCGAACAGCATGTATGCATGCACTCTCGCACACACACACACACACACACACACACACACTTGCACACACACTCCGAGAGAGAGGAATAAAATGCTCTCCGAATTGAATAGCTAAACAGCTTGGTTTCAGTCTGTTCCTTCTCTTCCATTATTGTTCATGGCTTTCGCATGTTTTGTTTTTCACCATCAATGTCATTACAGTGGACTATACCAACGTTTCTCATACCCAGCATTCCTTTACACAGTCACAATCAGTTTTGCCATGTAGCAGTCCCCACTCCGGCAGGCCGTAGGGAACAATCCAACATATGCAGGGCACCATTTACTTTTCCCTTTAACTGACAACAATGATTGCTTAGTCAAACCGGCCACCTTGACGAAGTGGTTAGCGTCACACACTCCTGATTGGAAGGTCATGGGTTCAATTTCCATCGGAGCCATTTATTTGTGGGATTTTTCTGCCCTGACTGACTTCTACCCAGAGTTAAGTTTACTGTGAGCTCAGTTGGGAAGACTGGGACCACACATCGATTTTCATCCGCTTAATGGATGTGTCTCTGGCACTTTTAATCAAATTTCCTGACCAACGCTGCAGATGTCTGTATCTCTCAGGCTTGGTTGACGCCAGAATATATTGTGAAGATAAGCTTAAACAGCCCTGTCATGCAACCTCAGGTCTAACTGGAAATCCAGAGCATAATCTTCATCATCCACAACCTCATCGATCAGCATAAAAAAAGTCTCAAAATCTGTGGCCCTTCATGTCCTACTCTCATTGTGACCTTAGTTTTGATTGCCTTGCCGCATCTTTGCCCTTGGTTTGGTTTGGGGGATTACGGTATCTGCAAATTCACAGGGCACTGTAGTTGGACCGATGTGGGGCATCCTCCAGAGAAAGAGCTCATGTCTCCTCCAGTCGGTTTCCTCATGACACCTTGACATCGGCTGCTCCCTGTGGATTGCTGGCGCCGGGGCTGTAGCAGGACAGGACAGGCAGTGGCAGTGGACAGAGGTTGGGAATGAGCGGTGTGGGTGTAATCACACTTGGATGGCACAGGACATGAGACGGCAAATGAATAAATAAGTGATATAAGATAAAGAATTGCTTAGGTAGGTGGTGTGAAGTGGGATCTTATCTAAAAGATCTACCTTGCTCACACGCCCGTTCAGAAACTGCAAGAGTAAATCAAGGTGAATATGAACAGTGAACATCCTTGAATCGATTGGGATGCTATGGATCTCTTTCAGAAATATGCTGGCTTCAAAGACCATATTGGATTTGTGTTCGATGGTCCGCTGGCAACGCTAAGTGACAAGAAAAAGCTGGATGGATTGGCATTTGGGACTGGCGCTCAAGGAAGACGGATCTGTCACACTCTACAGTGGACCACTCACCTATCTAAAGATGAAGAGGCGCCCAATGGACAAGGCGTCGGACTCTTGTTCAAGGTTGGGGTTTGATTCCAGACAGCCAGGTTTTTAGAGATTTTCTCTCCAGTGTTAATCTACACCTGTGTAAACACTATAGTCCCCTTCTGTCTCTCGGATGAGATTGTAAACCGTGGTTCCGTGCTATGTTTCATGCACGTTTAATCCAATAACGCCTTTTATGGAGAGATGAAGGCTATCGTTTGTGCTGGTGAGATGGATGGCACGAACAACAAAACTCTTGGCAATGCAGTTCTTGTTTGGCCATCATCCCGGAAGACAGAATGTGGCTACTTTATTGGCTGGATCAAAGACAGTTGCACACAGTAAAATGTCACCAATTGTTAACCTCGAAGTTCAACCAAAGAACGACTGGAGAAATTTACACGCACGCACACCACACACACACACACACGCACAAAAAATATTTCCACCGTGGTGAATGAAATTTATAAGGTGCATTGCAGACCTCTCCTTTAAATCCCTAGTCCACCCTGTCCCCCTCCATTTATTTTTTATTGTTTGACTTTTGCCATGTTTGTTGTCATGATGCAAAAATATTTGGCCTGCACTTCCCCCACTACTTATTTATTCAATTATATATATATATATTATATAATAACAATTCATATATTTCTTGCTTCCTCACCAGGGACTTTATTTCACAAAGCTCTCGCATTTTGGCTGGGATATCCTGAGCTTTTTGCACAGTGTGTTTTTGTCATATCTTGTTTGTACAGTGACCAAGCCAAAAGGCGAAAGCTTTGTGAAATAAAATCCCTGGGTGGACTAACTTAACCAGAAAGATAAGAATCGTTTGATTATCTTTGTTATCTTGTGCTCTACATTTTGTTCTACTGCTTGCTGTAGAGCGGAGCCCTGCCCTTTTGAGAGAACTGAACTTTTTAAACTATGACATGGTGGGGAGGGGGGGGGGGGGGAATGGAGAGATTGGGGGTGTGGGGTGTGGATGGGGGATTAGCGACACATGCTTCTTGTGATGTGATGGGCGTGTGGAAGTTGGGGAGGTGGGTGTGTTGGGTGGGGTGGGGGGGGGGGGGGGGGGGGGAGGGCTGGGTGTGAGAGTGAGAATATATGTGAATTGTTTTCATTTGTCAATGACTGGATACCTGGCTTCATTCTTGGGCCTAAAGTTCTCAGAGGGAGACCGGTTACAGGCCGAAATACTGGGAATAATTATGAGTCTGTTGATTTCATCTTCGTTTTATGAGCGTTTATATATATATATATATATATATATATATATATATATATATATATATATGTATAATGATTAAAAGTAAATCTTAAAACCGGGACTACAAATTTGTTTCGAGGTCCTTCCTCTCTTCAGATCCCGTGCCAATATATGTATATGTATATATATATACATATACATATATATATATATAGTGTGTGTGTGTGTGTGTGTGTGTGTGTGTGTGTTGTGCGCGCGCGTGCGTGCGTGTGTGTGTGTGTGTGCCATAGTTTAAACAGTTCAGTGTGTGTGTATGAGAGAGAGAGAGAGAGAGAGAGATGGCCTATTGAAGGTAAGAGCACAGGCCTGCTTTTTGTCGTAAGTACCATTCGTAGGCAATTATGGGAGTGTATCCATTTCATCGTGGACGACAGTTACCTACTTGTTCATGATCTTCCCGATTAGGCCAGTGCGAACTGAAAGCAGAGAACACGAGAGGACACCGCTCAGCTTCGCAGGGCAGGGCCTACTACGCGCCAGAAAAGACCCAACAAGAACTCGACGTCTTTGATCCGAGACTGTAGGTTATTATGACCAAAGGGATAGGTGTCGTGACCTTTCTTATACTTGTTCATTTATTGATCGATTGATTTACTTATTATTTGTGTAATTAGGGTATCTATTCATTTATCCATTCACTTCGTGTTTATCTTCATTAATTATGATTTATTTAGTATTAATTATTTTATTTTATTACTTTTCATTTATTATTCATTTATTTTATTACTTTTCATTTATTTTATTACTTTTCATTTATTTATCTATCTAAGTATCTATTCATTTATTTATCTATTTAACGACAGTAGGCCTAACCAGGTTTCCCCTGACGCAATACTTGGGTCGCGTGACTTTTCTCGCCACAGCCGAAGTGGTACAGGTTTGTCAGACAACATCGGGCTCTCGGGGTGAGAAAGGGGGACAGGGGAGGGGTGGGGGAGGAGGGCAAGGGTAAGCGGACACCTGCCGCACGTACGCGGAGACCCAGGCCCCGTGCCGCGTCGTCGTCGCCGTCCGTCGTCGTCACACTTGTCTAAGCTCGCTCTTAAAAAAAAAAGATGAAAAAAATAGCTAGCTTGATTTCAAACACGGGACCAGCAACCAACCAATCCCTTGCTTGCTCGCATGCTTTGCCTACACTATACAGCCCACGCACGCACGAGGAGAGGAAAGCAGACTCCAAACCAGAGAAGAAGAAAAAAAGAGGGGGGGGGGGGGGGGGGAGAGGGGGTGGAGAAGACTGCCCTGGGAACGGGGGGACGGGACGGTTCCCAGGAGACACCGTCTCGGGCATGGCACGCGCTTGCTTGCTTGGCTGGCCCCGTCGTACAAAGAGTGCCGGACGTGCACAATGCCCACGTCACCGCTGCCGCGTCAGGTGACGAAAGAAGGGACCCGGGGGTCGCCGCGCCGGCATTTAAGAGTCACACGCTTGTGTGTTCCGCCGCCGCACGCTCCCATTATTCAGTGGTGATGCAAATAAGTCGAAGTTCAAAAAGAAAAAAAAAAAAAAGGAGTGCCTCTGTCTTTCTCTCGCCGCCCCCCCCCCCCCCCCACCTCTTCCCTCGTCCCCCCTCTACTCTCCTCCTTCCTCCGACAGCTTCTAGTCATTCTCCGGTTAAGTCGGCCGCTTAAAATGCCGGGAGCAGTCACGTGTACACCTTTGTGGCCGCAGTAAATAAGTGAGGAATGCCTGACAGCCCTTTTGTGTTTGGGGGTTGAAAGGTTGCGCTCTCTCTCTCTCTCTCTCTCTCTCTCTCTCTTACGTAGGAGGCCGGCACGTGAGCGAACGCCCTGCAGTTTTTGTTTGTTGTTGCTCTCTGTGATTTCTGGTGGGAAAATTGGAAATTTCAAGGTACCGTCACACACACACGCACGCACACGCACACACACGCCTGTGCTCATTGCGGGCACGCACTGGCATGCGCACACACATGCGACATACACGCGCGCACGCACGCACGCCCAAACACACACACACGCGCGCGCACACACACACACACGCACGCGCGCGCGCACACACACAACACACACACTCACGCGCGCTTTGACATACGCGCATTTGACTTCACTGTGAAATCGGGGGAAAAAACTATGACTGAATTCATCGTCATAATCCACAGTTTTGTAAACAAAACGATGACTGAATTCATCGTCATTATCCATAGTTTTGTAAACAAAACTATGACTGATTTTATCATCATTATCCATAGTTTTGTAAACAACACTATGACTGATTTCATCGTCATTATCCCTAGTTTTGTAAACAGAACTATGACTGAATTCATCGTCATTATCCATAGTTTTGTAAACAACACTGTGACTGAATTCATCGTCATTATCCATAGTTTTGTAAACAACACTGTGACTGATTTCATCGTCATTATCCATAGTTTTGTCAACTCGTTTGGAAAGCAGAACTGACAGTAATGGATAGATAAATGGTAATTAGAACTCCAGGCAGGTGACGATTGCCATTATGCACAAGAATCAAAAGTAAGGTTGCAGTAGCACGAACTTAGGATGCATCCAAAAGGGCGGGCAAAGTCTTCATCAAGGCTTTGCGTGCTGTTTGGGTCAATAGCGGGCTAGAAGTAATAACACTGGCAATCACCGGGGGAGGGGGGGGGGGGGGGGGGAGGGCACAACCGACCGAAATGCCCATGGAAATAACCGTTTGCAAACGAGTGACAACAGCGTTTTAAGAAGAGGGAAGCGGTTGAAGAAGAGGAAATGACTTAGGTGAGGAGGACGCAAAGAACAGCTGAGTAAGGGACAGCAACAGGGCGCGCAGGGTTTGCCCCCGCCCCCCACTGGCGTCCTCTGCGCCCCTCTCCTCTCTGCTTTCTCGTCTGTTGATTTCGTTACTGACTGAAATTACTTTGTCGAACGCATGTTCACACACTATCAAATCAGTATTCATCTTGTCGAACGCATGTAAGCTTACACACACTATCAAATCAGTATTCATCTGCAGAGTTTATCTAACACAGAGTTCTCAATGGTCACTCTATCGGACCCCATTGCAGTGATGAACGCGGAACCCGTTGTTTCCACCTCTAACGGTTGTGAGCGACTATCTGGGTTCACGAGAGATGTCTTTCTAATCCTCTCAGCAGTGTTCTTTTTTCTTTCTTTCTGCGTACGCAGGCTGATACTCCTGCGGACACTCCCTGCATAGCCAGGCAGTGGAGTTTTGTGTGTATGACCCTTTTTTTTATCCCGCCATTAAGGCAGCCATACCCATCTTCGGGGAAGGTGCATGCTATGTGTCACGTGTCATCCATACCAACGGCCAAACTGGCCTTCTCTTCCGAAAGTTGGTGATGGGATTTTACGTGTGTGCAAGATGTTATGCGTGCGTTCACACACGGAACCTCGGTTTATAGTCTCATTCGAAGGACTATATGGGGAATGGAGTCAGAACCAATGTTAACTCCGAGGGAAAAATCCCCCTATACCGAAATTCGAACCCGCAACCCCAGGATCACGAGTCCGGCGCTCTACCAACTGAGCTATCCGGCCCCCTCTCAGCAGTGTTGTTTGTCCACGTCTTTGTCTGCTCTTTGTTTTGCCTTCCCTGCTATGTTCCAAGGGAAGATGGTCTTTAGAGAGTCCACTTGATCGTGTCACACTTCAGCTTTGTTATCTTTGCTATAGTTAACATGACTTCGTTGTGATCCGCAATCCAGCTTGCGGTATCGCGTACCTCGTTTGTGACATGCGGTATGGACGATGTTCAGAATCAACAATGTGTCAGAGCTCGCGTTCAGCAAAGTGACCCCATCGTTTTCGTGGGACAGATGTCGCTGGTGGGTATACCCAAAGCAGTCAGTTTAACAGTTTTATATATAGAGAAAGAGAAAATGATGAAACATTGGCTTTGAGACTCTGCGCCTGTGATGCAGACAGTCGGTCTCCCCGTCGTTAGCCTTGCGTGCGCTTCAAGCGGAATAAGCCTAAGCCTTGAGTTTCAGACCAGTGGGAGGGATGAAAAAAACAAAACAACAACAACAACAACAAAAACTGCTCGACTGTGTTTGTGGCATTCTTGGCAAAGTGATCTACCACTTCATTGCCTCGAATGCCGACATAACTGGGGACCCAGGCAATAAGTACATTGTATCTATATCCATCAGACCCAAAGAGGTGCGCAGCTCAAACAATTTCGGCAGTTGAAGATGCTAGAGGTTACGGTCAGCAATGGCCTCCAGAGCAGAATGGGACTCCGATAGAATGAGGAAGTGTTTATCTTTTAATTAAGAGACCATCTCAA
>CM031612.1:61821811-61824311 GCA_018398815.1 Conus ventricosus
AGAAAGAGCCCTCGGCTTTTTTACTTCCGAGGCCTGTGCAGGCAGTTGTGTTCATGCGCCAGTATGTAATGGCCTTGAGACCCGGTTCATCTTTCACCCCCACCCCCACCCAACCCAACCCACTACTTTCTTCTTCTACCTTCCTCCCGCTCCCTTTTAATCCCCGTATATCATTATCATTGAAAAACAAGATGCAAAGCATATAAACGTACTCACAGTTTATCTTGAATCCGCATGAATTATTCCAAAAAAGAAGAAAAACCGTTAGGCGCCGTTAGTAACGGCTATAACGGTAAAATCAAACATTGGACATCATCCGTGACCCATAATGAACATACCTACAAATTTACAGAAAGATCGGCCAAGTGCTTTCTGAGATATTCCATAAAGAAGAAAAGCCGTTTTGGGCCGTTATAGCCGTTAGTGACAGAAGAAAAGCGGTTTTGGGCTGTTACAGCCGTTAGTAAATGCTAATACGGTAAAATAAAACATTGGGCATCATCCGTGACCCATAATGAAATATTGCATAAAGAAGAAAAACAGTTTTGGGCCGTTATAGCCGTTAGTAACGGAAGAAAAACAGTTTTGGGGGTCGTTATAGCCGTTAGTAACAGCTATAACAGTGAAATAAAACATCGAGCATCATCCGTAACCCATAATGACATACCAGCAAATTTTCAGAAAGATCGGCCAAGTAGCCTACTTTCTGAGATATTCCATAAAGAAGAAAAACCGTTAGGGGCCGTTATAGCCATAGTAACGGCTATAACGGTAAAATAAAACAGCGGACATCATCTGTTACCATAATGAACATACCTACAAATTTTCAGAAAGTTCGGCCCCGACGTTTTGTCTGGAGCGAGTGGAACACATTTTGACCACAGACAGACAGACACACAGACAGCATTTCTTCGTTCTATAAGAACTGGGAGTACAAAAAGAAGCTTTAAGCGCTGAGCAGTATGGTTTCACGGCAGAGAGAGAGAGAGAGAGAGAGAGAGAGAGAGAGAGAGAGAGAGAGAGAGAGAGCTTTGATTTGGACGGCAGCAGGCCACTGTGCACTGAACGGGCTAGCAGACGACAGAAACATGAAAGTGTGTGTGTGTGTGTGTGTGTGTGTGTGTGTGTGTGTGTGTGTGTGTTGCGTGCGTGTGTGTGTGTGTGTGTGTGTGTGTGTGTGTGTGTGTGTGTGTGTGTAGTAGTAAGTAGTAGTAGTAGTAGTAGTAGTAGTAGTACTTTAATTTAACGTCTCTTCACCCTCAAGTGACAGACAAAAATAAAAATAAATAAATAAGTGCATGTGAGAGAATCTTTAAGTGTTGAGTGTTTTTTGAGTAAATGTAACATCAATGCCATAGGCTACTTAAGTTTTGAATTCTACAAACACAAATGATCTAAGCATTACCAGCAACTATCAAAGAAAAATACCAACAGAACTAGAATGCAAAGTTTCTGAAAACAGCTTAAGAAGATCAAGGTCATTAACTATTTTCTGTAATGTTATCGGTTTTCGAAGGTTGAACGCAGTGCCTCCATTTTTGAGCATTTGAGCTTTGATGGCAGGACAGTGCAGAAGCAGATGATTCGTAGAAATTTGATTCCCACAAACACAAATAATATCTTTATAAACTTTTGTTTTGAGAGCATTTAGACGAATCTTAAACATCAAAGACGTAATTGATCTGGATTTGATTTGACTTAAACCTTAATTATTTATCCGAATGCAGTGTGTCACAAGCTTTTACACAATTATGTGAATATTGTATATCTAAGGTCTTCAACTTGTCAACAAAATTATCCTTTGCTAACTTGTCAAAGTATTTATAATATTCATGTAGATCTAGCTTAACATTAATTTAATTGTCCCTGCAGCATTGCGTGCTGCACTCTTGGCTGCTTGATCTACCTGTTCATTAAAGACAATTCCACAGTGAGATGGAATCCAATAAAAAGTAACACTGATATCTTGCTTGCTAAGTGATGTATTAAGTGCTTGATTTCCTGTGTCATTTCAACCCGTGCCTTGGTATTTTGACCTTTGATGGCATATAATACTGATTTTGAATCCACACAAAATAATATTTTGCATGCATTTAAAGGTAACTCTTTAATGTGATGTAACGCCCTTAAAATGGCTATTAATTCAGCAGTGAAAATGGAATAATGTCTGCCATTATTATAACGTTTTAATGTTTTCAAGGAAGGAATAAAAAATGCTGATCCTGCACTGCCATTTTCTATTACAGAGCCGTCTGTGTAAAATCTTGATATAATCAGTACACCTGTTTTCAATGCTTATGTTTTACTAAATTTTCCAAGATATTTGGAGATTGATTTTTGTTTAAATTTGTATCATCAATATCAAAGCAGGTTTAATATGCTCCCAGGGTGCTACTGGTGAAACAGATGGCTTAGTGGCTATTTCTTTGTGTTTTAATTCTTTAGAATTGATTATATCGGTGGCATAGGAATTGATTGATTGTAAAGAGTGTATTGTTTT
>CM031612.1:61829311-61831811 GCA_018398815.1 Conus ventricosus
GAGCACAACTACACACTGACTAGCGCGTCTCTCGAGCACAGGCGTGGTTTGTTTACACGCTTGTACGCCGAGTAAACTGTGGCCGCGTTATCAGTTATAGGGTAATTACTTGCACATGTCGATAGGTTTCGCACTCTACATTCCTCCACAACACAAAGTCATAACACATGTCTTATAGTAAACGCATAATAACCGCTGAATTATGGAAAAAGAATGCTTACCTCAACGATGTTTTGGCTGCCAAACTCCATGTTACCACCGACACCGGAAGTTCTGTACGCACTAGGTGGTGGGGCCCGCCCCTTTCAGTACTTCGTCAGTGACTCAGAGAAGGGGAAGCCGGCCAGCTGCGCATCCCTTTGCTGTACGGTCCCTGGTTGGATTGCAGTATCGGCTGTTGTCCCAATCAATAAGTTACTTGTCTAATTTTGTTGTTGTTGTTGTAGTGTGTAATTTTATGATTATGATGTTTAGATTTTATTTGTTTATTATGACCTTTATATATATATATATATATATATATATATATCTCTCTCTATTAATGACAGGTTAATATTCAAATGTGTTTAGTTGAATGAATAATAATTAGAAGCTAGTAAAAAAATGTATTAGGTGATAATATATGTTGTTTTTTTATAGTATGTATATAATATGTTTTTATATATATTCAAGTATGGAGTGTATATAATGTAGATTTAGTTGTTGGTTTTTTGTTATTTTGTGTATTGCCAACATGAAGATGGCCCAATCATATTTTTCTGATATGGATTATTATATATGATAGGTATCGGTATGTTTTATAGGGGTTTTTCCAAGTTAGAACGGCCCTACAGTAGACTTTAGGTTCAAACCAGATTTGGACACGAGCCTCGGTTTGAGGTGCCGAATCTCCGGCCGGGTTGGCTGCCCAACGGCATAAAACGTACATCCGGGCCCTCGAGAGACAGAGGGGCAAAAAGATGGAGAGCAGGAACAGAACTCAGGGGGTAAAGACAGCAAAGAGCAAGGGGCAGAAAGACAGAGGAACAGAAAGACAGCGAAACAGAAAAGACAGAGGGGCAGAACGACAGAGGAACAGAAAGACAGAGGAACAGAAAGACAGAGTAGGGATTCGAACAAAGGCAGAGTGCTAGTATTGTAGAAGTAGGGTCTAGCAAGAAAAGTGTATAAAAGTTTGAGTGCAGAGGAGAAAATAAAGATCAGTGCAGAGGAGTTTGGTGAAGTGACATAGGAAAGGAAAGTTGGAAGGAATTGATTTAACTATTGTGGATAAGGAAAGGAGAAGAGGGAATTGTAGTAGGGATAGATTGATTAGTGTGTTTTCTGGACATCGCCCTGAACCTCCCATCTTGTGGGCCATTTTCACATGTCTCTGAGGAACGTTAGGGTACGTAAGTTTACTTTGTGTTGTGTTATTTGGCATTGTAATCAATTGTCAGATTTGCTGTCTTATGAGTGCTGTGGAATTAAAAGGCAGTAGTAAAGCATTGTAATCCTGCATAAGTGTGCCGTCTGTCAAGGGAAGGACGATCCCCCTGTCCTCGTATTCCTCCTCTCACTCCTCTCTCTCTCTCTCTCTCTCTCTCTCTCTCTCTCTCTCTCTCTCTCTCTCTCTCTCTCTCTCTGCTTCTTCCCCTTTCTCTCCCTCACCATCCTCTCTCTCTCTCTCCCCCTTTCTCTTCCCCTCATGAATCGGTCCTTCTCCTCCTCTCGTCTCTCCCTCTATCCATCATGCGTAGGTGTGTTTCTGTCTCTGCTCTCTCTCCCTTCTCTCTCTCCTACCCCCTAAAATACACATGACCAGTTGTGCGGGTTACCTCTAAGCATCCTCCAGCAAAAACAATATCATCAGGTGCCGGGATGCTTAGAGGCAGCCCGCACCACCGGTCGTATGTTTTTTTAGGAGGGGGGAGGGGGGGGAGAGAAGGGATAGAGAGCAGAGAGAGAAACACACACACGCATGATGGATAGAGGGAGAGACGAGAGGAGGAGGAGGACAGAGTGGTGAGGGGAAGAGAAAGGGGGAGAGAGAGAGGAAGGTGAGGGAGAGAAAGGGGAAGAAGCAGAGGGAGAGAGAGAGAGAGAGAGACAGCCGCCAAAGGAAACAGTTTTAGGGTCCAAATCAGAAATCCATAGTCAGACGAATTATTATTATCATTAACATTTAAACGGTCCTAGAAGTATTTCTCTGAAATGTAACAAGTATCACACTCTTTGGCATCGTGGGAAATCTTGAAACAGCCCAGGAGGACAACCCAGCAGCAGCGTTTCCATTCTCTCCTCCCTGAACACCCAAACTTCGGCATTGTCTGACACGATTTGGCACCAGCTTCAGCAGAAAGCCCTCTTCCTCAACTTCCTTACAAAAAAGTCTCCCAGGACACTAAAGAAGCGGCGAGACGAGCACGGCCGATGTTTTGCTGCGTTTTCTTTTGAGCCCAACCTCTGCCGAGCGAACAATGCTGCCTGCGTCCTCCACAAAACCTCCGTTCCACTTGGG
>CM031612.1:61836811-61861811 GCA_018398815.1 Conus ventricosus
CTTATGAGTCTGGAGATCTGTGAGGTAGTTGTTGATTTTAGGATCTTATGAGTCTTGAGATCTGCGAGGTAGTTGGAACACAAGTTTCAGTTTGAAGCAGGGGCGGAAAAGATGGCTGACATTTTAGATTTTGGTTTGTGGCTGTTGCGAGTGCTCATGCATGTTTTCCGTTGCATTGTGAGGGCAGTTTGGTCTGTCTGTCATTTTCTGCTGAGTTCAAAGCAGAAGACGTCAGGTAACATCATTGATTTGGACTTGTTTTTTTTACCTTTGTCTGTCTGGTCTGTCTGTCTCTCTCTCTCTCTGTCTCTCTGTACGTGTGTTTGTGTGTGTGTGTGGTGTTGTTGTTGTTGTTGTTGTTTTTGTCTTCAATTTAACGTCTGTCCACAGTAAGTGATATTAGACAAAGAGAAAAGGTGTGGAGAGTGGGAGCATGGAGAGCGGGTGGGTGGGTAGGATATCGTGCAATTATATTGAAAAAAGGCGTCTTTACAGTCTTTACAATACAATTAAAAAGATGTACGGGAAAATCAACGTTAAATAACTATTGTGAATCATAACACAAACTATCACATATGTCCCAAAGGACTGCGTAGTAAACATTTCGCAAAATCAAACAACAAAGTAAAGTTCTCAAGGATACTCACCAAGAGAACTTTCAGAAATAGCCAGTATAGCAGGTCATAATCTCTGGTATTCCAGAAGAATGTGTCGGGCTTAAATTTGTGCACCACACAGATATTTAACATTCTTGCTGAATTTTGTTTTGAAGACATTAAGCTTTATCCTAAAAAACAGCGAACTAATGTGTCTAAATTTGAAAATGTTACTATAATTCACAACTATTTTGTTTGCCAGATCATCGGAATTCATTAAGATACAGGAGAATTTCTCCCATCCTATGGAGAGATTTTGAAACTTTGTTCCACGATGCTTGTTCCAGTAAATGATACCCCTCTGGAACGGATAATGGAATGTTTATTTCTGTAGATTCCCTGTCTTGGCTCGTACCTTTTCTTGCGGCTCTATCAGTACAGTTATTGGAATACAATCCAACATGTGAAGGAAGCCAACAAAGGCAATACAGGTCCCCTTTAAACTTAAAATGTAAATCATTTGATTGATTTCTATGAGAATTTTGGATTTTTTTTGGTCATCAAATGAACGTAAAGCATGCAGTACAGATGAGAATCGACGCAGAATGAAAATTGAAAAATGTTCAGTGGAAGATCAACTATGTAATTAAGAGCCAAAAGCATAGCAACGAGTTCGGCGGTAAATATTGATCGATTTTCACCAATGAAGTATGACTTTTTTTTTAAAGCTGGTATTACAAAACCTGAACCAGCACGATGATCATCTAAGAGCGAGTCGTGTGTGTGTGTGTGTGTGTGTGTGTGTGTGTGTGTGTGTGTGTGTGTGTGTGTGTGTGTGTGTGTGTTTCTCTCTTCCTCTTTTCTCTCGCCCTCTGTCTGTCTGCCATTCTGTCTAGCTGTCTGCCTGCCTGTCTGTGCCTGCCTGTCTGTCATGCTGTAGGTCTGGCTGTCTGCCTCTCTCTCTCTCTCACACACACACACACACACACACACACACACACACACACACACACACACTCACACACACACACTCACACACACACACACACACACACACACACACACACACACACACACACACACACGAACACACACACACGCACACACACACACACACACACACACACACACACACACGGCGCGTGCGTTTGAGTAGTATAGCGTATTGTTTTGACCTTGGGTTTTCGATGCTTCAGCCATCTCAAGGTCACTTCGGATGAGCCAAAGAACGCAATCGCCCTAAAGTAAACTGTTGCCTTGACCTTGGGTTTTGGATGCTTCACCCATCTCAAGGTCACTTTGGATGAGCCAAGGGACGCAATCGTCCCGGCAAGCGACCAAAGGAAGCAACTGAGAGTGTCCTTAACTGCAACGTATATCCTTAAATACATTTGCCCAATCAGATAGTAGTAACGCCTAACGACTCAGAATGTTAATTCTCATCCGAAACGATGCTAGCTATCCCCCAGAACTCTTTATGCACAACCGACGTGGGGTAAAGAGGGAGAAGGAGGACGATTGTTGACTTTGCCTTTTTTGTAGTTAGTAGAAGAAGATTTTCTTTTGATTGCGTGCTTTTTTGCTTATTTTTGGTTCTTTGTAAACGGATTTGGTTCCGTTGAATGATTGATTCATACCACGCTGGGGCCAAGAAAGAGAAAAAAATCTGTTCATCAGTCAGCAGCCGTCATTCTTTTTTTTTTTTTTTTTTAATGTGTGACACATAGTGTGTGAGATTACAGGTGTGTAGATAAACCTTATATCAATAGATGCGCCTTTTTCCTTTTTGTCTTCGGCCGGTGTATTGTTGGTGTAAAACAATAATTTTATTTGGTGCTTTTGTTTCTGATGGTAAATAATCAAAAAAAAAAAAAAAAAAAAAGGAAAGGTGAAAACGAATCGCTTGCTGTTCATCTTCTTACTCGTCCGTAGCTCTGTGTGTGTGTGTGTATCGATTCTGACACATCTGTTACTTGTTTGCGTGCGTTAGCAGTAACAGCTGGCTCATACAAGGCACATACAAGGGGAAAAAAACAAGCCACTGAGTGTGCTATATACTCGATTCCACCATAATACTCAGTTTTAACTTTCGGACGTTGCTGCTCCGGAGCGGGTAGCGGAGGTGGTGGCGGTGTGGGGACGGTTGCTGCTCTGGCGGGTGGTGGTGGTAGAGGTGGTGGTAGAGGTAACTGGATGGTGAGGGTGTTTACCTTAAAAAAATTAAAATAAGCCACTGTCACAACCAGTTGAATACCAAATTAATCAAACACCACTGTTATTTTTCAACTCACCGATGCTCTTGACCCCATCTTGGCACGCCGATGGATGACACTGGCCAAAGGAAAACAAATCTCTCTGCCCTTGAATAAGTTTGCTTTATTACACATCCAATGTATGGGTCACACCACCAATCGAAACTGACCTGGTTTTGTATTGTATGCAGAAAAGGAAAAAAAAATACGCCCTTTTTCTGTAGGCAACAGCTGGAAGACGCGATGCTGATATTGCTTTCTATCTTTACTTATGTTATATGTATTACTTCGATTCACTCCTATACCCCTTTCAGTTATACATCATCACAAAAAAAACAACGTTTCTATTACTCAGTCTTCCCAAACCTAAACAGAGTGGTTTAAGACAAAAAACAACACACTTTCCCCCTCGGTGACTGAACGACTCCGATTTCACTCTTTTAGAGTACCATACTACCAAAAAGAAAAAACTTATATATGATAAAACTCTGCAAGCTTTTTTTTTGTTAAGGTAATGGATGCGCCATCAACGTCTACCAGAGGAGATACGGCCTTCGTCTGTGCCCAGTGTGATAAAGCCTTCAAGCACAGACAAAGTCGAGTTCGCCAAGTACGGCAAGAGCATCGTCAAAAGAAGCTTCACACGTGTCTAACATGCAGTAAAGAGTTCAGTCAGATAGACAAAGTCTTCAAGGAGAATCTTTTTAGCCATGACTGCAAGAAGAAAGGTAGGCAAAAAAGAAAGATCCCCCACCCTCCTGTTGCTGATGCTCCTCCCCAAAAAGAGCTTGACCGGAGACCAAAATGACCCATACGAATGGACGTCCCCTAAGAAGTCGCCGAGGTCTATCGCGAAAACGGGGGCGCCATTCAGGCTCATTCTATCGAGGGGAAGCACCAGAAGATGAATAATATCCGGTGGGGAGGGGGACCTCCAGACTGGGACTTAGCTCTCTCGGACATTTTCGAGTCACAAGGTAAAAATTCAAAATCAGTATCTTACATCACTGGAAGGAGGATAAATACAGGTTTTTTCATGCCTCACAAAACAACGCCAGAATCTTCGAACAACCGCGACTGATCAACGACCGAAAAGATTTTGAACGATTCTTGGAGGATCTCAACAACGAAGACGCTCTAGAGCACGCCCGGCAAGAAAGGCCAGACTCAAAGTGAACCATCCAACACCCTCCTCCAGCTTTTACATCACCCCCTTGCCGGATTTTCCCATCGGTTGCTGCGACGGGTCTGTACCAGATTGCATCAGGAGGAATCCATCCATCATCTCACTGGTTAAGGACGAACATCAGAGGCCTTACCAGGACATTCTCTGGGGTTTTTTTTCGATGCCTAGGTCTGCACTTCGTGGCGACGGTGGCGCGCCTCAGGACCTGTTTAGACGTTGGAAACCGGAAGGGGAAGAGGATTTTGCCGGGGACATTCTGGGTGATCTTGGAGAGCTGGAAAAGCTTTTCGGGGTCAACGTCAACGTGTTCCAATTTGACGAGAAAGACCAGCAGAAAGCCTGTCTCATCCCGGCGCGTCGAAGCAAGACTCACTTTCCCTCAGAGATGAACGTGGTGAACTTCAAAAACCATTTTTTTAAAATTATATCTCCGTCTTCAGTGGAGCCATGGGATCCTTCAAATGTCCACGCTGCGAACGGCTGTGGAAAAAGCACCGGCTTCTGAGACGTCATGAAAAGAGCTGCACTGGAGAGCTCGTCAAAGACTGGTACCCGTGAGGGGTCTACTCACCACCATCAACCCCGCTAGAGATCATGGAGCAAAACGGTCTGATTGTGGACAGAACCTACGTCTATCCCTACAGAGCGACCTACGACTACGAAGCCTGTCTCGAACCCGACGACCTGCCCCAGCCCCGAAACCCGGATTGCAGCAAGACTTGGTACACAGCCAGACACGTGCCCATGTCCGTCAGCGTCTGCAGCAACGTTCCGAGCTTCGACGAGCCCCTCTGCTTCGTCAGTGAGGGGGATCCACAAGCGGTCCTGGATCGTATGTTCGATCACCTGGAAGAGATCGAGGAGCTCGCCTACCTGCTATTGAGGGAAGAGTTTGCGGACGTCTACGACCAACTGGCTGCCATGGCCAAAGAGGAGGAGGAGGAGGAGGACGACGAGGAGGAGGAGGAGGAGGAGGGTTTAGAAAGAGTCACGGGTCTCAGCGCGGAAAAACTAGAAGGGGTTCTAGACGCCTACTTGCGACTGATGCCCGTGGTGGGGTTTAACAGCGAGAAATACGACCTGAACATCACCAAGCCTTACTTCTTCGCGCGAGCGGTGAGAAACAAAGGTCGGCTTTTCGTTGTCAAAAACAACGACTTCCTTCAAGTGCGTGAGCACCAAGGCCTTATAGTTTGAGGACATCACCCATTACCTGCCACCGGGATTTTCCTATTCGGCCTACCTGGCAGCCTTTGGGGTAAAAGAAAAAAAAAAGGTTTCTTCCTGTACGAGTTTGTCGAGGGATTGGGGGAGCGAGACGCCCCATCTCTCCCTCCCAAAGAGGCATTTTACAGCAGCCTGAAAAACCTCCACCTCGACCAAGAGGACTACGCATACTGCTAACGAGTGTGGGACGAAGAAGGGATGTCAACATTAAAAGATTTCCTGATCTGGTATAACAACAAGGATGTGGGCCCTTTCCTAGAGGCCATATAAAAACAGAGTCAATTTTACCTGGAACTGGGGTTAGATATGCTCAAGGACGCGATAGGAGTGCCGGGACTCACGCTCCACTACCTCTTCAAGACCTTACCCTCGGACGCGTTCCTCTCGTTGATCTCGGAAAAACACAAAGACCTTCATCAGCTGCTCCGTCGGCATATGGGCGGAGGGCCGTCCATAATTTTTCATCTGTATCACGCAAAGGGGGTAACGGTTCTTTCTGGACCAGAAGGGAAGATGATGTCCTGTCTCGAGGGGTACAACGCTAACGCCTTGTACCTGTGGGCTTTAATGCAGGAGATGCCCACGGGCTGCCCTGTGCGTCGACGAAAGGAGTGGGGTTTCTGGGCAGAGCACGTCAACAAGCACGGACAAATGTGCCGCGAGTGGCTGGAGTGGACGATGAGTGAAAAGGGGATTTGACTCGGGCACAAGTTCAACCTGACCCTGACCCAACCCCTGAATCTTTAGGGGTTGGGTGCTCACGCCATTGGCCTGGGCTCGTCGTTTGATGTAGAAAAACGACAAGGATCTTCTGGATTGTTGATAGGTGTACATGGTCCTGCCATCCGTCCTGAACCCTCTGTTGATGATCTTCAGGTAACGATCCTTGGACAGATCATTCAACCATTGACTAAGGCCTTTCCTGCTCACCTTGGTCTTGTCCCACCCGAAACAGTTGGTTTTTTTTTAACAAAGGGCTACGATGTCGTTCTCTTAGTATTCTAACTTGAAAAGCCCCGACGTCCTTTTATCAGAGGCAGCCTGACGTCTGCAGCAAGGTGGAGGGTTCTAAGGTCAATTTTGGATCTTTTCATGCACCAACTTCCCCTCATGATCCTGGCAGGCCTGGGATGGGAACCAATCTTTGTACTCTCGATAGAACCGTGCCCGATGTTCGGGCCCGATCGCCGACTCTAGTGACTTCGTGGACAGCGCCATGTACAGGCTATCCGTGTCCATCTCGCACATCTGGAAGTCCTCTTTGGACACGAAACGTGCCACACAGTCGTAGTAGAACTGCAACATTCTTAATTTGGCGTTTTGGTAAACGAAAAACCTGATCTGGTTGGGCAGGTTCCATCGAAGCATCTTTTTTATGAGCTCCACCTCGATCAGGCCGGTCCCGAGAGGCGTCAGCTTGATGAATCGCGAGTCGTTGATCATGGAGGACGTGGTCGCGTCATCGAGGTTGAAGACGTCGCGGTGACTGGCGATGTTGGTCACGGTCTTTCCGTTGGCCGAATTGCCCAGCAGTTTGAAGGTATCCGCCAAGACTGACTGGGAAGGACCCTGATTGCTACGGCGTCGTGCCATGGACACCGCGTCTCCGAAGGATCGGAAACACACCCGTGGCGTGTATTCGGTGACCTCGAGGCCGTGCTGCAGGTACCACTGAAGCAACGGGGTGGCCAGGAGAATCTCTTTTCCAAAAGAACTCCCGACCAAGGTCCGTCTGGGTTGCTTCAACAGTCTGTGTTCTTCAGCGTAGGTTATCATGTAGTCATACATCTCGTCCAGACCCACCTCGTCATTCTTGAAGATGGGGGGGGGGGGGGGGGGGGGGCATCTCCACGAAGAGGTCACGAAGATGGTCGGGGACCTCCACGTCGCACTGCACCAGGCCGAACAATTTTCCTTCCTCCACTTTTTGTACTGCGTCCTCGGTCCTGATGGGTCGGATGCCTGGAAGGGGGCTAACGTATTTTGGACAGTTTTCCTTTAAGAACTACCGCAACACCGGGTTATCCCCTTTTTCTCAGTCCCATTGACACTCCCACATCTCAATAACCTCTATGCAGACTACCTGCTTCAAGTACCTTGAAATCTCCAGGATATTCTCTTTGAGTTCTTTCATACTCTTTCCGTTCATGGGGTTTGTAGTTAGGTGACTGATTTTTCCGTGGAAGAGGCATCCGTAGAACTGGTATGCAGTGTGATGCTCGGCGTCCCAGCCATCCACCCGGAAGTGATGCTTCCCCAGACTCTGCTGCTTTCCATTGAACTTGTGCCTGAGTTGAATCCTCTTTTCACTCATCGTCCACTCCAGCCACTCTCGGCACGTTTGTCCGTGCTTGTCGACGTGCTCTGCCCAGAAACCCCACTCCTTTCGTCGACGTACAGGGCAGCCTGTGGGCATCTCCTGCATTAGCGCCCACAGGTACAAGGCGTTAGCGTCGTACCCCTCGAGACAGGACACCACCTTCCCTTCTGGTCCACGAAGAGCCGTTACCCCCTTTGCGTGATACAGATGAAAAATTATGGACGGCCCTCCGACCGTATGCTGATGGAGCAGCTGATGAAGGTCGTCTACTACTACTACTACTACTACTACTACTACTACTACTACTATTGCTGCTGTTACTGTTGCTGTTGCGGTCACTACCAGTTTTTGCTTTTGTTTTTGTTATTGTTATAATATCAGCATTATTAATATCATAATTATCGGTGTCAGTAGGTATTATCATTGATATTGCTGGTAGTAGTAGAAGCAGCAGCAGCTGATGCAGCATTAGTAGTAGAAGTATTAGTAGTGGAAGAAGTAGAAGTAGTAGTAGTAGTAGTAACAGTAGTAGTAGTAGTAGTAGTAGTGTAGTAGTAGTAGTAGTAGTAGTGGTAACAGTAGCAGCAGCTGCAGCAGTAGTAGTCGTGGTATCAGTAGTGGTAATTCCGAGTAACAGACCTTGTGATCATGTTGAATTTCATGAACTTTTTTATGTATTTTGGAGTAGGCATAAGTTATATTTGTTATGGAAAGAGTGTGATGTGGAGGAGGAGAGAGAAGAGAGAGAGAAGCAGAGAGAGAAGAAGAGAGAAAAAACTGCGCCTGAACGGTGGCCTACTGCTGACTCCTGCCCCACAAACCCCCTGACAAGTTTTCTAAAAATAGTTTTTTTACCTCCCCTTTGCTTTAAACGTCATGTTTTTCGCCTTTCACGCGGGGTGAACGGGCCAATTTTCTGGACTTCTCCCACAAACCCCGGGACATTTTCTAAAAAAAGTTTTTTCCCTCACCTGTTTTGGACGTCATGCCTTCGCCTTTCCCCCAAAAGGGCCGCCGGGGAACGGTGGCCTACTTGCTTGGGCCCTGCCTTTTAGGGGGGTTTGAAACTTTAAAAAATTTTGCCCTTGTTTTTTTTTAAAACAGGCTTTTGTTAAATGCATTTGGGTCTGCTTTGAACTTCCCAAAAAAAAAGACCCAATGCATCAAAAAAACCCCAACACTGTTTTAAACCAAGGGGTGTTAAAACATGAAAAATAATAAAGCTCTTTGTACACCACAACACCCCCACCCCCAAAGTCCCCCCCAAGGTCAAATTTAATTTTTTTAATTTAAAGTCCCCCCCCAATTTCTTAATTAAGTTTTTAATTAATTTTACTTCAAGTTTTTAATAAGTTTTTGGATTAAGTTTTAAAAAATTTCTTGATCAATTTCTTAAAAAAGTTCTTAAATAAGCCCTCCTTTAAAGTACCCCCCAAAGTTGTATTCAATTTAAACTTAAATTTAAATCAAAAAAAAACAATTTATTTTTTTTATTTTAAAATAGAAAGATGCCTAATATAGTAACCCCAACCCCCCAAAAAACCGTCATCTTTTTGGGGAAAGCCTTGCCCCAACCGTTCTCTCAAAAAATTTTAAGAAGTTCTTACATCCAAAGCAACCGCTTTGGGGATTACAATTCTGGCTATGGAGATGTCTTTTATAACCCCAAGTCTTTTTTTATTGATTTTACATTTTATAATAACGCCAGGACCCAATTTTTTAAAAAAAATTTTTAAAAATATTATTGCATTAAAAGGGAATCAAAATGATCTTTTTTTTTATTGGGGGTTTTTGGCTGCGGTGTTTTTTTCTGTAATTTTAGGGGTTAAAATTTTTTTTTGATTGCTTTTGTTTCTGCTGCCTTTTCTTTAAATTTTTTAAAAACAGTAAAAACCCGGGCCCCCCAGCACAGCAAGGGGGCCCCAAAAAAAGGGCAAAAAGTTTTAATTTCAATATTCCAGAAAACTTTTGGCCCTTGAATCACATGGAGTTTTTTATAGCGGGCTTTGAATCAACTTTTCGGGGCGGGGCGGTGTTTATTTTTTCATAAATAAATTATATCTGAAACCCTTAAATTTTTTTTTTGTCTGTTCCACTCTCCCAAATTTTTTTTCCCCCTGCTTCAACACGCCCAGGTTTTTTTAATGGTCTCCACCTGATTCACGTTTTCTGCTGATTTTCGGGCCTTGGGTTTTACTTTTTTCCCCCCTAAATTCATTTTTTCTGTTTCCCGCTGATTTTCCAGCCCCCTTTCTTTTTTAAGGGAAACAAAATCAATATGATTAAAAGTAATTAACCCCAATGTTTAAACTGGCGACAATAATTTTTCCAAAAATCTGAAATACAGATCACACCCAAGAACCTAATAAATTTTTTAAAAAATGGATCCGCTTTAAAATTCATCCCTAAAATCCTGTTCAAATAAATGGGACCCAAATCTACTGACATTTAGTGTAAAAAACTAAAAAACCGTTTGCCCCACACTTTCACCATTCTAGCCCCAAGCTGCCTTCATACCTTTTTATGATACTTAAAATGTTTTGTGGCGACATTTTTTGGAATCTGTTCAATGCGAATTCAGTTCCGAGGAACTGTTTTTTTTTTTTCCCACATGCCCCAAAAGAATACAACCTCTCCCTTTTGGGGCCTAATAGCTTGGTCATCAACTTGGTCTTTTCATAATTTTGGGAAAAGGTTTTTGGGCCCGCCTTGTACTGTAGTAGATCATCACGGGTTCATTTTTTTTTAATTAAATTAAAAAATTAAATTTTTTTTATAAAAATAGCCCAAAAAAAACTTTTTGCAAAACCTTGTATCCCAAAATTCTGCTGTTTTTTGGGTTTAAAAAAGTGTGGGATACTCAATGTTTGGGAAAAGCTTTAAGAATAAAACCAGCAGATTTTGGGGAAAAACTAGACTTTAAAGATTTCAGCAAAGCTAAATTCAAACATGCAGCTTCTTTTTGCAAAGAAAGTTTTTTCTATTTAAAAGAAAGGGAAAAAATTTTCCGGAAAAATAAAAATTTATGTAAAAAAAAAAAACTTTTAAAAAATGGCTTCACCAAAAAGAGGGAAGGGGGCGCGGTGGTGAAAGCCTCGTTTTTACGGTAGTAATTACGCTTTTAAATTAAACTGCGAATAAGGCGAAGAAAAAAAACCAAAACAAAGCTGGGGAGCACTAGCTGCAGCACAAATCGCAAGGAAAAGCAGAAAATTTGGTAGGTTAAAATTTTTAATTAAAAATACTCTAAAAAAAACGGGGCCAAAGCAGTTTACAAAATTAAAAGATTTTTAAAACAAGCAAAAAAACAATATTATCTAGTAACGGCAAACCAATCGAGACATTGCCCCCCCCCAAAATTTGGGCGATTTTTTATCACCATCAAAAAAAACAAAAAAAGCAAAAAATCGCGTTTTTTGCCGGGGGTATGAGGGGTTGGGGTATTTTTGTTGCCCCAAAATTTTGGGCTGAATAAAAATGAACAAAATCAATTATTCCCCAAAAAGGAAAGGGAAGGGATCACACAATAAAAAAAGCTAAGCCAAGCGGCAGGATTTAGTGAACAAACAGCAAAGGAAGGGTTATCAAAAAAAGCGTTTTGGAAAATTTTTTTTTCCCCTGCCCCTAACAAATACAGAGCCCCGAAATTTTGTCAATACAACTCCAAACGACCCCCATCAAATGGATCTTCTATTTTTACCCTCTGAAAGGTTTTAGACAAAAAAATTTAAAGTACGCACTCACAGTCATTGACATACTTCAAATCCCAAAAAGCAAACCCCTTTAAAACACAAAGAGTGCTTCTGCTTTTGGCGTTGCCATACAGCTGAAAAAATCAACGAGGCCCCCCAAACTTTCCCCGCATGTTTCCCAAGTCGACGGGGAAAAAAATTTTAAAGGGCCAATAAATAAAATTTTTGGGTTGAAACATAATTTTCCATTAAAAGGGGCATTCCGGGAGTTCACAGATCACAGGTTTTAGTTAAAAAATTTTAACAAACAGTTAGCCGAAAGATTTTTTTTCCCCCCAGAAATCACGAGAGCTTTTTAGGGGGGGGGGGAAAATTCTCGCAACACAAAAGGGGTTTAAAAGACTCCCTTTTTTTTGGGCGCGCAAGAATAATAAAAATTTAAAGGGCTAAAGCCATTACAAGAAAATCAAAAAAAAAAACAATAAATGTTGCTAAAGGGAGAGTCTTTCACCCACAAACTATTCCCTTTTTGGGAGGGAAAAAAGGTCCCCTTTTTTTACCGGGGAACAGAAGGGGACACTCGCATCAGGGCAACCGACCCAATTTTGGGAAAGTGTTGACCCGTCCCAAATAAAAAAAATTGTAAAAAAAAAATCCACCCTTTAAATTTTTTAAACGAAAACGCACAACAAAACAACCAGCTCCTAAAAGATCATTTGTGAAAGAAAAAAAAATTTTTTGGGGGCCCGAAAAATTCCGCCGACACATTTCCGTTTTAAATTTAAATTTTAAAAGGGTTTTCTCCAGTCCCCAATTGCAATGAAAACTCGGGTTTAAACAAACACCCTTTTGGTTTTTTTTCCCTATCAAATGACTTCTTTGTTACAACCGTTGTTTTTGTTTCTCCGTAATTAGATCGAATTTTTTCGTTGTCATAAATGAAAAGTCTTTTTCCAAAAAAAAACAACCCTTTTTTTTAATTTTGCCCATGTGATATTTTTTGACTGCAAAAACGCTGCAAAGTTTTTCCCTTTTGCTTTTTTTAAATGTTTTTCCCCGGGCTCGAAAATACTGAAACATTTTCGATCTTTAACCCCACATACTTTTGATCCCCTTTTCCAGATAAAAAACCCTTTCATTTTTCCAAAAACCCCTTTCTTATTAGTAATTTGAATGAAAAGGGCAATTTTTGGGGTAATCAATTGTGGGTCCCATCCCGCAAGCCCTTTAGCCACTTGGGTTTCCATGCCCTTTATAGATGTTTTCAGTAATATCTAAAAAAAAAACAAAATCTGTTATCTTTTGTAAAGCACTCGGGGACTGGGGATACGAGGGTTTTAAAGTATCAAAAAAGAAACCCCAAAACATCAAAAGCTTTGATAATTCAAAAAACAGTAAACCCAAAAAAATAAGGTTTGCCCAAATTTGACTTTTTTTTTCCCTTCATCATTATGCCAAAAAGCTAAATTCATGAAATTTTTTAAAGCCTGAAAATTTTGGTTTTGAATTCAGTTTAAAATTGCTTCTTTCCTCTGGTGCCCAAATTTCTGACCTTTACCTTGTGGGGATTCTCCATAGCCCTTTCCAAAACACTGTTTTTCATCAGCTTGAAAAAGCCCTTTTTCGAAGCTTTCGTGGATTTAGTTCTGAGATCAGTTTCTTCATGATGTAGGGTTTCATGAACTGTTTTTGGGGAAATCGAAAAGAAATTTAAATACGATGGCAGCTTTAATTTTAAAACCCCATGTTTTTAAAAAAAAATTTGTAGAAGCTGTAATGACAACAAAATTTTTTTTTTGCCCCCAAAGATTAGGCAAAAAGTTTAGGGGGCCTCTCTTGGATCCATCTTTAGCTTCTGCTCCCAAAGGGGGATAGTCAATACAGGTCATGGGGGTCATGAGGATATTCTAAGTCAACTTCTAGAATGAAACCACGCTGTTGATCGGGCAAAAAACCCGCCCAACCACTTTAATGCCTTTTAATATTGTTGGGAAACCCCCGCCTGTGTACATTTAAAGTTGCTTTGGGAAGTGTTTGCGCCATCCCCAAAACCATACAATTGTTTCCCTCTAAATCCATAAGATTTTAAAACCTTTCCCTTGGGATCATAGCGTCCAAGTATTTGTTTTTTTGGTTTTAACAGTAAGATGGGGACCCATACAAATTTCCTCCACCAATCCGTTTTTTAAATCTTTCTGAATCATTGGTAAATCTGAAAATAAACAATCGGTACCCATAAACTTTAAAAAAAAGGCGCCCCAAAACCAAAACCCCCGGCGCAGAAATGTAATGCCAGGATCCAGGCGAAAATGTTTTCATGCAGGCCCTTTCTGTAATTTTCAAAAGAGTACCGCCAACAAACTTAACTTTCCCATAAAGTTTTAATCATATAGCCTCCCATTTTTTTAAAAACAATCAAATTTTTTTGGCCAACATCTTGACTGCTGGTAATCGGTGTCGCTGAGCCCTTTTCCCTCTAAGATTTAGAAAAGAACGCGCCTTTACCGGAAGTGAAACTTCGAAAAACCCTTTTCCCCAACTTTTAAATGTTTTCAAAAGGGGTAAACCCCCTTTCAAACCAAGAGTTGATCAAAATTTTTTTCCGTTTTTGGGGCAGGAACTTTAAGGACATACCCAAAGGGCCCCCAAATTACCCCAAACAGGTTTTGCATAGGGGTCGTAGAAAGACTGTTATTTTTAAAAAGAAACACATGTACTTTTTTTGATGACTGTGCAATGCAAGCTACCCTGAAGGCGCTGGTTTCCCGGGTTGCATTATAAGGTGAGAGTCGTAAAACCCCGCAAGTTATAAAGAATACAGGCAGCTTTTCCAAATCTTTGGGTCAAAAATTGTTGAAGATTGCATTTTTTGTGCGCTGCACCTCAAACTTTTCCCCCCAATTGAAACCCTTGGGCTCCTTTCTGTTGGGGTTTTCACTTTTTTGGGGTTTGCTCTAAACCGCAAATCCAACAATGCTTGGGTGAGTCATACTGTTTTGGCTCCCGGCGCCTTATGATTTCAAAATAAGTTTAATTATTTGAACCCGGGGTTACGCACTTTGCTGCATGCGTTTTTAAAAATGTTTTTTGCAGCATCCGGTCCTCTATATAATTCTGGTTTCTGAAAAAACGCCATCCGACCTAACAATAATGAAGGGAAATGAACAAATCCCGATAATTTTCCATTAAAAACTGTTTTTTTTGAAGTTTTTTTTTGGGGGCTGGCCCCTTTATAAGGAAAAAAAAAACGACTCGAAGTCTCGTAAACTACGTTGGGCTTGTTTGCACCTTTTTCCGTTTTTAAACTAAATTTTTGATCCTGGGGGGGGGTATTAGTTCTGTCTTACAGCACCGAACTTTTTCCAAAAGTTTTATATGTTCACCCGGCTTGCACAGATGGAAAATTTTTGTTTAAAAATTTTTTGCCAAATTTTGGGGGGGTTATGTTTTTTTGAAATAACGCCAATAATCTGCTCATTGTCTATCATTGTGTAAAGGGGGAGGCCCCCGCTGGGGAAAACATTAGAGTAAGTCCCCAAAGACTTTTGGCTGGTTCGCCTATTTTGGGCTGTTTTTGGACACTTTTTAAATTTGGGGCCAAATTTGTTTCCCCCATCCCATGTTTTATACATTAAAATTATTGGTTGTTTTTTTCTTTAAACTAACAATTTGGGGCTACACTAAAAAGGGAAAGAAATTCCATTGAATTTTAAAACTTTGGGGTATTGCCGAATTTTTTAGTCACTCTCCTGCGTTTCGCGGACATGATGCCCGCCCTTTTTTTTCAAGAACGGGACCACATAAAACATTTTTTTGTCTGAATTTTTTTTTTGTTTTAAAAATGCTTTTCTTTAAACCAACTCTCGGGGGGACGGAATGTAAGCCCCGCCTACAATCGGGGCATCCCTTAAACCTGTTTTAATCCCAATCTCCCAAAATTTGCCCTCGGGCCAACCCAAACCTCTCATTTTTTGCTTTTTTCAGGCACGTCAAAAAGGTAAGCATTCGTCTGCCCAAACCCGGGGTTAAATCTTAAGAGAAAGAATAGTCTGCTGTTTAAATTGAACCCCGACTCTAGATTTTCTTCCCTTTTTTGTTACAAAGTCGATTAAAACAGCTAACATTTTCTTTTAAATTTGGGGGTCTATTGTTAGTTTTTTCTTTAACTTGAAAATTCATAACAAAAACTTTCCAACTTTTTTTTTGGGTCAATGACTTCTAAAACAATATCATTCATGCTCTTGATAAACGCCCTCTCTCGAGCATTCCCCTTTAAAAATTTCCTCCCTTTTCCTTCATATATCCTTAAACCCCCTGCTGTCTTTCTTTTTCTAAGGGCCCAAAATTTATTTAAATTAAAAAAAATACAAAAGGGTTTTAAACAAATCAATATCCAAAGGTCTTTTTGCGCCCTTTGGAAATCCCTAAACAAAGTATAAACCCTTTTGGGGTTTTAAAGAAGCTGTTTTGAACAGAGTTTAATGTCTCGTTTACTTTTTTTTAAACTTTTCCTTTTTTATCTGCTCGGGGCGGGTGTTTAGAAAAAACTTGCCCCGCCTTTTTTTGAAGATCAAACTTTTGTCTTTTGTAGTCATCAAAATTTGCCCCTTTAAAAGATTTAAAATTTTTCATCCGTGATGTTTGAGTCACTAACGCATTATTTATTGTCACCCTTTAAGGGAAATAAAATTTTGCGGGTTTTTAGTTGAACCCCTAGCTGTGTGCTTTTTGGGTTTTATTTTTTTTTTTTTGGCCCCGGGCCCCACTAACAGCTAATGAACACAGGCCAAAAGCTAAAGACAAACCTCCCAAGGGAAAGCTGCGGGTTCGCCTATGCCCTTGGGTAAGAGACCAACCCCTCGTTTTCCCGCAGAAAAGCGCTTTTAGTTGTGTTTCCCCGTTTTTAACAAAGTAACAGCATTAAAGGCAGCAGAATACCTTCGTTTTTGGTTTTTTCTGTAAATTTTTAAAGGTCCTGCTCTAAATTTTTTTTGCATTTGTGTAAGTTTTTTTAATCTGAAGGTTTTTTTTGCCGGGGGTTTTTTTACTACCCTCCCTTTGGTTTAAATCTGGGGCTGTAGGTACTTTTGGTAAACGTGAACAGACATGCTTTTTTTTAAAAAAAAAATAATTTATTTTACTACACTTTTTAATCTTTTTTTTTTTCAAATTTTTCACTGGGGCATCATAAATTTAAAAAAAAATGTACATTAAACGGTTTTTTTCGGGTTCTTCTTTTTTAATCAATTTGAATGTTTTTTACGTCCCCTCACCAGTTTTTCTCCCCCCTTCCCCTGCAACTGATTAATTCCTCTGTTGACCTTAGGTCAACTCCCTAAACCGTATTTTGTTGTTAAAAAACATCAAGCCTAACTTTTGAAGATGTAAAACTTTAGACACCCCCGGCAAAAGTTTGGGTTTTTACACCTCCCCCCCCAAAAGTTTTCTTATTTCCCTCAAAATTCTGAAAAGGTTTAAAACCCGCTACGAAAATTTTGGGGTTTGGACTCCCCCCAATCGAACATTGTACTTTCGGTTTTTTTTGGGTTAAAAAACCCCTTTTTACTTCCTCTTTTGAACGTTTTTTTCAAACTTCGCAAAAGCAAAAAAATACCTTTAAAGCCATCTTGCGGGGGCGACACTAAAACTAAAATTCCAAAATAGCCCCCTGCCCCGCTTCTGGATATGTTTTTATGATGAATCACCTTTTTTCGTAATATAAATTTCAATTTTTTACAAAATTTTTTTGCTCCAAAACAGCCTTGCCCAAAATTTTGGGTTGCTAACCAAAGTCAAACTCTAACGAGATGTTGAAAAAGCTGTACATTGCTTTTGGGGTCCCGTTTACTGATAACAAATTTTTTTATTTGTTAAAATTTTTTCATAGACAGTCGGGCTTTTAATGCTCCTTGAAAGTAGGCGCATGCGCTTTTAACAAATTTAAAATCCCAAGGGGAAAGGAAAAACCCCAATTTTCCCTACGCAAACTTTTCGGCTACAAACTTTTTTTCCGTCTTTAGTATCCCTTTACGCCCCATTTTATGTTTTAAATGCTTCTTCATTTTTATTCCTTTACACCCCAAGATCAGCCCTTTTTTCCCGTTACCATAGATCAGAATAGGGTTTAAAATATGTCTGCATTGGGAAAGAAAAAAATTTCTTTCCCCTTTAAGTTTTATAGAAATTTTTTTAACAATTTTCCCCCCCCAAATTCTGGACAAAAGTCCCCCTTTTTTGGGCTTTTGTTGAATCGATTAAATATTTTGAAAGTAAGCCCCGCAAAAGCCGCACAATCACTTCATCGCTCCTAGGGCCGGAAATTTGACAGTTTAAGGGAAATTTTATCTGCATCAATAGTAGATGATTATTTTGGGAAAATAATATTCCCCTTTAAATTTTCCCCCCACGCCAAAGGGTTCTTTTCAGTCTTCTATCGGTCAAGGGAAAAAACCATAAAACATGTAACATTTTTTTTTAAAACAAAATAAAAAAAATTTTAAATTTTTAAAGAAACATGGGAGGGATTTAAGATGAAGGGTTATGAAAGTTTTTGATCCTGGGAAAGACATGAGGAAATGACTCCCTTTTTTTCAACAACACCGGCGTCCCCCATTGCGCGTGAATTAACAAAAAGTAAGGTCAGATCTTATACCCCAAAATTTTTGCCAAGAACCCCCGAAATTTTAGACCCCAAGATTTTTAAGTAAAGAAACCAATTTTTTTTGTGAGGAGCGCCCCAAGGCCCAAATTGTTCAGCTTACAAAAAAAAAGACCCCCTCAAAGTTTTTTTGCCGTGGGTTTTAATTAAAAAATAGACTTCCTACGAGCGACAAAATCGGGCCCTTTTCCTTGTTAGGGCCCCCAAATTTAAGGGGGAGGCAGTTGCAAACTTCAAAAAAACACTGCAAGGGAAATCCGCAGATAAACCCAAAACAAAACATGGGTTAAAGAAATTTAAAACAATCGCAGGTGAAGTAATAAATGTAATAGAAGCAGAAACCAGTTTTTTCCCGAAGAAACAGCGTTAAAAACTATTCAAAACTTTACCCCCCTACCCATGCGAGAACTAAAAGGGCCCCTTTAACTTCTTTAAGAACCATTAAGGCAATTAACAAACAATTTAAACAAAAATAGGTTTAACTAAAATGGCATAAAAAAAGAGAAAAAAAAAAAACCCCGTTGAGGCTGACGAAACCCAAACGTAGGGGCCCGATATTAAAAAAAGAAAAAACCCAAAAAACTAAAAAATCATACAAGAGAGATCACAAGACTAGAAATGCTAAAAACCCAAATTTAAACCCAGGGCCAATTAAAGAACTCAAATGGAAAAAGAATAAAAAACTATCCCCAAAAATTTTTTTTATAAACACAAACCCAGCAGAACGAATCCGAACGCGTTTTTGAGGGGGCAAGGGGTCCCCCATTCAAGGCCCTTTTAACCCTTTGGGTTTTTCAATAATACACTTTTTTGTTTGGGTATTACAGGGGGCGGGGGCCAAAGTTTCATATCCCCCGCCCCCGCCTCCGCCCGATAAATCATGGGTAAAAAAAAAAGCTTTATCCCTCTTGCGAGTTTATTAAAAAAATTAGCCTAAAGCCCATAAACGCTTTCCAGGTATATTTTTAAAGGGATTGTTAGCTGGCTTTTGTCTACTGCAAGCAAAGTTTGTTGGCTTAATGGGCCCAGCCTTATGGGATTTGTTTTTAAAAAAGTTGGGTTTCTAATTTTGTAAAATAAAACCAAGTAAATTTCCCAACCATTAACCAAGAACCAAACGCTGTCTTTTCATATTCATGGGGCATCGGGGAACAAGTCCGCGAGCTTTGCTGAGTCTTCAATTACCTTTTTGGGGTTTTTAAAATTCGGGGGTTGGGTGCCCTTAAAAAATTTGGGGGTTCTTTTTTTTTTGTAATATTACCGGCCCCAGAAAATTTTTATCGTTTTTTTTCCGACCTTCTGTTCATTTCCCCGCAACGAGAATTTCATTGTTGTAATTTAAATTTTTGTTTTCCCCCCTGGAGTCTGAAAGGGCAAAAGGGAGAAGTATAAACCAGGCCAAAAGCAAAAAACAAATTTCGATCTTTCGTTTTAATTAAAACAATTTTTTGGAAACCTTTTAATACTTGAAGGAAAAACAAAATGTAAATTAAAAGGCGTTCCCCCTAAATTTTTTCTAAGTCCGTTTTTGTGGCCCCAAAGCCAGTAAAGGATCAGTTTAAAGCTCGGGTCTCCCCTTTTTCTTTCGAACCTGCAAACACCAAAAGAAAAATACGAAAAGAGTCCCTTTATTCTTTTTATTCCTGCTTTAAATTTGCTTCCTTTTTTAACCCAGCACAGAAATAAATACCTTAAGCATCTGCTGCGACACTAAAACTAAAATTCCATATAGCGCCTGCCCTGCTTCGGGGATATGTTTGTATGATGAATCACTCTTTCGTAATATATTGCTAATTTTGACTATATTTGTTGCTCAATCAGCCTTGCAAAAATTGGGGTTTTGCTAACAACGTCAAACTCTAACGAGAATGTCAGAAATGCTGTACATTGCTTGGGTTTGTCTTTGATCTGATAACAAGTTTGTATTCGTTAAAAGTTAGTTCATATGACAGTCTGTCTTTTAATGCTCCTTGAAAGTATGGCGCATGCGCTTTTAACAACTCAAAATCTAAGGGAATGGAAAAGCGATTTCCATACGCAAACTTTACGGCTACATACTTTTGCCGTCTTAGTATCTTCAGCGCCTATTCTATGTTTAAGTGCTTCTTCATTTTCGATTCCTTGAAACGCAAGATCAGCCCTTTCTTTCCCCGGTTAGCCATAGATCAGAATAGGTTAAAAATATGTCTGCATGTGTAAAGAAAATATTTCTTGCCCCTCAAGTTTTATAGAAATTTTCTTAACAATTGCCGCCCCAAATTCTGGACAACTGTCCTGTTTGTGTCTGTTGTTGAATCGAGTTACTATTTTGAAAGTAAGACGCGCAGAGCGGCACAATCACTTCATCTGCTCCTAGGTCCGGAAATTTGACAGAAAAGGAATTTGATCTGCATCAATAGTAGATGGATTATTTGGAACAGTAATTTTCCGTTTATTTCCCTCACGCCAAAGGGTTCTTTCAGCTTTCTATGCGGTCAAAAAATCGAGCCATATGCATGTAACATTTTTTATAAAACAAAATAAAAAAATTAATTATTAAAGAAACATGGCAGGCATTGAAGATGAAGATTATAAATGTTTTTGATCCTGGAGACGACATGAGTGAAATGACCCCTTTTGGGTGCAACATCACTCGGCGTCCTCATTGCGGCGTGAATTAAACAGAAAGTAAGGTCAGATCATTATACCAAAGTTTGGGCCAAGAACCTCCCGAATTTATAGACCCTAATGATTTTGAAGAAAAAGATGACCATTTGTTTGTGAGGAGCGACCAAGGCCAACTTGTTCAGCTTACAACTAAAAAAAAAAACCCATCAAAGTTTTTAGCCGTGGGTTAAATTTAGAAATAGATTTCCTACGAGCGTACAAAATCGCCTTTGGCCTTGTTAGGCCAAAATTAAGGCGGAGGCAGTTGCAAACTTCAAAACACACTGCAAGAACTCCCGACAGAAAACCAAATGCAAAACATGGAACTTAAAGAATTAAATCAATCAGCAGGTGAGAAATAAATGTAATAGAAGCAGAATCCAGTTTTTCAGAAGAAACAGCGTTAAAGACTATCAACGACTCACCGCTACCCATGCGAGAACTAACGGCCCTGATCATGCTTAAGAACCATTAAGGCGAATTAAAAAAACAATTTAGCAAAACTAGGTGAACTAGATGGGCATAAAAAAAGAGAAAAAGAAAAACTCGTTTAGGCTGACGACCGCATCGTAGGGCCTGATATTAAAGAAAGAATAACCCAAAGACTAAAAAAATCTTGAACAAGAGAGATCAGCAAGACTAGAAGTGCTAACTACTAACCGAACCAATTAAAGAAAATCAAGTGAATAGAATAAGAGAAACTATCCGAAAAATTTTATATGAAGACACAACGCTAGCAGAACGAATCCGAACGCTGTTTTTGAGAGCAAGGCGTCACATTAGCAAGCGTTATAACGGCCTTAGGATTTGCAATAAGTACACTGGTGTTGGCTATTACAGGCGGCGGTGGGCCAAAGTTCATTACCTCCGCCGCCATCCTTCGCCTCCGCCTATAAATCATGGGTAAAAAACAGCTTGACATCTTGCGAGTTTATTAAAAAAATTAGCCGGTAAGCATAAACGCTTTACCAGGTAAATAGGAGGTATTGTTAGCTGGTTTTGTCTACTGCAAGCAAAGTAGTTGGCTTTATGGGCCCAGCACTTATGGGCATTAGTTCTTATAATAGTTGGGTTACTATTAGTAAATAAAGACCAAGTAATTTCCCATGCCAGTTAATCCAAGAACAAGCGCTGTCTTTTCATATTCATGGTCATCGCGAACAGAGTCCGCGAGCTTTGCTGAGTCTTCAATGACTTTTGGGGTTTGAACTTCGGGGATTGGATGCCTTAATCTTGGGTGTTCTTTATTGTTTGTAATATTACTGGCCCAGAATTTATATCGTTTTGTCCGACCTTCTGTTCATTTCCTGCAACGAGAATTTCATTGTTGTAGTTTATTATTGTTCCTACCTGAGTCTGAGGTCAGAAGGTAGCAATGTATAACCAGTGCCAACAGCAAAGTCTACTTTCGATCTTGCGTATTGTAAAACATTTTGGTACCTTTTAATACTTGAAGGTAAATCAACTGTAGAATTAATGGCGTCCTCTAAATTTGCTAAGTACTGTTTTTGTGCATCAAAGCCAGTAGAAGGATCAGTTAATGCTCGATCTCGTTTGTGCTTGCGAACCTAGCAAACACCAAACGTAAGTACGAATAGAGTCGTTTATTCGTTCTATTCCTGCTTTAGTTAGGCCCTTAGAAGTGTCTAAGATAAATGTTGTCCATGCTGTTTTATGCTCTTGCTCTATGGACCCGAGGTGAACAGCTGTGCCTGAAGAGAAAGATGTGTAAGGAGGATTCCAGTCATAGTTATATTTTCTGTGCACGCCCCAATAATAAGGGGTGCCTAAGCCATGATTGCGGTCCAACTTTTGCCTAAAGTCTGTCTTGATGTTAATATTGAATTCGTTACAAATTCTTTCAAAAGCCTTCATGTCTATTCTGTTGCTAAATGGATTAAACGGTTTGTCATTTGGTAATGGTGCTTGCAGTTCAGTCAAAATACGTCTGAAGGTGTAATAGAAATGAAATCTATACACTGACCTAACCAAAGATTAGGATGATTTAAGTGATCAGCATACGACACTCCACACCCAGTTGATGCACAAAACACAGCAAAGTTTAACTGGTTCTGATAAAACTGCATCGGATGACTAAAACCCCACTTTCGCAATGTATCTTTTTTAATAGGGGGGTTAAGATATCTGTTTAATGGAGTACTTACCTTTTATGAAAGGTGTCAGTCTGGGTCACAGAAATGTCGAGGGTGTCAGTTGTTATATTTTTTAAGATTGTAGTGCGGCCCAACAGAATATTTTGCATCAGTATATTTGAATGCACTCATTTTTATTCTGTTTAAAAAAAATGTTTGTAACAATACAACCCAAGACCGTCCTTCGTTTTTAGAACATGCTGTTGATAACGAATGCGGAACCAGAACGGTCGCACTCCATGAAATTTTTTACAAAGTTGTATGGTTTTAATATAAGTGAATCCAAGGAGAATAATAAGATTAAAAAAATTAATAATGCAGGAAACTTAGTTAGCCAGTTAACCATACCTGATGGTTATTACGGGTTTTGCTCACTAAAAGAAGCAATGATAACTTTGACATAACTCTCAAACTTAACAATGCGAATCTGAAAACAATGTTGTCCTTCAAGCCTGAAGAAGAAGTAGTTACTATTTTGATAAGAGCTAGCTAAAATGTTAGGCTTTGCAACTAACAATCGGGACTTTCATAGTTTTAGAGTTACACCAACAAAACTACTTATGAGGGAGAAAATCCGCTCGATCTTGCATTACATTCATTACTCTATGTTCATTTGGATGAGCTGAGCACTGATGAAAACTTATATGACGGAAGGCCCCAACTGTTTTAAGAGCTCTTCCATCAGGGAAAGCTGCATATTGCGATTATGAAATTATACAATTCCCTAATTTACAGTTTTAAAAGATTAGTTTTGTGGGAGGGTCGGATCATTTAATATAAAAATCAAAGACAAAGCAGGAAAGTTGTAAAATGCGATAACCTGCACATTGTTTTGGAAATAAAATAATACGTTACTAAAAATAATGTCGCGTGGGCCAGAAGAATCAGGAGTTACATTAGCGCCTGTAAGGTGTATAACCTTAGAATTAAAAGACCTTGCAGATGTTGCGGACTTGAACAGAACGGTGAGATAGGCGCTTTGTATGGTTTTGAGTACACTAAAGATAGTGATTTAAACGCAAAGAGGTTGGCGACAGCAAAAAGTTTCCTAAACTAGAACAACTGCGCAATCTAGAGGCAAATAATGTTGGCCAGTATGATATAAAATAGTTCGAAAACCTGACCTCAAATGGCACTTAGAACCATATTAGAATGGGAAATAAAATTTGAATTCATAAGCCCTTATACATATTTAGCCGCCAAAAAAGTTTCAGAAAAGCATTCAACTCTGGCCCTTTACATGTAAGTCTATGCCGGACGACAATAGTCGGAAAGAAATTGAAATAACGCCGTATGGGAAAAAACAGTACATCCTCCACAGAAAAGAAACAGTTGTAAAAAAAGCTTCTACAAAATTACAGTTCTTTCCAAGCAGAAAATTAGGAGACACTTCACAATGATATTTGAAATTTCTGTCTTTAAAGATGTGGAGAGGGATGGGGTTGTGGGCGTTTAGTGACGTCCTTATAAAAGGAATTAATATTAGCTGGCAAAACTTAGACGTTAAACGCCTTAACGTTACCATCGTCGTTCTTCACAATGGTGAGGATATTAAGATCAAAAACAACAAGCAACAAAATCAATGTTGACTTAAATAGAAACAATCTTACAGAACTGAATTGGATTAATCTTACACATTTTAGGCCTCGTAGGGTTTTATTATACTGAACAAGTTTTGACGGAGAGTATGATAAAAATAATAACTGGATTAGATTAAATTCTGTTATAAAAACTATGGAGCAGTTTAAACTTTATGATAAAATCCCCTCATTGTTCACTGATTTGTGGGCAGACTGGTTGTGGAAAAACAAATTTGTCCTAGACTTATTACAAACAGTTTATCGCTATAATTTTGATCATATTGTGATTTTCTGTCCAACACTTAAAAGGAACAAAGCATATCATGATAGAAGGTTTATATGGACAGACAATGACGTATATTTAGTTAATCCTAGCACTAAACTGAGTGAGTGTTTAGAATACTTTTATAAAGTGTTTGAAGGAACGCAGACACTCTTTATTATAGATGACTGTTCGGCAGAAAAAGATATAGTTTAAAAAGAGAAACACTTTGTCAAAGCTGGCTTTCAGCGGAAGACACGATGGGATAAGTGTGTGGATTTTATGCCAGAAATATAACTCGGTTTTAAAAGACTTTAGAGAACAGTTAAAGACTGTAGTGTTATTTCACATGAAAGACAGAGACTCATTTGAAGAATGTTTGCGCGAAAATGATGTTATTGAAAACGACCAAGAAAAACATAGGATTA
>CM031612.1:61874783-61884783 GCA_018398815.1 Conus ventricosus
TGTGTGTGTGTGTGTGTGTGTGTGCATGCGTTTGCACGCACGCGAGCTTGCACGCACTCCGTACATGTCGCCTCATCCGCCTAACTCAAGTTACGGCTTTATTCTACTCACTGCCTAAACAGATAGAATCCGGTTTAACAAGCATACAAAGAGAGATTACGTCATTGAACTCACAATAGGTTCCCGCAATAAAACTACAACAAACGGTCTGTTTTCAATAACATGATGGGATCGTGTCTCGTGTAGACTCTTACGGTCAGTGTCGTCTGTCTCTTCGTGTAATGTATAAGTTTCTTGATGTGGATATAAACCTTTCGTTGCTGTTGTTCTTGTTGTTGCTTTCCCATGCTGTCCATCTCCCATCTCCCACCCATTCTTCCATACACCGTTACACTCTGTTAGCGTCCCAGTGCCAGCGATCCACAGGGAACTGTCAGTGTTCGGTTGCTGTGACCCCACTCAACACAGAGACGCTGCGCTGTTGCCGAGTCATTGTGTTCACGTGGTGCCAGCTCTTATCTTTAGAAGTAAACTCCGTTTCGCCTGTTCCCGTTTCCTGTTTCTCGTACTTCAGAAGAGCGTGGTGCCAGCGCCTGGACATTGGGACCGAAGAGGACTGCATCCACCGACGGAGCAGCTCGAGTCACCATCCTCAGGCTGCGAACAGGACACTACCAGCTCCTCTCCCATCTCTCACGTCTCAAGCTCTCTCATACTGACCAGTGCCTTTGTGGCACAGGCTCCCACGCTCCCACCCACATCTTACTGTCCTCCGCCTCCTTTGAAGCCTTGAGACGCCAGACGTGGCCCTGTCTGGCTGAGGTCCAGGAGAAGCTATGGGAACTGGTGAAGTCTCTGCGGCGGACTGTGACTTAACTTTACTAACCGGATTGAGGATCTGGCATGGCCGGGAACGCGAAAGAAAAAAAGTCTCTCGTATTTGCTGCCCCCATCTTAGTGAAGCCCGCAGATATCTCAAGTTTTGGGGTTTGATGGGCCGGGATACTAAGTTTTATTTGTTTATTAAACTGTTGTTAATTGCATTTGTTGTTTTTACATTATACACAAGCAGAATACAATAAAACAACACAATCAAATGATATACACAGAACAGAAAAACACACTGAAGGGGACCAAAAATTAAATTCATACAGGCATACATATTAAAATACATTTGTGGACACACATACACACACACACACACACACACACACACACACACACACACACACACACACATTTATATATATATATATATAATATATTTTAACGTTCTGAGTGGCTTTTTAACTCTGATTTTATATCTATCTATCTATCTATCTATCTATCTATATGTATATATATATAAATATATATTTATATATGTATATACACATATGTATGTATATACGCATATATATGCATATGCATGTATATATCCCATGTACACACACACATTACATAGATGCATACATCATCACATAAACGCCTTCATGTGTACATAAATCTGTAAATGCGAGACACGTGGTTTCAAAGATTTGTCTGTCCTCAAGCTTGAGAGCAAACAAGTTGGCAGATAAGAACCTTCTTTATGATATCTTTGCTTATGCAATGTCCAATCAGAATCGCTTTCTCAGACCAGGAATAAACAGCCAGTGTGTGACTTACTTCCCTTTCAAAATGGCGACCATTTTCGTTGGCGCTAATTCAGTTGTAAATTCAATCATACAGTGTGTTTATTTGTTCAAAACACGGAAAGCAATGGAAATAAAGAATTGCACATGCAACGCAGAAGAGCATCCGACTACATAAAGTCAGCCGGATATAGAAAATGTGAGAAAATCCGTTTTGTCAAGTGTGAGTTCGTGTGAGACGACTCAGCCAAATGGTGACGATCAATCACAGTACACGTGTGTGAGTGGGGTCGAGCACCCAAATTTACAGGAAATTGACTTTCTCGATATAAAATTTATATTGTCTGTTTCTTTTTTCCTGCTGACAAAGTTTCATTCTGCAAGGACGTCACAATGACTTCAGTTTCCTTGCTTGAGAGGCGGGCATTCTTGTTTTCAAGGCGAACTGCGCGCGCATTAATAAGCAGTGTAAAATATCGGTGTGCAAATGACTTCATGGTGTGTCTGTCCTGTGGTTGGCCATTTCTGCGGGGTACGCATTCCGCAACAATGGCTCAACTGTAAATTTAACCTTCGTCTGCGGGCCGCCTTACTTACGGTCGTCTCATTTCCATCTGTGACAGTCCCCAAACGGACCCTTCTCCAAATCAGTCTGGTCTTGTCCCAAATTGCCCCCCTCCCACCCACCCCCCTCCCTCCTCCTCCTCCCAACTGCCCTGGATCTACTCCCGGAAGTTAGTCTGGGTATCGGGTAGGCACAGAATAGACCCTGTTTTGGAGGGTCATAAACGTTCAGTAGCAGCTTTGATTACTTCCCTTGTATTGATGACTTATTTCCCTTTGATCAGTACACTACATATGGAGCCTAAACCTCGCCCGAGTGGTTAGTTTGGGGTAGAACCAAATCAACACCGTTCCCCTCAATGTGCTGCCACACCACCCCACCCCCTTACGATTTTACTTTATTAGTATGTTCAATTGGGATGATGACGAATTTCGAGCTTGACTGTCGTGGGTGTCAACATACTGAGGGAGGTACCAACCTTCTGTCGCTCTGCCCCTTTATATCGCTAGTGAGGCTGACACACCTACGATGGAATACACCACGAAACACTTTCTCCAGGGGTGAGGATGGAAGGGGGGTAATCTGGGCCTGTCCCAGATTGACTCTACTGTTAAAGCTGGAGTTTAGGTCTGAAGAACACACACACTCTCACTCTCTCTCTCTCTCCTTCTCTCTCTCTCTCTCTTATATATATATATATATATTGAATTATAAACAAAGCTTGCTCTTATGTCTTAGATTGAAGAAATAGGGGAGATACGCATTCATATCTGCAGTGGTAGATGATTCTGCCTAACTAACAGTATGTGCTTGAGTGGGTGAATGGGGAAAAATAAAATAAATGCTTCTCAAAATGAGCCTTCAGCAAGCTTATATTTTCCAAGGGGGAGAGACATCCTCCAATAGGGAGGGAAACTCACTAACATATAACTCCTGGTCATATACCGATATTTCGAAACTTGGGGGTTTCTCCTCAGTGACCGCGGAAAGTGGTAATTTGACTCCTCTGCCTTTTCAGTTTTAAGAAGAATGCAATCCCAGAAAAGGTTGGTGTGCAATACCGTAGTATGTTTGTTGAGTTTTCAAAAAACCAACCAAAGGTGCCATCTAAGAAGCAAAAGAAAATCATAAAAGAGCAAAACAAGCTACATTTTCTTGTGAAAAGTAGAAATACAAAAAGATATCCTCTAAGACACAAGTGCTGAGGGCCAGTTCTTGAATGAATCCGCAAGGGACTAAAATACAAGAAACTAATAAATTCCAAGGATAAGTACCGCACCGTTCCAGCAACTTACAGAGCAGCTAGGTGTTGCAATGACTGCAAGAAATATTGAATTATAAACAAAGCTTGCTCTTATGTCTTAGATTGAAGAAATAGGGGGAGATACGCATTCATATCTGCAGTGGTAGATGATTCTGCCTAACTAACAGTATGTGCTTGAGTGGGTGAATGGGGAAAAATAAAATAAATGCTTCTCAAAATGAGCCTTCAGCAAGCTTATATTCTCCAAGGGGAGAGACATCCTCCAATAGGGAGAGAAACTCACTAACATATAACTCCTGGTCATATACCGATATTTCGAAACTTGGTGGTTTCTCCTCAGTGACCGCGGAAAGTGGTAATTTGACTCCTCTGCCTTTTCAGTTTTAAGAAGAATGCAATCCCAGAAAAGGTTGGTGTGCAATACCGTAGTATGTTTGTTGAGTTTTAAAAAAACCAACCAAAGGTGCCATCTAAGAAGCAAAAGAAAATCATAAAAGAGCAAAACAAGCTACATTTTCTTGTGAAAAGTAGAAAATACAAAAAGATATCCTCTAAGACACAAGTGCTGAGGGCCAGTTCTTGGAATGAATCCGCAAGGGACTAAAATACAAGAAACTAATAAATTCCAAGGATAAGTACCACACCGTTCCAGCAACTTACAGAGGAGCTAGGTGTTGCAATTACTGCAAGAAATATTGAATTATAAACAAAGCTTGCTCTTATGTCTTAGATTGAAGAAATCTAAGACATAAGAGCAGCTTTGTTTATAATTCAATATTTCTTGCAGTCATTGCAACACCTAGCTGCTCTGTAAGTTGCTGGAACGGTGCGGTACTTATCCTTGGAATTTATTAGTTTCTTGTATTTTAGCCCCTTGCGGATTCATTCCAAGAACTGGCCCTCAGCACTTGTGTCTTAGAGGATATCTTTTTGTATTTTCTACTTTTCACAAGAAAATGTAGCTTGTTTTGCTCTTTATGATTTTCTTTTGCTTCTTAGATGGCACCTTTGGTTGGTTTTTGAAAACTCAACAACATACTACGGTATTGCACACCAACCTTTTCTGGGATTGCATTCTTCTTAAAACTGAAAAGGCAGAGGAGTCAAATTACCACTTTCCGCGGTCACTGAGGAGAAACCACCAAGTTTCGAAATATCGGTATATGACCAGGAGTTATATGTTAGTGAGTTTCCTCCCTATTGGAGGATGTCTCTCCCCCTTGGAGAATATAAGCTTGCTGAAGACTCATTTTGAGAAGCATTTATTTATTTTTCCCCATTCACCCACTCAAGCACATATTGTTAGTTAGGCAGAATCATCTACCACTGCAGATATGAATGCGTATCTCCCCCTATTTCTTCAATCTAAGACATAAGAGCAAGCTTTGTTTATAATTCAATATTTCTTGCAGTCATTGCAACACCTAGCTGCTCTGTAAGTTGCTGGAACGGTGCGGTACTTATCCTTGAATTTATTAGTTTCTTGTATTTTAGTCCCCTTGCGGATTCATTCCAAGAACTGGCCCTCAGCACTTGTGTCTTAGAGGATATCTTTTTGTATTTTCTACTTTCACAAGAAAATGTAGCGTGTTTTGCTCTTTTATGATTTTCTTTTGCTTCTTAGATGGCACCTTGGTTGGTTTTTTGAAAACTCAACAAACATACTACGGTAATTGCACACCAACCTTTCTGGGATTGCATTCTTCGTTAAAACTGAAAAGGCAGAGGAGTCAAATTACCACTTTCCGCGGTCACTGAGGAGAAACCACCAAGTTTCGAATATCGGTATGACCAGGAGTTATATGTTAGTGAGTTTCCCTCCCTATTGGAGGATGTCTCTCCCCCTTGGAGAATATAAGCTTGCTGAAGGCTCATTTGAGAAGCATTTATTTTATTTTTCCCATTCACCCACTCAAGCACATACTGTTAGTTAGGCAGAATCATCTACCACTGCAGATATGAATGCGATCTCCCCTATTTCTTCAATCTAAGACATAAGAGCAAGCTTTGTTTATAATTCAATATTTCTTGCAGTCATTGCAACACCTAGCTGCTCTGTAAGTTGCTGGAACGGTGCGGTACTTACCTTGGAATTATAGTTCTTATATCTATATTATATATATATATATATATCTGTCTGTCTATCTGTATATCTATCTATCTATCTAAGGAGTACGGGGAGGGGGGGGAGGGCTAGGCACTGCCCCCCCCCCCCCTCATCAATTTCTCACACAATGGACAGTAAATCTGACACAGTCCTAAAAGTTTGACAGGAACGAAACGGGACGTCCCATCTTACGCAGCTGTACAGGGACACCACCCTCCACCGTTGTTTTTTCTTCATCCACCCACCTTACCACCCACCTTACCCACCCACCTTACCACCCACCTACCACCCACCTTACCCCAACCCACTTACTTCCGCCTCCTTGCTGCTCCTGCTTTTTCTTTCATATCTTTTCTTTTTTTTTCTTTTTTTTCTTTATTTTTCATTTTCAGCCACGACCTTAATAACTTAACCGCAGATCCAGATTGTTTAGACCTTCCCGCTCAATGCTGACGTCCCCAAATATGGGGTCCCTCTAATGACTTTTCTCTTGGTGCCTGAATTACGTTCTTGCCCAACCTTCAGCTGGAATCTGTTTCGAATGCAATGAATTCGCCCCTCCCCCCCACCTCCACCAACCTCCCACACACCCCTCCCCTCCCTCCAACACTCCTCACTTCCCTCCCTCCACATTCATACCGAGCATTGAAAATTTACATACAAAGTTACAATCAGGTTTCCTCATCCTCTCCGATGAGAGAGAGAGAGAGAGAGAGAGAGAGAGGGCATTGTAAACGAGGATGATCACACGGTAGAGTGGAAGGAAGGGCACCTATGTAACAATGCAATACCTCGTCCCTCCTCCACTTCCTCCCCAGAACGACAACGCGTTTCTTCTGGCAGAGAAAAATGGAAATTTGGATGTCGGGCGTTTGCAAGATTTAAAACTGCCGGTGAGTGACTGACTGCGAAGACGGTTGAAAAGAGGAGATAATGCATGTCTGTCATTTTCTTTGAGAGCTAGGAGGGGCAAAAGTACTGTTGACGCCTGTGATTTGTTGTCTAGTTTTCGTTGTTGATGTTGTTATTGTGGTGGTGGTGGTGGTTGGCGACTGTGGTTTCTTGGAAGGCCTTGAGCAAGAAAATGCGTATGAAACGTACATTCTCTCTCTCTCTCTCTCTCTCTCTCTCTCTCTCTCTCCTCTCTCTCTCTCTCTCTCCTCCTCCTCTCTCTCTCTCCATGTGTGTGTGTGTGTGTGTGTGTGTGTGTGTGTTGTGTGTGTGTGTGTGTGCGCGTACGTGCGCGCGTGCGTATGTTTCCCTTTCTCACTCTCTTTCCTTGTGTGTGTGTGTGTGTGTGTGTGTGTGTGTGTGTGTGGGTGGGTGGGTGGGTGCGTGTATGTGTGTGCAATTGTGTGTTCGTGCCTCTCCCATCATCTAACCTCGAGATTAGACGTGAAAGCGATTAAAAGCAGCAATGTTTTTACCGAGTTCACTAACTTACTCAAGCACCTCTCCTCCTCTTCGTCACCACTATAATTCCCCCCTCCTTTCCATCTCCCTCCCCCCTCCCCTTCCTTCCTACCCCCCCCCCCCCCCCTTCTCCCCTCCCCGTGGCAAGTTAATATCATCCCCATCAGAGGTCACAGGTCACTCAAGCGTGCCAGCAAAGGCTAATGAGAACACCGCGATGGCCGCCGGCACAAATCGAGGGGCGGGGCGAAGCTATTCAAATCGCCACGTGCCGATGACGTTTCGCTTGCTATTGATTGGCCCAGGTGCAGGCGCGTGATTGCAGACGGCACGCGGAAGCAGTTTTCTCCCCCTGTCTCGGTCGGGGAACAGGAGTGATCCTTCCCTTAGACACGAGACGACCGGAGCGAGAGAGAGAGAGAGAGAGAGAGGGATGCAACCAAGAAACAAAACGTATTTAAAAAAAAAGGGGAGGGGGTAGGAAAGGTTGGGGGGGGGGGGGGGGGGGGGGGAGGAGAAAGAAAGAAAGAAAGAAAGAACTGCCATTAACACACGTTCTGAAGAGAAAGGGACATTTTCTTGGGCGTGTGTGTGTGTGTGTGTGCGTGCGTGTGTGTTGGGGGGTGGAGGAGAGGATGAGAGGAGCAGTGGTGATGGTAAGGGAGGGGGGGGGGGGGGGGGGGTAAATGTGACAAGAAAATGACTGTGGTGGAGACCCTTGTGCCTCGTTTTTATAATTCTTTCTTTCCGGCCGTTTCTATCTCCGTCTGTCTGTCTGTTTCCCTCGTGTTGGTTCCTAACTTGGTTGGCCAATTCTCTGATTTTTTCATTCCCACCCCCACCCTCCCCTCCAGCCTTACACCACCACCACCCCCGATCCCACCCTCACACCACCCACGGACTCTCTCTCTCTCGGTTGTCTTGTTGGACTGGTATAGTTATAGAATGTCTATATATTAAACTGAAGATTTCATTGAGAGCGTACAAACCAGATAAAGAGTTGTCGGCAAAAAAAGGAATTAAGAGAGAGAGAGAGAGAGAGAGAGAGAGAGAGAGAGAGAGAGAGAATCTGACAAAAACGGATGACCAGACTATGTAAATAGCGTCTGGCCAGTTTCAAAACGGTACAAAGACACCTTTCCCACTCCGCGTTTGAAGTTTCTACTCTCTTTCTCTGTACGAGCGCGCGCGCGCGCGCGTGTGTGTGTATGTGTGTGCGTGTGTACACGCGTGCCTCTGTGTATGTATGTGTGTGTGTGTGTGTGTGTGTGTGTTTGTGCACGCGTGCGCGTGCGTGCGTGCATGCATGCATATGTGCGCGTATGCATGTGTGTGTGTGTGTGTGTGTGTGTGTGTGTGTGTAAGTTAATGAATCGCAGCATGATAGACGCTGTGTGCGAGGGAACGGAGGAGGGAGGGGGGGAGGGGGGGGGTACAAAATAATCACCACCGTACGGCGAAGATGGGGAGAGAAAAAAAAATTAGCAAGTTCAACAACAAAATGAACTGAAGAGTGAAAAAAACAACAACTCATTGTCTATCCGGGCAGCAGCTAAAGCAAAATTTTGAAAAGTAGAACAAGACACGGTATTGAATGAAAGTAACTCACCGCGTAGGACATTCCAGACAGCATTTTGTTTTTGAAGTCACATGCATATACACACCGTTCCTTACCCCCATCCCCTCTCTCCTTCCCCTTCTCCTCTTGCTCTCGCCATCACCCTCCCAAACACTTCCGGTCCAATTAAATAAAAAAAAGATATCTGAAAACGCTGTAACGTGCTCATCCCGGATTTAAAGATAAACGAGGGAAGGGGTGAGGGAGGGGTGACAGGTTTTTTGTTTGTTTTTGTTTTTTGTTTTTTGTTTGTCACAGAAACATATCATCAACTCATGTTGTAGAAAATGTGCGTAATTGACCCACCGTCATCCCCACCCCATCATACATTTTTTTTTCTTTTCTTTTTTTTTGGGGGGGCCAGTGGTCCTCATTTTGGTAAACGAGAAAGGCGGCATGTTGTGCAATCTAAAGGGGGTCATGGGCTACAAGTTAATATAATGTGTGACGTATCGTGTCGTAGTGTGTGTGTGTGTTGGGGGGGGGGGGGGGGGAGGTGCATACGTGTGTGTATGTGTTCTCTCTCTCTCTCTCTCTCTCTCTCTCTCTCTCTCTCTCTCTCTCTCTTGGACTGAGCTGAACCACATGTCTTTGAACGACCAAAAAACTAAATACATGATAATAACTTCGCGACAAAAACGGCAAAAAATAACCTTCAGTCTGCCTTCTATACACATAGGTAGTACAGTCATTCATGAAGTTGATACTCACAAAGTTCTAGGTGTTACTATCGACAATAATCTTTCCTGGTCACCCCATATCGATAGTTTATGCAAACGTATTTCCCAAAGGTTATTTCAACTTTCAAAAATTAAGAATTTCCTCGATGTTACAGCTCGAAAGAAATTCTTTCATGCATTTATTTCATCATCTATCGATTATGCGTCAACACTCTATGATCAATGCAGTGCAAACACATTAAGATATCTAAACAGGATTTATAAACGCTCTCTGAAGTTAGTACTTTTAAAAACTACCAGTTTGACGACTGAAGACTACTTAGCGCTGGAGATCCTTCCATTATCGTATAAACTACAGTTTAACAAAGCCGTTGTAATGTATCAAATAATGAACGGATTTGCTCCTTGTACACTAACCACAACGATTTCCGCGAAATCAATCAAGATACACGAACAATATTGTAATGAGAAAACCCAGAATTGATCTTTTTAAAACAAGTCTCGCCTATTCAGGAGGGGCCCTTTGGAACTCCTTACCAAATTACGTGAAAGATAAAGAAAGCATTAGCTCGTTTAAATCAGCTCACAAAGCATTTCTCTTTCAGGCACTAAAAACTTTTTAAAAAGTACACTACATATTTTAGACATGATATTTCTCTTCATGCCATATAATGCGAAAGAAAGAATATAACAGACATTGTGACCATTGTTATGTTTAAACAGTACTGTACAGATTGCTG
>CM031612.1:61892283-61897283 GCA_018398815.1 Conus ventricosus
CCAAAAGAACACAAACTGTCCAAAATATTTAACAAAAACACTGTCAAACTATCGTACTCATGTATGCCCAACCTCAAAAACATAATTGACGCATCCAACAAAATGAAAATCAACACAGCAAAGAAGGGTGAAGAAAGGAAATCTTGCAATTGCACCAGAAAGGAGCAGTGCCCACTAAACAATAAATGTCTTCACAACAACATTGTATACCAGGCTACTGTGACATCAGAAAATGAAAAGAAACATACATAGGGATCACTGAAAACCACTTCAAAACCAGATATGCAAACCACAAACAGTCATTTAATAAAGAAAAATATAAAAACCAAACAGAACTGAGCAAATATATCTGGAAACTTAAAAGACGCAAAAACAAGCTACAATATATCCTGGAAAATCATCAAAAGAGCATCACCATACAGCAATGTTTCAAAAAGGTGCAACCTATGTTTTAACTGAAAAATGGTTAATACTATGCAAACCACACTTAGCAACTCCAAACACCAAAACAGAAATAGTAAACAACTGCAGGCATAAATGGAAATCGTTGTTAGTGAACACACCCAAAACAAAAACCTGAAAGCCCCCCCAAAAAAACACGTGCAGCCAACCCGCACGTGCAAACAACCGCAAAGGGGAACCCACACGCTATATAACATCGGCGGTGGCCAAACCAAAAACCATCCTGATGACAGCGCAACACGCTTGAAACAAATTTGTAGATAGTTTAAGATTCTCTTTAACTTGTTTTAACTATATGTCACGGACAAAAAAATGAAACAACCTAACTTGGGGGAAACAACCAAACTTGGGGAGTCGCCAGCCAATTTGTTCGGACCTAAGTCCAAACTCAAACATTCTAGGCGTCAGAAAGAGGGGCCCCATGGGTCGGGTCCGGCCAATTAAGCTTAGTGAGAGGTTTCACCGAGACGGTCCGACCCACCCAGACTGACTAAGCGGCTTTGACCGACGCCTCGATGTCTGCCCAGACGGACCTCAGTACCTGGCCAGCCTTATCCGGGCCAATTTGTGAACCAGCGTCATTGTCATTTTAGACATCGGGCGCCCACCCAGACTCAGCTACCACTTTAAAGTGACCAGTGTCCACACGGCACCAGTTAAGTGGGAAAAGGGGGAGAAGGTAGTGTGTGGTGGGGGTGAAATCTAGCTAATCAATTAAATGACCAATTGCCACCACAGAGAGTAAGGCGTGAGACGGGACTGTCATGATTTGAACGTCCAATGGAATTAGAGGGAGACAATTTCGGGGATCAAGGTAAAATACTGACCAATGGTACTGGCCCTTGGACACGGGGTTAGAGCATAAAGGAAGTGTGAGTGAGAGAGGAGGAGAGAAAAAAACGAACAACAGAGAGAGAAGAGGGGAAGTCTGGGGGAGTAGGCTCTCGCCTACGGGAAGGCAGGGAGATGAGAACGAACAGAGACAGAGAGATGGGGAGGTTTAGGTGTAGTCTCTGCACGAGGGAAAAGGCAGAGAGATGAAGAAGGAGAGAACGAGGGAAGAACGAACAGAGGGAGAGAAGAGAGAGAGGTTCTGAGTGGAGCTCTGCAGGAGAGAAGGCAGAGAGAGAGAGAGATGAGGGAGGAGAAAAGGGAACCAATTTGAGAGTTTAGCATGAGATAGTCTGCAGGGGAAAGGGACTGAGGAGAGATGTGGAGAGAGAGAGAGAGTTGCTAATTTATGAAGAAGAAAAGAAAGAAAAGAAAAAAGAAAAGAAAAGCAACCATGTCCATTTGATAAGAGCAGACTAGAAAGAGAGAGAAGAGAGAGTGCAATGCGTTAATGCAGAAGAAAAAAAGGAGAACAGATCGATTTGATAGTAAACTGTTCTAACCCAAACCGGGGGTTCGACCTCATACCTGGCAGCGTCACTTCGCCAAGCAGAACCACAGACCAACCCCAACAGTCTCACCTGACCAGGCGGCATCAGACCAACACCAGTGCCGGCAGTTGTTTTCGTTTTGTGAAAGTGACAGTGAAAAGAAAAAGAAAAGAAAAAAAGACAGTGATTCGTGAATAGTTAAGATCACCTGCCAGGTAAAGTAGAAATCTATTTTACCCGGGTTAGTTAATGATTTTTTTAGATAAATGATTTTGCGAATTTTCAGGAAAGAGAGAATTTTTTTATTTCATTTGATTCCGATGCATTGATGTTTCGTTCTATGAACATGTGTAGTAAAGTTATAGACTTTACTAGTGGTTTGATGTGACGAATGCATGATATATGAATGAGATCGTAAGCAAGCTGTGAGTGTGTTTGGGCTGTGCGCTAGTCCTTCCTCCACTGACATTACACCGAGGTTGACAATTTTTTGGGCGAGCCTGCCAGGATATTCGGGCCCCAAATTTATTATAATTGTTCAACTTCTCAGAGAGGAAGCTGGGTGGGATCAAGTATTGTAATCCAAACAAGGGGTTGTCTTACTGAAATGTTCCCAAAATAGTTAAATACTAGGCTTGGCATTGCTTCCAAGATAGTTAATACTAGGCTTGGCATTTCAGCCCCAGAGTACTCATTTCGCACAGATTTCCTCTAATTCGCTCTCATAGTTGGGTCAGGCGCTGGGCGTCTATAAAAACTAATTACGTTTTCCCAAGCTAATATTATCATTCATAGGATTGTGCTATTACGTCACTCGGTCGGGGAAACCACCAGTTTGGCTGTCGTAGTAAAAAATCTTGTTCAGAAAAAAAAGAAAAAAGATATAATGGCGGGAAAAAAAGAACACCCCTATTGAACAACTTGTGAGCGTCGCTCGTGATTTAGGTTACTCAGGAGATGATTGCGTGCATTTGTTGAAAACCAACAAAAGATGGAAAGGGATGAACGCGCGGAAAGACGCCGTATCGCAGAGAAATAGCAGAGCGGGAAACAGAAAGAATGAAGCAAACGCAGGAAACAGAAAGATTAAGGAATTCAACTAGCGAAAAAGCAGGAACAGAAAGAATAAGGGAAGCGCAGGAAACAGAAAGAATGAAGCAGGAAACGGAAAGATTAAAGGTTCAATTAGAGCTAGAGAAAGTGAGAATACAAAGGGAGACCACCGATGATGGTAGTTCACTTTCCAGTGACTCTGTGCGTAGCTATGCCCCCGACCCAAGTTGCCAAAATTCTCGGAAGGGGCCGATTCGTTTGACGCATACATCAGTCGTTTCGAAACGTTTTCGACCAGTCAGGGTTGGCCTCCAGAAGAGTGGGCAGTCATTTTGTCGGCGTTTCTGACGGGTAAGGCATTACAGATTTTCACTGCGTTACCAGCAGAACAACAGTCTGATTTTGGTGCTGTGAAGGAATCGTTGATGAAAGGATTTGACCTCACAGAGGAAGGATTCAGGAAGAAATTTCGTTCCGCTAAAATTTCAAGCAGGTGAGACGTACACTCAGTTTGGTGCACGTTTGGATCACTATTTTGAGAAGTGGTTAGAGTTGAGTGGTACGAAAAAGGAGTTCGCTGAATTGAAAGAGCTAGTTATGAAGGAACAGATTTTGTCAGGTTGCGGCCCTGAGTTAACCATACATTTGAAAAGAGACAGCCAGAGACGCAGAGAGTTGTTGAAGTTCGCAGAGGTGTATAGAGAGGCACGGTTGGGCACTAGGGGGCAGGAGAAACAGGTGCTAGGCACAGGTGAGAAGAGTGCAAGGAGACTAGAGAGTTTTCTGCAAAGCCTGCAAACCCAGTGGTGGGGCAGAAGGAAGGGGAAAGGGACATTAGGTGTTTCATTTGCACAAGAAGGGACATGTGGCCGAGGGATTGTCGCATGAGGTTCCAGAAGGCAGCCGCCTTGCAAAGAGGGGGGATAAGGTCGTCAAGGGAAACGACCTGCAGTGGAACCAAAGGGGATTCAGTCTGAAGAGGGTGAAGTGCAGCCTATGGCTAGCACTGGACAGCAGTCATGTCAGGGATGGAGGGCACTAGGCTGAGTGGTTCGTTACCATGAAGAAGGGTGGATTGCCAGCAGAGGGTGAAAGTGTTACGAGACACTGGTTGTTCATGCGGGGTAGTACGAACAACGCTGGTCGATAAAGGGGATTTGACAGGGCAAATCCAGACCTGTACTCTAATCGATGGCACTGTGAGGGAGTTTCCAGTTGCTAAGATAGAAGTACGTACCCCTTACTTCTCAGGCGAGTTGTCTGCGTTGGTGATGGAGAAACCCCTTCATGATTTGATCATTGGAAATATTCCAGGTGCGAGGATCCAGGGGATCCTGAGTTGTTGACTGCTACAGGGGCAGCAGTTCAAACACGGAGCAAGAAGGAGGAAAAGGTTGATAAACCGTTAGTCGTTCCAGCAAGGAAGTCGGGCATAGATGTGTCGCCTGATGAGTTTAGGCAGCGCAGGAACAAGACCCTTCGCTCGTGAAGTCTTGGGAGTTGGCAAGAGGTGGAGAGAAACAGGAGGTTAGAGGAGGTGAGACAGAATTTCTTGTGAAAGGCGGGCTGTTGTACCGAGTGTTCACCAAGGGAAGACAGGTAAGGTGACCACTCAGTTAGAGGTACCAGCAGTTTATCGTGACACTGTCATGTCAGTGGGTCACGAGTCACTCATGGCGGTCATCTCGGCACCGGTAAAACGGCTGACCGAGTCTTTGATGATTTTCATTGGCCAGGGGCAATGGCAGACATAAAGCGGTTCTGCATGTCATGTGATGTGTGTCAAAGGTCAGCCACAAGAGGGGTGAAGAGGAAGGCGCCTCTTAAACATCCCCCTTTAATTGACACACCGTTCAGGAGGGTGGCTATTGATCTGATTGGCCCAATCTCGCCCTGTTCCAAAGGTGGGCGCAGGTATGAGACACGTAAGGTTGCAAAGGAAAGTTTGCAGAAGGCTAGGTCGGGCAGAAGAAGCAATATGACAGAAAGGTGAGGAAGCAATCCCTCAAGGCGGGAGATCAAGTCCTGGTACTGCTTCCCACGGGTCACAACAAGCTGCTGATGCATTGGAAAGGGCCATTCACTATCACTGAAAAGGTCGGT
>CM031612.1:61902283-61907283 GCA_018398815.1 Conus ventricosus
GACATAGGGATTTGAGAGACACACAGAGAAGGGACATATAAAACATGGGGACAAAGAGATATGGGGACTTGAGAGACACACAGAGAAGGGGATATATAAAACATGGGGACAAAGAGACATGGGGACTTGAGAGACACACAGAGAAGGGACATATTAAACATGGGGACAAAGAGACATGGGGATTTGAGAGACACACAGAGAAGGGGACATATAAAACATGGGACAAAGAGACATGGGGACAAAGAGACATGGGGACTTGAGAGACACACAGAGAAGGGACATATAAAACATGGGGACAAAGAGACAAGGTGGGTTGAGGGACACATAGACAAGGGGACATATAAACATAGTAAAAAGAAAGGCATGGGGACTTTACGGACTTACAGATAAAGGGACATATAGACATAGGGACAAAGAGACATGGGGACTTAGGGGATACACAGACATGGGGACATGTAGATATAGGGACATAGAAACGGTGACACATAGATATCGGGACGAATAAACATGGGGACATGAAAAATAGAGACACATAGACATGAGGACACGGAAACGGGGACACACAGACACGGGGAGATACAGAAGCGGGGGACCATAGGCAGGGAGACATATGCCATGAAACGGGGACACACAGACACGGGGAGATACAGAAGCGGGGGACCATAGGCAGGGAGACATATGCCATGAAACGGGGACACATGAAAAGTGGAACATATAGAAACGGGAACATGGGCTTTTGTAAATGTGGACACAGAGAAGCGAGTACACGAGAACAGGAGGCATACAGAAACGGGGGAAGAGAGAGAGAGAGAGAGAGAGAGAGAGAGAGAGAGAGAGAGAGAGAGAGAAAGAGAGAGAGAGAGAGAGAGAGAGAGAGAGAGAGAGAGAGAGAGAGAGAGAGACAGACAGACAGACAGACAGAGCTGAAAACGAGTTGCTCAGAGAGGGGAAATATACTCCGGTCGAAAGGAAAAAAAAAAAAAAAAAAAAGACAGTTCATGCTTCTATCTTATATCTTACCAAATGGCACAGCTGTTCGATCGACTCGGGCAAGAAACAGGGTTAAAATGATGGAAACAGTCTACGCACATTGCCCTATAACGGTCAAGCCGGCAAGAAACAGGGTTAAAATGATGGAAACAGTCTACGCACATTGCCCTATAACGGTCAAGTCGTCTGTTTTGTGATCACAATCTCCTGGGAATCAAACGACTTGATCTGGACAAAAAATATACACCAGAAAAAAACCCCCAAACTGTCCGGACACCCTTTTGGTGGCTGAGTATATCAGGAGACGAGGAGAGTGGGAGTTCAAGGAATGGAGAGAAGAAAGTGAGAAGAAAAAGGGAGGGGGGGGGGGGGGGGGAGACATAGAAATGACCACCAGTCTTCGCTTGTTATGATTTGATCTCATCCCAACCCTCGGGAGTTGATCAGTCCAGGGGAAACCTTACCCTGCGGACAGAATCAGGACAGGGCAATGGCACTTGCCACGCCAGCCCCACAGCTTGGTGACTGCCTGATTCTCTTCTGATCACCACTCTTCTTCCTCTCCCCATTCCCATCATCCCATATTCCCTCCCCCCGCTCCTCCCAACACCCCCCCCCTCCCTCCCTTACTTGGACTTTCGCAGTGGTCACATCGCACGTTTTTCCCCTTCTTTGTTTTTTTTTTACTGGGAGAATAACAAAATGGTTTCTGTGGTCAGTTTTAGCTCAGCAATATTTTCCTAGTGGTAAAAAATGGAAAGTGCGGAAGGCAGAACACATGGTTAAGACAATCTTCAAGATCAGGGAAATACCTAGACACATATAAACCAAAAGGTATGGACTCTGATCAACAGAAATAAAGGTGGATAGGAAATTAAAAAAAAAAAGGTATACAGGAAAGCAAAAACATTTATGGTAATACAGGAGACGAAGAATAAGAGGATACCAAAAGAATCCAGAAGGCAGTCTAGCAAGGCCAGCATCTGCAGTGGATTACTTGGGACAACACGCTCCAAGATGTCTTATTTGGAATTATATGCGGCACATGGCCCTCTAGGGTCACCTTCATCCTCAGATTTACATGTGACCTAATGCTCTCGAACGCAAACCTAGCGAAATGGGGGTAAATCAGATGAACCTTCATTTTCATTCTGCCGGAGTGAACAAACCAGTGAAACATGTCCTTAACCCAGGCAAAGCATGGCTAAACCAAGGGAAGGTACCCATGGAGGTACCACCAAGAGCTCAAGGAGATCGTACATGCAGTGAAACATGTCCTTAACCCAGGCAAAGCATGGTTAAACCAAGGGAAGGTACCCATGGAGGTACCACCAAGAGCTCAAGGAGATCGTACATGCAGTGAAACATGTCCTTAACCCAGGCAAAGCATGGTTAAACCAAGGGAAGGTACCCATGGAGGTACCACCAAGAGCTCAAGGAGATCGTACATGCAGTGAAACATGTCCTTAACCCAGGCAAAGCATGGTTAAACCAAGGGAAGGTACCCATGGAGGTACCACCAAGAACTCAAGGAGATCGTACATGCGTTTGGTACTGCCTGAGGCAAAATCCATGCCACCAGAAACTCCAGGAACAACATTCCTCAAGGCAGGAGACGGTAAATCGTGGTCTGGATTAGCTGTGACACCCAAAAGCAGACTGCAGGAAGCTTACAACTACAAGACCGAGAGGTACGCCAGTCGAACCTGCAGTTTAAGTGAATCTGGTTCCCAGACCAAAGTCTTCGCTATGACGGTTTGCAGGCAAATCTGCCTCCGATCTCCTAAAACAACTCTCTTTTTCCAGGAAGAATTAGAACTAAAAAGGCCCAAAGGCAAGGGCAGAAGCAGCCGTGAAGAGTTCCAGCTGGATCTGGTAGAGGAGAGACAACAAAAACAACAGTAATCTAAATATGGCAGTTTCCTGTTTGCATGGTCTTGAAGCGCCCAACCGTCCTGGCGGTGCAAAGTCAAATCCAGGCAGCGCAGAAAGGCGTCCAGGAGTCACTCGATCTGACCGACACCCATCCCCCTCAAAGTGTAAGGAGTTCAGGGCCGAAATGCTTGCACGAGGGACGCCTCTTCTCTGAAGACCATCTGCGGTCCAGCTGTCCCCAGAGAGTGTCTATCGTATGTTCCTGGAGTATCAACTTTGGCGTCTGTGTTGAACCAGAAGTTTAAACCTCCGTCGACAGAATCTGGTTGTTCACGCAGAAACGTGATCAAGAAACACAAGAGATCCTCTTAAACTGGAGACAGAGGGTGGTAACAAAATCTGGCCCTGATAATAACCTACAGCTCATTAGAAGGAGTAGAGCAGTCTAAGTACATCCCAGTAGGAATAATACCATTGTAAAAGACAAGAGCTGAATTTAAGGAAAGAGGCGCCTTATTTCTCAAACAGACATTGTTTTTCTATTGGGATGGAGTGTTGATGTTCGCTGTACCCTTTCTAGGGAGCTGCAAAGACCATGCTTTACCATTGTTTGGATTTGTGCATGTCTTGAATCAACTCATAAGGAGTCCGGTGTTCAAAACATGGAATTTCTTCAAAGCATTATAAAACACTGGACCCTACAAACCTAAAGAGCTCGGAGGTTGATGCAGAAAATACACGACTAAGAACAGTACTAAAGCATGTCCCCAATTTTTCTTTTTAACTTCGATGCAAGGTGTACTGTAAACGTCACACATCATCCCAATAATATAAATTTGTTACCTTAAAAGATCACCCGCGCTTAAATGGAAGGAAGACGACATAGAATTTTACTCGAATGAGTGCCCTGTGTACTTTGTTTCCACCAAAATAAAGGTCAGTAGGGCATGCAAGGAACAGCAGTTTCACTCTATTTAGAGCTCATCAGGGTTGCTATTGGATCCTGGTCACCTGCTGATGAGAAGCATCTCAACAAAAACAGAAACTCCCATGAAATCGCGGAAAATCCTATGCCTACATGACACGAGAAGTGCCTCAAAACCAAAAACAAACACACAAATAAACTAACGAACAAACAAAGACGGGCTCTCGGTGAAGAAAAGAGTAAGATTGTTTTTACTGAAATGATAGACTGAAATTTGTCTAAAACTCTTAAGATGGAAATGCAGAAGACATGACATACAGGGGGGCAGTTTTCACGATTAGAAATTCACAAGGATTGACAAATAACGGTAAATCTATCTATCTGTCTGTCTGTCTATCTATCTATCTATCTATCTATCTCTCTATCTATCTATCTATCTATCTATCTACAAGTATATGTTTATATACTCAATGGATTATCATTAAATATCCGACATCGAAATACAACTGCAAACACGGGAATACAAACGCAAACAAACAACAGAAAAAAAAAATGTGATGATAGACTGTAGGAATAGCATCGCCACCCTCCGTCACCCTTTTTCTTCCCCTTTCTACCCCTTCCCCATCTATCCCCCTCCCTCCCTCCTACTCCCCTCTCCACCCCCGGAGACAGGGTGAGAGGGTTTGTCTCATTGTCAGAGAAGACGGCCGTTCATTGAAAAAGGCTGCGATGATGATGAAGACAGACCCGTGCCAGACAACTCCAGAGGAGAGCAGTGAATGCACTTGTATCATTCTGGAAAGCAACACCAAAACTGTCACCGCTGTTGACTTGAGAGAAGCCCCTTAAGGCGTTGAGATCGGGGCACGCGCGAGCGCGCGCACGCACATGCACGCGTACGCGACGCCCCGCTCGACCGTCAAGGCGGTCATTTTGTGATGGAGGGGTTGAAGGGTCAAGCGAAGGTCGTTGACAGGTGGGGCTGGACAGGGGTCAATGGTGCAGCTTCTGGCTTCAGGGCCGACGGGAGCTTTGTGTGAGGGACCATGGTCGCTTTGGTCCAGCTTCTGCCGTGTCTGGGCCGGTGGCTGGACGTTATGTTTGAGGGGTGGGGAGTGGATGGGGCTTGGGTGGTGGTGGTGGTGTGACGGATGAAGGGGAAACAGAGGGGTGAGAGGAAGGGGGCGATGCACTGTTTTTCAGTGAG
>CM031612.1:61912283-61919783 GCA_018398815.1 Conus ventricosus
AGAGAGAGAGAGAGAGAGAGAGAGAGAGAGAGAGAGAATGTCATTAATAAAAGGGAGAAAACTGGAACTCAAATACATTTAAGATTTTCCGAATCCTCTTTCCATTTACGTTTACTATTACATTAAATCGATTAATTTGGTCCATGACGTCAAATGATTTGATTATTCTTTGTACATTTTTTTCCTTCTCTACTTGAATGTCAGATTATTCCAATTTATACAAGAAATTCTTTCAGTCTTCCTTTTCTAATTTCTATTATCGTTTTGTTAATTCTGAGGAATTAAACATTGTTCTGCGGTTGTTAATACTGAAATGTCTCCTTTAAATTTGAAGCATCAAAAAAGGTAATTATCAACAACAACAACAACAAAAACCTTCTCCATGTTTGTTTTTCAATCTGCATCAAAATTAGATTTTTAGGTGCTATTAGGTGAGCAAGAGAAGGGATAGGATGTTTGCCGGAGGAAGGTGGGGTAAGGGTAGAGGGCGGGGGGTAAGTTGGAGAATATGGGTGAGGGGAGGGGAGTAAAAGCAGAAAACAAAAGAAAAGAATCTTTCTTGGTTATATGAGTGGTACGAAGAAAACGACCTTGTGGACTTTTATTCCATATGATATGGCAAATCGTCATTCCATGTCGTTAATCGTCATTCCATTGACGTAACTGGTCATCCCATGGTGTAAGATAAAGGGCTTTTTGTTTGTTTGTTAATTTTATAGTTTTGTTTTATTTTTGATGTGGTATTCGGTGGAAAACATGAACATACTTCTGCACGTGAAGAAAGCTCTCTGTTAGTCAGTCAGCCTGCCTGTCTGCCTCTATCTGTCTCTCTGTCTCTTTCTCTGCCTTTGTCTCTGTCTCTTTTTCTCTGACTCTGTCTCTGTCTTCCTGCCTGTCTGTTTGTCTGTTTATCTCTGTCTCTGGCTCTCTTTCTCATTTCTCAGTACGCGCGCGGACGTGTGTGTGTGTGTGTGTGTGTGTGTGTGTGTGTGTGTGTGTGTGTGTGATACACTTAAACGTTATCTCCTATGCTTTGTAAATCCTCTGGTTTTTGCATGGCAATAAGATGTTCATGTTCTCATATCCATACACGCACAGATCCATACAGAGAGAGAGAGAGAGAGAGAGAGAGAGAGAGAGAGAGAGAGAGAGAGAGAATTGAACAAGCTTTAGTCGAGTCCCGAACACGACCCAGTCTTGTTTTCCCGCGCCGAAGAGCGGTACAGGATTACCGGATGAAGAGAGTCAACACAGTGCGCCGGCGCATCGACCCGGGACCGGAAGTGAATCCAGGAGTGCTCGCTGAGTGCTACAAGCTTGGTATCGACGAGAATGAAATCAGGACAGGGTTAGGGAGGGGGTAGAGAATAGGAAATGAAAGAAGAAGAGAGAAAAGAATTTGAAGGGAAGAAATAACAAAAAAGGTACGAAGAAAAAGAAGGAATGGAGGAAAGAAGGAAAGGAAGAAGGGGAAAATGGTGTGATTTACAAAAAAAAAAAAAAAAAAAAAAGAGAAGAAGGAGGAAAAAAAAAAACCGAAAGAGAGTGAGAGAAAAAAATTTGGAAGAAATGAAAAGCAGAAAAAGTAACTGCAAGAGCGAAAGAAAAAAAAAAGAAAGAAAGAATGATGGAAAGAAAGAAATACTGGATTAAAGGAGGGGGGGGGGGGGGGCAATTGGAAGAAATGAAAAGCAGGAAAAAAACCACAAGACTGAAAGAACAAGACAAAAAAAAAAAAGACAGATAGATTGAAAGAAGGAACTATTGGATTAAATGAAGCAAGAAAGACAGGAATGAGGAAAAAGTGGCAGAAGAAGAAGAAGAAGAAGAAGAAGAGAGAGAGAGAGAGAGAGAGAGAGAGAGAGAGAGAGAGAGAGAGAGAGAATTTTAAAACAAGGAAAAGATATTGAATCACCAAGAAAGAAACCATGAAAGAAAGAGAATTCACGGGGTAGGCAGTTATAGTCTGTTTCAATATTGTGTGCCCAATTGCCAGCTGTTCTCGCCTTCCCGTGACTCCAAGAAAATGAGTTTCTGTAGAGATTTAAGTATATTGTCACCAGCTAGATTCTGCAACAGAGAGACCGCGCCTTTTCTTTCTGTCTATCTGTCTTTCTTTCTTAGAGACACAAAAGAAAGAACGAGGTGTGTTACAGTCTGTTCAAAGATTCTGTGGCCAGTTAAGTGCTTTCTCGCCTTGCCACGACTTGGACGTTAGAAAGAAAATGGGTTTCTATACAGTTTAAGCATATATTATGCTCACTAACTAAATTCTGCGACAGAAGGGTCCGTTTCTTTCTTTCTTTCTTTCTTTCTTTGTCTTCCTAAGAGAAAACAAGAGAAAGAACTGGGTAGGAAGTCATAGTCTCTTCCAAGTTGTGTGCCCAATTTACTGCCTTCTCGCCATACCACGACTCCGACGATATGAAGAAAATGGTTTCCATTCATTAACAGATTTATGATATGCACACGCGCGCGCGCGCGTGTGTGTGTGTGTGTGTGTGCGCGCGCGCGCGCGTGCGAACGTGCCCATATGCAATTGTGGTTCCCCATCCTCACCCCACTCCACGCCACCTCAGTCACCACCGCACACACACACACGGGGAGGGTGGGGGTGGGGGTGGGAGGCGGAGGGCAGCGGGATTGGGGGCGGTGGCGGGGGAGGTCATGCAATTCAGTCTTCTCCAATGGAGGGTCACCCTCTTCCCACGTGAGTGACCACATCTCAAAAAATAGTCCCTCCACAAACTTTTGTCAATCTAACGAGGTATTTTTTTTCCAGGGATGACACCCAGATAAACCATTGTTGCTTCTTCAAGGCTTAGCCATTCCACTCACCCCTTCCCCAACCCACCCACCCACCCACCCACAGACCCAGGGACACGTACCCATCAGATTCACCACTGTTCGAGTCTTGCACTGACGTTCATTCAATGCCATTAAGTCCTAGTGAGAGCAGTGTCTTTAATTTCAAGATCCAAAATCTTTCCCTATGCAGCGGGGCCTCCAGACGAGGAGACGATGCCCCCAGCACAAGTTCTCTGATCCTAAGGTTTTAAAAGGCAGTGGTGAATTGAAACGAGATGTTGTATTCTTTTTACTGCTACTCCCTGACTCAGCTTTCGCACTCCACGACTCCATTGCTCCCGCATCTCATCAGCCAGCATAAAGATGAAACAGACATCTAGACACACGATTAGAGGTCACACACACACACACACACACACACACACACACACACACACACACACACACACACACACACACACACACACACACACTGCTGCTGCTGCTGCTGCCGCTACAACCACTACTATTGCTGCTGCTGCTGCTGCTGTTGGTGCAACTACTACTACTACTACTACTACTACTGCTGCTGCTGCTGCTGCTGCTGCTGCTGCTGCAGTTGCTGCTGCTACTACTACTCATTATTACAGTAAAAATACAAGAAGACAAATGAGGATGAAAGGAGAAGAGAGATACTCTTCATCACCAGCATCGTCATCATCGTCGTCGTCGTTATCGTCGTCATTAACATTGCCATCATCACTCTAAAGAAAAGGAATGAATGAAGACGTTGAAGCCAATACCAGTAGCCTAGCCAACAAAAAAGGATTCTTGCAGGGCCGAAGAAGAAAAAGGATAAAAAATAACGACAACGACAACGATGACGACGACCACGACGACGACGACGACGAGGAAGAATGAACAACAATAGCAACAATATAGAGAGGAAGATGGAAAGAGAATTATGTGTAGTGAATATGAGAATCGTTCATGAGTCCCGCATGCCATGATATTTTTCCATCACATTTTTAATCACTTTTTCCCCCAGTGGTGCATGCATTTAGCCTTAAACTTGCTTCTGAATATAGCAACCAATTACAAAGGCCTCTGCCCCTTCTCCCCCCACTCCCCCCCCCCCCCCCCCCCCCCCCGACTCAGCTTGCGCACTCCTTGACTTCATAGCTCCTGCTTTTCATCAGCCAGCAGAAAGTCAAAACAACCATCTGGACACACGAATAAAGATCACACACACACACACACACACACACACACACACACACACACACACACACACACACACACACACACACACATCGCCACCCCCCAATTGAGTTCATCGTATTTACAAAAGCATGTTTAAAAGGCAAAGAACGGAAGATTCATATATGCCATTTTGATCAAGAAGCCCATCAATTTAGCAAATTAGTTCTACGACGATTTTTGTTATTACTTCGACATTTGAAAATCCGTTTTGTCTGAGTTCTTCTTCTGACATATTAACTTCTATGTTATAAATCAACTGTTTATAAGATCGATATTAATCTAGAAGTATTTCTGAAAATAAAAATGAAACCGTGTAGGTATGTAAAAAATGGTTTTATAGAATAGAATATCTCAATTTCCTTTTTTTTTTTGATAGATGGTAAGCCCACTTTTTAGGTTAGTCAGTTGCACACACACATACCTCCCCCCCCTCCCCCCTCCCCCCCTCCCCCCCCCACCCCCCCCCCCCCCCCACCCCCCCCCCCCCCCCCCCCCCCCCCCCCCCACCCCCCCACCCCCCACCCCCCCCCCCACCCCCCCCACCCCCCCCCCCCACCCCCCCCCACCCCCCCACCCCCCCCACCCCCCCCACCCCCCCCCCCCCACCCCCCCACAAATACACACACGGGCTCGCTCGCGCGCGCGTGCACGCATGCACGCACAGAACATGGACACATACTTATGCAAACTCACACCACCATCATCACCACCGCCACATCCCTATTATTATCACCACCACCACCACCCTCACGGAGTCGTCCACACTCTCACCCAGTCTCTGATGCCGTTGGTGGAAATGGGGGAATGGCGAGACAGTGCTCCATCAAGGATGGCAGAGGGACAACAACAGGCGATAAAAGTCAGCCACACTCAGCTTCCACCCAGCACACACAAAAGACAACTCACCCGCCCGACAGGACATCGATTAGCCCCGTTAGAAAAAGACTGACAGCTCACACACACACACACGCGCGCACGCACGCACTCACACACGCACGCGCGCACGCACGCACGCGCGCGCGCTTGCACACACACACACACACACACACACACACACACACACACACACACACACACACACACACACACACACACACACACACACACAACAACACCAGAAATGAAGAAAATCAACAACAAAACGAAAAGTCCGAAAAATGTCGAAAACCTAAACACGAGGCCTCCAAAAACATACAAATCTATATATCCACACAGAAAAAGGCTTCCAGAAAAGGGTCCTCGAGGAAGACAGCTAATGGGCCACTTCCGGACCCGTTTTGTTTCTTCCCCATCTCCATTGATGTCATTGTTCTGCAGCAAGTCCCAGGTCGTTAAGGCTTGGAAAGGAATAGATCTTGGGGACAAAAAGACCCCGGAGGGGAAGAAAACCTGTTCGAGCTGGCCACTTGGCACGCAAAGAACAATGAGAGCTGGTCGACTTGCCACACTACTGTGGCTGGATCTGCTCTTTGAAAGCATCCACTCGCTTGCTTGGCCAGGTTTCTGATAAGGTCATATTGCGACTTTATCGCACAGATCAGGTCTTTAATGCTCTCGCCGGTATCTTGTGCTGCTCATTATCTAAACTCTTCGATCTTCTCTTCATGGAAACAAGGACCATTCGGTTCCTGCTGGATGTTTTTTTTTCTTTGGATAACATGGTGTGGTTTTATGTCACTGGTGTGTTGCCTTGAACTGCTTATCGTGACCAACCACAGGATAATGAACGGATTTAGAAACAAACAAACAAACAAACAAACAAACAAACAAACAAGCAAACAAACGAACATGAACCAAATGTAGAGAAACCAAAACAACACCAGTTATATTGGAAAAGTCAAAGTAGACTAAGCAACTTCCCCCTTCCCCTCCCACACCATACTCCGCCATCCCAACATCCCCTATTAGAAAAAAAAACAACAACCAAAAAACCAAACGAAAACAAACCCAACCAACCAACCAATCAACCAACCAAGCAAAGAACGAAGTCCATATGATTTCCATTGAGTTTTCTTTTCTTCTCTTTTTTTTGTTGTTGTTAAACTGACACAACAATTTCTTTCTTAATCTGTTTTTAAATCAGGCACCACTGGGAAAAAAAAGAAAGGGCTTATGCAGGCAATGGAAATGGTAGTGAAAAAATCTGCCGCGACGAAAAGTGATAGCTGTGGAGCAATATGCGGATCAGCTTTAAATCCAATCCAGTCACGTTGTTTACTGTGCAGCCGACCACAACGGTCGCCTCCAGTGTAAATTGTACAATATATGAACTAACGACAAACATACACAAACTCGGCACCAATGAAGCCATGAAACTTGTGAGTCTAGCTGAGGGCTCTCTGGACAGTATTGTGTGATGCCTTCTGCAACTGAGGGCACATTTCACCATGGAGACAGCCTGGGAAGGATTATGATGGCATCACACCTTCTCTCTATAGCATGGCTCCTTGTCCTCTTTTTCACCCATCCCATGCAGGGGCAGTTCAGTTTGCTCAGGGATTCGTTAGTATCGTTATAAGGAATTACATCTGCTGTGTGTGTGGACAGAGAATCTACAGATGACACTGTCTGCTGAAAGGAGAACAAATGAACAAGACCGTTTAAGTTTCGCCCAGTTGAAAACACAGAATCTCTCAGGGTGGAAGAAGGCTGGATTACCCTTTGTCAGATTGATGGAGGATTAACTGTCAATTCACGTTATTGAAAAGACTGGTGGATGGACAATTGGATTTAAACAGCCATGGTGTCACACTGGATAACACGTCGTGTAGTTGTGTAGTGGCTGTCTACCACAAAACGTCTCCGATTTCGTCATTTTTGTCATGGAAATGATTATTTATAAGGCATTTCTGAGATACAAAGATGAAAGAGTGTAAACAGTGCTTTTAGATCTCACTTTCTCTGTTTTGAACAGTTCGTAAGCCCGTATTTAGGCTAGGCGAATGCACACACACACACACACACACACACACACACACACACACACACACACACACACACACACACACACATGCAAACTCACACCACCATCATGACCAACGCCACCTCCCTATTATTATCATCACCACCACCACCCTCACGGAGTCGTCCACACTCTCACCCAGTCTCTGATGCCGTTGGTGGAAATGGGGGAATGGCGAGACAGTGCTCCATCAAGGATGGCAGAGGGACAACAACAGGCGATAAAAGTCAGCCACACTCAGCTTCCACCCAGCACACACAAAAGACAACTCACCCGCCCGACAGGACATCGATTAGCCCCGTTTAAAAAAGACTGACAGCTAGTGCGTACGTGCGCGGTCCGCGTGCGCACACACACACACACACACACACACACACACACACACACACACACACACACACCAGAAATCAAAGAAAGCGAAAACGAAAAGCCCGTAAAATATTGAAAGCTAAACCTGTGGCCAAAAAGATAGGAATCTATATATCCAA
>CM031612.1:61927294-61950116 GCA_018398815.1 Conus ventricosus
AACAGCAAGAATAACAATTACATCATCATGATAATCACCATCATTGTCATCAACGACAACAACAACAACAGTGTCCAGGACGGGGGAAATCGTGATGGTATTGCTTAAGTGCACTAAGTTGATGTATTATTAGTCAGGCTTAACACACCAAGGTTATCTTTGCACTCATACACGCATATGCACACTCATGCGCACACCAAACATTCACCTCTCTCTGGGAATGGGATGTCACGCATTCGTTTCTCTCCTAACACGACTGAGCACAAGAAATACAATTTCTATGCTACTTATAATCAAACATGAAAAATATCCAATTACACAGATGCACAAATCAACACATAAAAGATCAATACTTCCTAACCCCGGGTTATAATAAAATGACTTCTTACCTGGCCAGGTTTTCACACACACAACCACGCTTTCACACCACACCACAGTTCTTGAAAAAAGTCTCTTCACGTCTTCTTCAGCACTGCTTGATGGTGATGCCCTTGGTTGACTGGCTCCAGGCTTCAGGACTGGGTCTTCGTGGTCGTCTCTGGGATCTCGACGTCGAACTCTTCTTCTTCGTCTTCTTCACCCACCTCTGGGTTCAAATTCAGTTTGTCTGTCTTCACCCACTTCTGGGCTTCAAACTTAGTTTCCTTCTCTTCCAGCTTGTCTTTAACTCTAAGACCTTGCTGTCTCTTCTATCTCCCAGACCACGTTTCTCTCGACCCTTTCTCTGTCCTGCTCACTTCTCTCCTCTCTCTCTCCTCTGCCTTCTCTCTCTCTCTCTCCTGGTGTTGTTCTCCCGACACGTTGTTCTCCCTTAGTTTATATAGGGAGGGAAACAAAGGATTCCCCTTCGGGCCATGCCTTTGTCCACGCTGCTTCTCAAACCCCTAGTTCACAAGTACCCTGAATTCTCCACTCGCTACATTCCACACACATCAGCATTTACACACACCCCTACCTAATTGATTAGCAAACACACACTTAGCCCCAGATGGACATCGAAAATTCCCGCCGACTTCGGTGGTCAGTTAACACAGTAATTATCTTAAGGAGGGTTACTACAACCTCCACACACATTCAGCCAGCCTGACAATAGAACCAACACAGTGACCCACGGCAATACCATCCAAACAAATCCAAGGCCCCCTGCTCTTCACTGACTGTTTACACAAGAACCTCAGCTGACCGAGCATTTAGCGCTCACTTGGGGCCCCGAGGTCGTAGTGGTTACAACCCTTCCCCCTTTCGCCACAGGCAGGTCCGAACTCTCTCCTAGGTGTTGTTTGTCATCTGACCACTTCGGCCGTGTGCGGTGGGTAACGTACCTGGTTAATTGGTCAATTACCTATTTGTATACCACGTACAATGTCCCTTTGTCTCCAAGCGTCTAATGCCTTTTGTGAGAGGTTTCACGCTCCTTGACAAATTCCCCCCACTCGAAGACAATGCCCTGCATTGGCTAAAACTTAACATTCAAGGAGATGAAACTCATAATTTTCCCATTTAAACCAGTGCTAATATCGGCCTCTCATAAGCCTACTTACACCAGAGAACGCACGCAAGATTTGTCTTGCAACAAAATTTTATAGAGAAAAATCAATACATACACACTATCAAAGCAAATATCAACATAAATCAGAAATCTCCACCAGCTCAAAGTGGTGTGGCCATATAACCATTATGTTTCTACGGAAATTCTCTCCCCTTCTCTTCATACACGTGGCCCGCAACCAGCCACGTCACGCATACGCGACACTGCAAAAGATACACGCACCCACTACCCGACTTTTCGCCCAACCATTTTATTTTGGCCTACGGTCCCGTCACTCTTTCTTCACTCTCTAACCCACGTTGTCGTACCGCTTGACATGTGTTGCAATCCGCACAGAAACGCCTGATATCACCAAGGATACCGGGCCAGTAGTATTCTCGCGTCACTGCCTTTTGTGAGGCCTTCTTACCGAGATGGCCCGAGGCTGACGTCACATGTTTTTCTGACATCACCGCCTTTCTGCGCTTTGTAGGCACAACAATCTGTCTTTTTGTCTTCCCCGAACTCAAGTGAGTGAAAGTTCGGTACAATACCCCATCCTTTATCTCAAACCGATGGTGCCCTCCTTCACACCTTTCTTCTGTCCTATGTGAGCGAGCCTAAACAATTTTCTAAGCGAGTAATCGCCCTTTTGTTCTGCTCGTGAGTGAGAGGGGTTGGTCTCACTGGACACGCTCCATTGCGTTCTGGAGTGTTTGACTGCCTGGGGCCTTTTTTCCACGTGATTTCTGTTCCCTGATTGAACAGAGAAGTCAGGGTTTGGGTTTTCGTACCCACGTGCCCCTGAAATGTTTCCAATTACCAAATCATACGGCGGCTTCGTGTCACGGACAAAAAAAATGAAACAACCTAACTTGGGGGAAACAACCTAACTTGGGGAGTCGCCAGCCAATTTGTTCGGACCTAAGTCCAAACTCAAACATTCTAGGCGTCAGAAAGACGGGCCCATAGGTCGGGTCCGGCCAATTAAGCTTAGTGGAGAGGTTTCACCGAGACGGTCCGACCCACCCAGACTGACTAAGCGGCTTTGACCGACGCCTCGATGTCTGCCCAGACGGACCTCAGTACCTGGGCCAGCCTTATCCGGCCAATTTGTGAACCAGCGTCATTGTTAGTTTAGACATCGTGGCGCCCACCCAGACTCAGCTAGCCACTTTAGAGTGACCAGTGTCCACACGGCACCAGTTAAGTAGGAAAGGGGGGAAGGTAGTGTGTGGTGGGGGTGAAATCTAGCTAATCAATTAAATGACCAATTGACCACCACAGAGAGTAAGGCGTGTAGACGGGACTGTCATGATTTGAACGTCCAATGGAATTGAGGGAGACAACTTCGGGGATCAAGGGTAAAAATACTGACCAATGGTACTGGCCTTGGACACGGGGTTAGAGCATAAAGGAATATGTGTGAGTGAGAGAGGAGAAAAAGACGAACAGACAGAGAGAGAGGGGGAGAAGTCTGGGAGAGTAGGCTCTCGCCTACAGGAAGGCGGGGAGATGAGAACGAACAGAGACAGAGAGATGAGGAGGTTTTAGGTGTAGTCTCTGCACGAGGGAAAAGGCAGAGAGATGAAGAGAGGAGAGAACGAGGGGAGAACGAACAAAGAGAGAGAGAGAGAGATGAGGGGAGGAGAGAAGAGAACCAAGTCGAGAGATTAGCATGAGATAGTCTGCAGAGGAAGGACTGAGAGAGAGATGTGGAGAGAGAGAAAGAGTTGCTAATTTATGAGAAGAAAAGAAAGAAAGAAAAAAGAAAAGAAAAGCACCATGTCCATTTGATAGAGCAGACTAGAAGAGAGAGAGAGAGAGAGAGTGCATGCGTTAATGCAGGAAGAAAGAAAGGAGAAACGATCGATGTTGATAGTCACTGTTCTACCCTAACGGGGGTTCGACCTCATACATGCAGCGTCACTTCGCCAAGCAGAACACAGGACCAACGCCAACAGTCTCACTGACCAGGCGCCATCAGACCAACACCAGTGCGGCAGTTGTGTCGTGTTGTGAAAGTGACAGTGAAAGAAAAAGAAAGAAAAGAAAAGACAGTGATTCGTGATATAGTTAAGATCACTGGCCAGGTATAAGTAGAAATCTGTTTATACCGGGTTAGTTAATGATGTTTTAGACAAAATGATTTTGTGAGTTCAGGAAAGAGAGAATGTTTTATTTTGTTTGATTCCATATGCATTGGTGGTTCGTTCTATGAACATGTGTAGTAAAGTTATAGACTTTACTAGTGGTTTGATGTGACGAATGCATGATATATGAATGAGATCGTAAGCAAGCTGTGAGTGTGTTTGGGCTGTGCGCTAGTCCTTCCTCCCTGACATTACACCGAGGTTGACAATTTATTGGCGAGCCTGCCAGGATATTCTGGCCCATTTATTATAATTGTTCAACTTCTCAGAGGAAGCTGGGTGGGATTCAGTATTGTAATTCTAAGACAAGGGGTTGTCTTACTGTATGTTCCCAGATAGTTAATATAGGATTGGCATTGCTTCAAGATAGTTAATACTAGGCTTGGCATTTCAGCCCCAGAGTACTCATTTCGCACAGATTACCTATAATTCGCTCTCATAGTTGGGTCAGGCGCTGGGCGTCTTATAAAAACTAATTACGTTGTCCCAAGCTAATATTATCATTCATAGGATTGTGCTATTACGTCACTCGTGTCGGAAACACCAGTTTGGCTGTCGTAGTAATAAAATCTTGTTCAGAAAAAAAAGGAGATATAATGGTGGAAGAAAAGAACACCCCTATTGAACAACAATTAGAGTTGAGCGGTACGAAGAAGGAGTTCGCTGAATTGAAAGAGCTAGTTATGAAGGAACAGATTTTGTCAGGTTGCGGCCCTGAGTTAACCATACATTTGAAAGAGAGACAGCCAGAGACAGCAGGGGAGTTGTTGAAGTTCGCAGAGGTGTATAGAGAGGCACGTTGGGCACTAAGGTGCAGGAGAAACAGGTGCTAGGCACAGGTGAGAAGTGCAAGGAGACCAGGGGAGTTTTCTGCAAAGTCTGCAAACCCAGTGGTGGGGCAGAAGGAAGGGCAAAGGGACATTAGGTGTTTCATTTGTCACAAGAAGGGACAATGTGGCGAGGGATTGTCGCATGAGGTTCCAGAAGGCAGCAGCCTTGCAAGAGGTGGATAAGGGTCGTCAAGGGAAACGACCAGCAGTGGAACCAAAAGGGATTCAGTCTGAAGAGGGTGGAGTGCAGCCTATGGCTAGCACTGGACAGCAGTCAGTGTCAGGGATGGAGGGCACTAGGTGAGTGGTTCGTTACAGTGGAAGAAGGGTGGATTGGCCAGCGAGGGTTGAAAGTGTTACGAGACACTGGTTGTTCATGCGGGGTAGTACGAACAACGCTGGTCGATAAAGGGGATTTGACAGGGCAAATCCAGACCTGTACTCTAATCGATGGCACTGTGAGGGAGTTTCCAGTTGCTAAGATAGAAGTACGTACCCTTACTTCTCAGGCGAGTTGTTCTGCGTTGGTGATGGAGAAACCCCTTCACGATTTGATCATTGGAAATATTCCAGGGGCAAGGGATCCAGGGGATCCTGAGTTGTTGACTGCTACAGGGGCAGCAGTTCAGACACGGAGCAAGAAGGAGGAAAAGGTTGTTAAACCGTTAGTTGTTCCAGGAAGGAAGTCGGGCATAGACGTGTCGCCTGATGAGTTTAGGGCTGCACAGGAACAAGACCTTCGCTCGTGAAGTCTTGGGAGTTGGCAAGGGTGGAGAGAACAGGAGGTTAGAGGAGGTGAGACAGAATTTCTTGTGAAAGGCGGGCTGTTGTACCGAGTGTTCACCAAGGGGAGGACAGGTAAGGTGACCACTCAGTTAGAGGTACCAGCGTGTTATCGTGACACTGTCATGTCAGTGGGTCACGAGTCGCTCATGGCGAGTCATCTCGGCACAGTAAAACGGCTGACGAAGTACTTTGATGATTTTCATTGGCCAGGAGCAATGGCAGACATAAAACGTTTCTGCATGTCATGTGACGTGTGTCAAAGGTCAGCCACAAGAGGGCTGAAGAGGAAGGCACCTCTTAAACATCCCCCTCTAATTGACACCGTTTCAGGAGGGTGGCTATTGATCTGATTGGCCCAATCTCGCCCTGTTCCAATGGTGGGCACAGGTATGAGACATGTAAGGTTGCAAAGGAAAGTTTGCAGGAGGCTAGGGTCGTTCAGAAGGAGCAATATGACAGGAAGGTGAGGAAGCATCCCTCAAGGCGGGAGATCAAGTCCTGGTACTGCTTCCCACGGGTCACAACAAGCCGCTGAGGCATTGGAAAGGACCATTCACCATCACTGAAAAGGTCGGTCGGGATTACCGAATTGATGTGAATGGGAAACTAAAACTTTTCCATGCGAATTTTCTCCGCAAATATATTCAGCGTGAGACTCAGCACATAGGCGCAGCAGCAATCATTGATGAGGTGAAAGAAACCCAGCAGAAGAAGGGGAGATTTTGTTGCCTAAGTTTCCAGAAGAGTCATACAGGGATGTGTCACTGTATGAAGGGCTAGACAGTAGGAGTCCTAGGTTTTGTTGTCGGAGGCGACACAAAGCAGCCGGAAAGAGGAAAGGTGGAGAAGATGATGAATTCAGAGAGACGAAGACCAAAACAGAAGTCAGGAGTCTGCTAGGTTTTATTGGGTTCTATAGGGAGTTTGTTCCAAATTTTGCTGCGATCACGAGTCCTCTCAGTGATTTGGTCAAGGCAGGGAAACCGGCAGTGGTCGAGTGGTCAGACGCTGCAGAGCAAGCACTGCAGACTGTGTTGGAAAGACTAGGTTCCCGTCCCATCTTGAAGCTACCAGATATGTCCAAACCATTCTGTTGCGTACAGATGCATCAGGTGGTGGGATAGGTGCAGTATTGTTGCAGGAGCATGAAGAGGTCGAGTTTCCTGTGAGATATGCTAGCAGGAAGTTGACAAAGTGTGAAGAAGGGTACACAACGGTGGAGAAGGAGTGTTTAGCTGTTGTGTGGGCCGTGCAGAAGTTCCACAAATACTTGTATGGGAAAGAGTTCGTGATAGAGACGGATCACCAACCACTCAAATTTCTGCAGGAGGCACAGCTGAAAAACAGCAGGGTTCTGCGTTGGGCAATGGCATTGCAGCCCTACAGGTATCGAGTGCAGTACATTCCAGGTCGACAGAATGTCGGAGCTGACTATTTGAGCCGTGTAGTCTAGCAAGCTGCAACTCAGAGGAAGTCAGTCATATCCGGGGTGCATTGTTGATAATATGTGTTGATTCCAGTTATGTTGATTGGATATGGTTCATTCCCAGTTGGCTTATGGTTCATATTTTTTTTGTGTGTGAGACTGATGTTCATATTTTATTTGTGAGACTTGTTCATGTGGATGTAGTTATGCTTGGAGCTACAGTCGCTTGTGGTAGTGATGCATTATTTGCAATAAGTGAGGATGGAGATTCCTCAGTGAAGTGTCATGGATCGTGATCATATTATATTGTGCTTTTCATAAGAATTGTGAAAAGGAGAGATGCAAATCCGCAGGTAGGGGGAATTGCATAAGTGTGCACAGAGGTCGTTATAGAATGAGTTGAAATAACGCAAGAGCGCACGTCAATGATAACTCATTGGAGTGGTATTCACTAATTGTATATTTTATAACTTATAAACCGTTGGTTGTAAAGTATTTTCCAAACTTTGCGCGTGTAGCTGTGTGTCAGCAAATTCGGTTGTTGTCCTTTTTGTACCGTTGTTTTGAGACAATGCGGAGCATGGTCTTTTGCAAGGGGGAAATTGTCACGGACAAAAAAAATGAAACACCTAAACTTGGGGGAAACAACCTAACTTGGGGATGTCGCCAGCCAATTTGTTCGGACCTAAGTCCAAACTCAACATTCTAGGCGTCAGAAAGACGGGCCCATAGGTCGGGTCCGGCCAATTAAGCTTAGTGGAGAGGTTTCCACGAGACGGTCCGACCCACCCAGACTGACTAAGCGGCTTTGACCGACGCCTCGATGTCTGCCAGACGGACCTCAGTACCTGGGCCAGCCTTATCCGGCAATTTGTGAACAGCGTCATTGTTAGTTTAGACATCGTGGCGCCCACCCAGACTCAGCTAGCCACTTTAGAGTGACCAGTGTCCACACGGCACCAGTTAAGTAGGAAAGGGGGGAAGGTAGTGTGTGGTGGGGGTTGAAATCTAGCTAATCATTAAATGACCAATTGACCACCACAGAGAGTAAGGCGTGTAGACGGGACTGTCATGATTTGAACGTCCAATGGAATTAGAGGGAGACAACTTCGGGGATCAAGGGTAAAAATATGACCAATGGTACTGGCCCTTGGACACGGGGTTAGAGCATAAAGGAATATGTGTGAGTGAGAGAGGAGAAAAAGAACGAACAGACAGAGAGAGGGGGAGAAGTCTGGGAGAGTAGGCTCTCGCCTACAGGAAGGGGGGAGATGAGAACGAACAGAGACAGAGAGATGAGGAGGTTTTAGGTGTAGTCTCTGCACGAGGGAAAAGCCAGAGAGATGAAGAGAGGAGAGAACGAGGGGAGAACGAACAAGAGAGAGAGAGAGAGATGAGGGGAGGAGAGAAGAGAAACCAAGTCGAGAGATTAGCATGAGATAGTCTGCAGAGGAAGGACTGAGGAGAGATGTGGAGAGAGAGAAAGAGTTGCTAATTTATGAAGAGAAAAGAAAGAAAAGAAAAAAAGAAAAGAAAAGCAACCATGTCCTTTGATAAGAGCAGACTAGAAGAGAGAGAGAGAGAGAGGTGCAATGCGTTAATGCAGGAAGAAAGAAAGGAGAACAGATCGATGTTGATAGTCACTGTTCTACCCTAACCGGGGGTTCGACCTCATACCTGGCAGCGTCACTTCGCCAAGCAGAACCACAGACCAACGCCAACAGTTCACCTGACCAGGCGCCATCAGACCACACCAGTGCCGGCAGTTGTGTCGTGTTGTGAAAGTGACAGTGAAAAGAAAAAAGAAAGAAAGAAAAGACAGTGATTCGTGAATAGTTAAGATACTGGCCAGGTAAAGTAGAAATCTGTTTATACCGGGTTAGTTAATGAGTGTTTAGAAAATGATTTTGTGAAGTTCAGGAAAGAGAGAATGTTTTATTTTGTTTGATTCCATATGCATTGGTGGTTCGTTCTATGAACATGTGTAGTAAAGTTATAGACTTTACTAGTGGTTTGATGTGACGAATGCATGATATATGAATGAGATCGTAAGCAAGCTGTGAGTGTGTTGGGCTGTGCGCTAGTCCTTCCTCCACTGACATTACACCGAGGTTGACACTTCGGAACCGCCAAAGCCTGTACGACTCCACTATAGAATGGTGTATCAATGAACAACAGTGCCGTTTTGAATTCTGCTACTGTTCCATCTATTTGTCTACACCTCTGTGTTCTACCTGTGAATTGTCCCTTCTCAACCAGGGACTCCTTCACCATTACGCCAGTGCACCCAGAGTCTCTAATGACATTAACACATTGTCCCCCACTCTGCCTTTGTGCACATCCATGTTATCGCCTGAATCTGTGAACACACAGCACAATCCAGACAAAAAAAACACTGTCATCTTCATCTTTTTCTACCTGCCTCTCTCTTGGCCTGATCCCATTGCTGCAGCTTTCTGTGACTTAAATATACAATCCCTAGCCAAGTGCCCTGTCTTATTGCACAGAAAACAGGTACGCTCATTCCTAGCCACGTGGCTATTGGTTTTCACCCTTGTTTGCTCACGTGACGCCGTAGGCCTACGGGTGTGTACTGCTGACTCATTGCGTGAGTCATGTGCTGGCCTGCTATCCTCTGAATATGCTTCCAAGCTTTCCTCTTGTTCAGGCAAATCACGCCTCGCTTCCCGGTATGTCTCTGCTGTCTCAAGTACCTCAGCTATTGTGGTTGCACCTTTTTCCTAATGTGGATGGTAAGGCCCGTCCACAACCATCAAGTATCTGTTCCTTCATCACCAGTGTCTTGAGGCCTTCAAAATCACTGTCTACTCCACTAAGTCTACCCACTTGTTGAAATAGTGGTCCAGTCTAACTCCGAACTGTGTGTATGTCTCACCATGTTCGATTCTCGCCTCGCGAAACTTACGCCTAAAATCTTCTTCAGTCAAATCATACGCCTTTAGTACTGCTTGTTTCACCTTGTCAAAATCTCTCTGATCACCTTTGGGTAGGGGGGAAACAGTGTGTAACGCACGACCTGTCAACAAGGCAGAAGGTTTATTGCCCAGTCATCTTCGGGCCAGCCCTCGTGCTCGGCAACCTATTCAAACCGACTGATATAGGCATCGATCGAATCATTTTTCTTCTCTGACAGTGGGAGTTTAAGTCTAGGTGCGCAACTTGGTCTGCGGCCTACTGACTCAGAACTGGTGTCTATTTCACTACGATTTTCAGATTTTATTCTTTCCAACTCAATTTGTTTGGCTAAAATCTCCGATTCTGCTTCTGCTCTCGCCCTCTCTGCATCTGCTTTAGCTCTGGCAGCTGCCACTCTCTGCATCTGCTTTTGCTTTGGCCGCTGCACTCTCTGCATCTGCTCTAGCCCTCTCTGCATCTGCTTTTGCTCTGGCAGCTGTACACTCTGCGTCTGCTTTAGCCTTTGATGCAGCAGTTTCTGCCTCTAGATTTCTTTTGACAGCCTCAAGCTGCTCCTTTTCAAACTTCCTTCTTTCAGCCCTTTCATCTCTCTCAGTCTTTGCTGAGTTTCAATAAAATCTACGCAGTTCATCTCCTGTATATCCCATTTCTTTCCCAAACTTACTAGTTTCTCTATGGGGGTAAAACTTTCTTCAGCCATTTTCTTTTCTGATATGTTTTAGCACCACATAAACAGTTACGCTTATAGACCCGGAAAAAGTCAGTGCACAGTTTATCTACTAAAACGTTACGAGTACACCAACCAATGGTAGTGTTCCTAACACAAAGGAGCCTTAATCTTAAACCACAGTTCTGTCAGAGTTAAGACTAGAACCTTGTTCTTCGTTTCTCTGAACGACCTTTGATTAATACAACCTCCCTACACACAGTCAACACTCAACACTCAAAGAACTAAAGGAAATAATTAGAAGAGCTAATTAAAATTGCCTTTAGTGGACGCTTCGCCCAGTACTACTCTAGTACTCACTTTGTTTCCTTCCTGAAAACTAATTTGGGCCATGCAATCCTGGCAGGCTCGCCACTTTGTCCAGGACGGGGGAATCGTGATGGTATTGCTTAAGTGCACTAAGTTGATGTATTATTAGTCAGGCTTAACACACCAAGGTTTATCTTTGCACTCATACACGCATATGCACACTCATGCGCACACCAAACATTCACCTCTCTCTGGGAATGGGATGTCACGCATTCGTTTCTTCCTAACACGACTGAGCACAAGAAATACAATTTCTATGCTACTTATAATCAAACATGAAAAATATCCAATTACACAGATGCACAAATCAACACATAAAAGATCAATACTTCCTAACCCCGGGTTATAATAAAATGACTTCTTACCTGGCCAGGTTTTCACACACACAACCACGCTTTCCACACCACACCACAGTTCTTGAAAAAGTCTCTTCACGTCTTCTTCAGCACTGCTTGATGGTGATGCCCTTGGTTGACTGGCTCCAGGCTTCAGGACTGGGTCTTCGTGGTCGTCTCTGGGATCTCGACGTCGAACTCTTCTTCTTCGTCTTCTTCACCCACCCCTGGGTTCAAATTCAGTTGTCTGTCTTCACCCACCTCTGGGCTTCAAACTTAGTTTCCTTCTCATCCAGCTTGTCTTTAACTCTAAGACCTTGCTGTCTCTTCTATCTCCCAGACCACGTTTCTCTCGACCCTTTCTCTGTCCTGCTCACTTCTCTCCTCTCTCTCTCCTCTGCCTTCTCTCTCTCTCTCTCCTGGTGTTGTTTCTCCGACACGTTGTTCTCCCTTAGTTATATAGGGAGGGAAACAAGGATTCCCCTTCGGGCCATACCTTTGTCCACGCTGCTTCTCAAACCCCTAGTTCACAAGTACCCTGAATTCTCCACTCGCTACATTCCACACACATCAGCATTTACACACACCCCTACCTAATTGATTAGCAAACACCCCACTTAGCCCAGATGGACATCGAAAATTCCGCCGACTTCGGTGGTCAGTTAACACAGTAATTATCTTAAGGAGGGTTACTACAACCTCCACACACATTCAGCCCGCCTGACAATAGAACCAACACAGTGACCCCCGGCAATACCATCCAACAAATCCAAGGCCCCCTGCTCTTCACTGACTGTTACACAAGAACCTCAGCTGACCGAGCATTTAGCGCTCACTTGGGGCCCGAGGTCGTAGTGGTCACAACCCTTCCCCTTTCGCCACCAGGCAGGTCCGAACTCTCTCCTAGGTGTTGTTTGTCATCTGACCACTTCGGCCGTGTGCGGTGGGGTAACGTACCCTGGTTAATTGGTCAATTACCTATTTGTATACCACTACAATGTCCCTTTGTCTCCAAGCGTCTAATGCCTTTTGTGAGAGTTTCACGCTCCTTGACAAACAGCAAGAGTAACATCATGATCATTCACAACAACAAAAGCAAAAAGGCTTGATGATGCTGTGAAAATATCAAGTTTGTCGTGTACGTTCCAAGTCACTGAGTTCTTGGACATGCAGCGTTCTCTTCAAAGCTTCGGTTGACTGTCTATGCAAGTGTCTACATAGCAGGTAAAACAAAAATCCACCTGAAACCAGTGCAACAAACAAGTCTAAGGTTCATAAGATCCACATCCACGGGACGTAATGGTGGACAGGGACAATCCACTAAGATAAGGCGGCCCGCAGACGAAGAAGATACTTACTGTGTTGAGACAGTTTGTAGACACACCACACTCAGCAGATGTGGACAGCCTCACGCACGACTCACACTGTTGGGACGTTCGCATACCTGATCTTCAGCTTGCGCGCGCACTCTGCGCGAATGCTACCGGATCAAACGGAAGAGAATAGATGTCATTGTGAGGATCTTTACAGAATATAAACTTCGCCAGCGGTCACATACATTAGCAGCTAAGACAATAATACTTTGAGACCAACGTAGATAAATGGCCATGAATGGGGTTATTCTCCTAGCTGTCATCATCTCTTTTTCATGTGTTTCTTTTCGATCATCGTGTTACGGAGTAGAAAACCTACTCCTACGTCGTTTCGACAAGGCTCACCACTTGAGTACAATTGTTCGTTCCATATTCAGCCGATGTCAGGTAGCCGCATGCGCTTGTTCTTTGCGTGTGTAATCTTCTACCATCCCTCTCCACTTCATCATCTTCTGCGTTAACACCTCCCCAGCATCCATCTTCTGCCATCCCTCGCACACATCAGTTCTTTATACCATCACTCCCCCTGAATCTATCTTCTACCATCCCTCCACACAAATCAATACTTCACTCTTGCCCTTCCCACACCATACTCTTCTACCATCCTCTCCACCATCAATCTTCTTCCATCCCTCACCAGCATCAATCTTCAATAATTCCTTCCACCATCATCTTCTACCATCCCTTATCATCCAGCTATCTTCTACCATCCCTCTCCTCCTTGGATCTTCTACAATCCCTCGCTCCTCCTTTCAATCTTCTACCAACCTACCCACCATTGATCTGTCTAACCATCCCTCTCAAACTTAGATTTCCTGTTATCTCCCCACCTTAGTTCCTTAGGACCATCCATGTTCACCATTGTTGTAGACCATCCCTCCCCACCATAGTTTAGTCTATTATTCCCTCCCACCATAGACAACCATTCTACCATCCGCCTACCATTGTTCTTCTACCATCCCTCTCCACCTTAGATCTTTTCATATCTCCTTCCATAGAATCTTTCTATTATACCCTCCCACAAGTGATTTTCATTCCTTATCTCCCTACATTAGATCTTCTATTATCCCTTCCGCACAGAGTTCTTTACATCCCTCCCCAACCTTCGATCTTCTCCCATCCCTCCCCTCCATTGTTCTTCTGGTAATCCCTCCCACCATATATCTTCTAATATTCCATCCACATCATAACTTTCAACCCTTTCATCTCCACAATAGTTCATTCGTTATCCCTCTCCACATAGATCTTCTACCATCATCCCCACATAGTTCTTCTACCATCCCTCCAAAAGAGTTCTGCTATTATCCCTCCCCTCTCTAGATCTTCTACCATCCCTCCCACTTTAGATCTATGTTCCCTCACTACTGAGTTCTTGTTACCATCATCTCCCAATCATTGATCTTCTATTATCCCTTCCCTTCCATAGATCATTCGACCATTCCCTTCCACCATTAGATCTTCAACCCATCCCTACCCCACAGAGTTTCTTTAGTATCCCTCTCCCACCATTGATCTTGTACCATCCCTCCCCACCATCTGTTCTTTATCATCCCTCCCACCATTATATCTTTCTATTTTGGCCCTCCCCACCATAGATCTTGTTCCATACTCCTACCAGAGATCTTCTACATCCATCTCCACGTAGCGTTTCTCCATCCCTCCCCACCATAGCATCTTCTGTTATCCCTCCCCACCATCGATCTCTACCATCCCTATCCACCTTAGATCTTCTTTTATCCCCTCCCCAACCATTGGTATTTTCTATCATCCCTCCCCACTTATATCTTCTTTTATCCCTCCCAACCTTATGATCTTCTATTATCCCTCCCACCACAGTTCTTATTAATCCTCCCCAACATTTATTTCTATTATCCCTCACCACAAGTTTTCTTTAACCTTCCTCCCCTCCATAGTTTTCTACCATCCCTCCTCCACATAGATTTCTACCTTCCAGTTACACCATTGTTCCTTTGACCAATCCCTCCTCACCATAGATCTTCTATGATCCTTCCAACCATTAGATCTTCTTCCATAGCCTTGGTGCCATAATCTTGTTGTACTGTCCAATTCGGTGGTCGATCTTCTTACCTTCCCACCGTCCACCATCAGTTTTCTACCATCCAGCCATCATTCATTTTGACCCGGTGTCCCTCCCTACTACCTATCTACGTCATACTTTTCTCCCAGGCCCCCAAGTCTTCTCGTCCTTCCTCACCTTCGTATATTCTTGTCAGTACTTCTTAAGCGGCGACTCATTTCAGCATCTTATCCATAGTCTAACAACTTCTCCTTCCTACCTTCGTTATCCTGCAGCATCTTTCATTGTCTGCCAACTCCTCTCCTTCCTAACTTTGTTCTCTGTAGATCTTTCCACAGTCTGCCAAACTTCTCCTTCCTACCATTCGTTTCTAACATAGTTGCATCTTTCCATAGTCTGACCACTTCTCTTCTTCCTAACCTTCGTCTTTTTCCTGTAGCATCTTTCCATAGTCTGCCAACTTCTCCTTTCTACCTTTGTTCTTCTTGTAAGACTTTTTCTGAATGGTATACAAATACTTCTCCTTCCTATACACTTAGTGTTCTCCTAGTAGCATCTTTTCCATTTAGTCTGCCATGACTTCTCCTCCAACCTTCGTTCTCCTGTAGCATTTTTCCATAGTTTACAACTTTCTCCTTCAAACCTTCGTTTCTTCTGTAGCATTTTCACTAGTTTTTACCTACTTCTCCTTCAACCTTCGTTCTTCTGGCTTAGCACGTTTTTCCTTAGTTTACCAACTTCTCCTCTCATACCTTCGCTTCTTCCCTGTAGCATCTTTCATAGTCTGCCAACTTCTCCTTCCTAACCTTTGTTCTCTGTAGTCATCTTTCCATAGTCTGCCAACTTTCCTTCCTACTTCGTTCTTCTTGTAGCATTTTTCATAAGTCTGCCAACTTCTCCTTCCTTACCTCGATTCTCCCTGTAAGCATCTATTCCATTAGTCTGCCTAACTTCTCCTTCCTTACCTTCGTTCTTCTGTAGCCTTGATTTCCCATAGTCTACCACTTTCCTCCTCCTACCTTCGTTCTTCTTGTAGCATTTTTCATAGTCTACCAACTTTCCTTCCTACCTTTGTTCTCCTGTAGCTTCTTTTCCTTAGTCTGACTCAACTTCTCCTTTCCATACCTTCGTTTCCGTGTAAGCTTTTTCCATAGTTTACACTGTTCTCATTCAACCTTCGTTCCTTCTGTAGCCCCCCATTTTTCCATAGTTTACATACTTCTCCTCAGCCTTAGTGGCTTCTGTAGCATTTTTCCCATTAAGTCAGTTACCAATCATTCTCCTTTCCTACATTCGCTTCTTCTGTAGCATCTTTTCCCATGATCTTGCAACTTCTCCTTCCTCACCTTTTGTTCTCCAGCTAGCATCTTTCCATAGTCTGCCAACTTCTCCTTCTTTACCCTTCGTTCTTCTGTAGCATTTATCCATAGTCTGCCAACTTCTCCTTCCTACTCTTCGTTCTCCCTGTAGCATCTTTCCATAGTCTGCCAACTTTCCCTTCCTACCTTCGTTCTTCTGTAGCATTTTTCCATAGTCTACCAACTTCTCCTTCCTACCTTCGTTTTTCTGTAGCATTTTTCCATAGTTTACCAACTTCTCCTTCCCACCTTTGTTCTCCTGTAGCATTTTTCCATAGTCTGCCAACTTCTCCTTCCTACCTTCGTTCTCCCTGTAGCATCTTTCCATAGTCTGCCAACTTCTCCTTCCTACCTTCGTTCTCCTGTAGCATCTTTCCATAGTCTGCCAACTTCTCCTTCCTACCTTCGTTCTCCCTGTAGCATCTTTCCATAGTCTGCCAACTTTTCCTTCCTACCTTCTTTTCTCGACCAACTCAACCCACCATCGATCTTTTCCCCTTCCATTCCTTTACGCCGTCGATGCGCCTATCTACAAACCCATCCATCTCATCATCAGTCTTCTATTATCTACAAATCCACCCCATCATTGATCTTCCACTATCTACTACCGAACCCCCCACCACCGATCTTAGAGAGAGAGAGAGAGAGGGGAGAGAGAGGAGAGAGAGAGAGAGAGAGAGAGAGAGAAGAGAGAGTGAGTGAGTTTAACGTGCGCTGTTGAGGACTGCCACTCTCCTTTCCTCTCTTCATTCCACTCCCCTATCCCTTTCCCTCCCCCTTTCCTCACCTCACCTCGCCACCCATCCACTACCGCCCGTCTCCATCCCTCCCTCCCACCCTCTTCCCCTCGTCTCTACCCCCACCCCCCACATCCACTCCGCCCCCTCTTCTTCCTCCCTATCGCGTGCTAATCTCAGACTTGCTTCAGAAAACCGTCCATGCTCTTTCTGCCGACAGAGAGAGAGAGAGAGAGAGAGAGAGAGATTTATACCGCGCGTAGCGTGGCCAAATGTAATTCGCTTTCATTTGCATGTGGGCAGCTACTGTCTCCCCTATTACATCCATCTTCAACCCAGTTCCCACCCCCCACCCCCAACCCCCAACCCCTCGCTCTGCTCCCTTTTATCTTCTCCGATCTTCCCGTGTCTCTTCCACTTTCTTGTCGCCTCCAGTACTGTGTACAGTCGTACGAAGCTCGTCGTAGTCTCTGAACCTCACAAGAGGTGTAATTGTACAGTGTCAGATAATTTTCTTGACTTTTGTGAACGCGGATCGGATATGTGTTCACGTCTGTGTTGATTTGCTGGGGGGTATTGCGGGTACCTAAGAACGTGTATCGCTCCTCTGTGTGTGGGTTTGGGTTTAGGTGTGGGTAAGGGTGTGTGTGTGTGTGTGTGTGTGTGTTGTGTGCGCGTGTGCGTGTGTGTGTGTGTGTGTGCTATGTCTTTACTTTCTATTGTAGCCCAGCCAACCACACTGAGCCCATTCCAAGCCGCTATCAACTGCAGAGCACGATGGATGTACCAGCCCAATATGTCATTCCCAGGGTCTGTCAGGGAATTTTTCATTTCGGTCCCCGCAGCAAGCTACAAAATTGAGAAATACCCATACTGCAGTAAGTGAGAAAACACCCATACTGCATTAATTGAGGAAACACCCATAACTGCAGTAACTGAGGAAGCGCTCGTACTGCAGTAATTGAGAAAACACCCATACTGCAGTAATTGAGAAAACATAATCGAGGAAACATCCATACTGCAGTAATTGAGAAAACACCAATAATGCACTAATTGAGGAAACATCCATACTGCAGTAATTGAGAAAACACCCATACTGCAGTAATTGAGAAAACACCCGTACTGCAGTAATTCAGAAAACACCCGTACTGCAGTAATTGAGAAAACACCCGTACTGCAGTAATTCAAGAAACACCCGTACTGCAGCAATTGAGAAAACACAACACACACACACACACACACACACACACACACACACCACACACACACACACACACGCACGCACACCACACGCACGCACGCACGCACGCACGCACACACACGCACACACACACACACACACACACAACACACACGTACACACACACACACACACACACACACACACACACACACACACACACACACACACACACACAACACACACACACACACACACACACACACACACACACACACACAGAGTATGGACGAGGGCATTTCAACACAAATGAATATAGCAGCTACAGACAGCCCTGGATGAGGAGTAGATGTCACAATCTGGATAGTCTTTGACACGGGATCATTGCCAGGCACGTGCCTATTCTAGGAGAGCATACGAACGGTTGACACCTGTCTGAACAGCTGTTTGCCAGGTGTGCGTTGCCTTGCTGCCAGACATGATCAGTTGGAAACGCGGGGTCTTCAATGCCAGGATTGTCCGTCCGCTCCAAGTCAGCGTTCAGTGTCCCGTCTCTCTCGTGTGTTGTGATACTAACTGATCTATCAGCACTAAAACTGGAATAGCGGTTATTGTTCTGTTCTCCCGTGTGTTGTGGCCCTAACTGATCCGGCCAGCTCTAAAACTGGCATTGCAGTCATTGTCGCGTTCTCTCATGTGTTGTGATACTAACTGATCTATCAGCACTAAAACGAGAATTGTGGGCATTGACCCCTTCTCCCGTGTGTTGTGGCACTAACTGACCCGGCCAACTAACTCTAACTGGCACTGCCATCGTTGTCCCGTTTTTCCATGTGTTGTTGTAGTACCCGTCCCACTTAGCACTAACTGGAATTGCAGTCATTGCCCCGTTTTTCCAGGTGTTGTGGCTGTACCCATCCAACTTAGCGCGAACTAGAATTGCAGTCATTGTCCCGTTTTTCCAGGTGTTGTGGCAGTACCTGTCCCACTTAGCACTAACTGGAACTGCAGTCATTGTCCCGTTTTTCCAGGTGTTGTGGCAGTACCTGTCCCACTTAGCACTAACTGGAACTGCAGTCATTGTCCCGTTTTTCCAGGTGTTGTGGCAGTACCTGTCCCACTTAGCACTAACTGGAACTGCAGTCATTGTCCCGTTTTTCCAGGGGTTGTGGCAGTACCTGTCCCACTTAGCACTAACTGGAACTGCAGTCATTGTCCCGTTTTTCCAGGTGTTGTGGCAGTAACCGACTCACTCAGCAGCCACAGTGCCCTTCTCCCGTGTGTTGTGGTACAAAGTGACCCACCAACTCTCAACGGATTGCTGTCGTTGTCCTGTTCTCACATGTTGTTACACTACCCGACCTAGCTGGAATTGCGGTCATTGTCCTGTTCTCACGTGTGTTGTGGCACTAACCTGACCTAGCTGGAATTGCGGTCATTGTCCTGTTCTCACGTGTGTTGTGGCACTACCTGACCTAGCTGGAATTGCGGTCATTGTCCTGTTCTCACGTGTGTTGTGGCACTACCTGACCTAGCTGGAATTGCGGTCATTGTCCTGTTCTCACGTGTGTTGGCATTACCTGACCTAGCTGGAATTGCGGTCATTGTCCTGTTCTCACGTGTGTTGTGGCACTACCTGACCTAGCTGGAATTGCGGTCATTGTCCTGTTCTCACGTGTGTTGTGGCACTACCTGACCTAGCTGGAATTGCGGTCATTGTCCTTTTTCTCACGTGTGTTGTGGAAACTACCGACCTAGCTGGAATTGGGGTCATTTTTCTGTTCTCACGTGTGTTGTGGCACTACCTGCCCTAGATGGAATTGCGGTCATTGTCCTGTTCTCACGTGTGTTGTGGCACTACCTGACCTAGCTGGGAATTGCGGTCATTGTCCTGTTCTCACATGTGTTGTAACACTACCTGACCTAGCTGGAATTGCGGTCATTGTCCTGTTCTCACGTGTTTTTGTAGCACTACCTGACCTAATGGAATTGCGGTCATTGTCCTGTTCTCCCCGTGTGTTTTTGACACTACCTGACCTAGATGGAATTGCGGTCATTGTCCCGTTCAGGGGCCGGATGCTCATTTGGGTAGAGCGCCGGACTCGTGATCCTGGGTTGCGGGTTCGAATTTCGGTATAGGGGGATTTTTCCCTCGGATTTAAAACATTGGTTCTGACTCCTTTCCCCCATTTTGTCCTTCGAATGAGACGCATGAGTCGGCCAAATGTTCTCGAGCATTTAGGCAAATTAAGGGTAGTTGCTGTTTTTAAAGGGGCAAGTTCTGGGTTTTTAAAAGTGTGCGAACTCAGGGATCACCAGAGGGAATACCCCGAGTCGTATACTGAAGGAGGGAGTGTTTCTCGGGAAATGTTTCGCATGTCCGAGGGATAGTGACAAGGAGTTGCCGACCTGCCGGTCCTGGTAGAGGAGTGTCCAGTCCGACCATGGCTGGGTATTCACTGGGTTCTCCAGTGGGTCTGAAGGGAAGGCGATCGTGTTTAGGTGACCGTCACGGGTAGTGACCGTCAGCCTGCAGCAGAGTACAGCGACCATTCAGTCGTACTTGTTCTGAGGGAATGAATGGAAGGCTGCGGCCTATTGAGTGGTTTGCGCCTTGTTGTCTATGGAGGTAGCAAATACTTGAAGCATCAGTCATGGCTGGTAGAGAAGTCCAGGCTGTTAGTACAATGGGTAGCTTCGGGGAATCGAACATGAGTTTGAATAGGAGGTTATGCATAACCACTGGGTACCCAAGTCTTGTTGGCGCTAGCAGCTGTGGTGTGTGTGTGTATGTGTAGGTGACTAGTGATTCCATTGGTGGAATAAAAATAACTTGGGGATTTATTGGTACAAATCGTGTGATGTGTGTGTGCCAGTGATTCCATTGGTTGTAGCAGTTAAACTCGGGTTCTCTCTTGTTTGAGAATGAATATAAGCTGCTTGGAAAACCAGGGAGGGGGGGACTCACTTAAGGGAAAGTGAACTCGCCCGTCTTGCTGAGGGCTCAAGAAAATATGGCGTGACAGAGGTTAGCTGTCGCCGTGTTGTCTCCTGGGTGGGACATAAGACAGTGGAGGTTGCTGTAGCCTCGGAGCCGACGACGAGAAGAATTGTCTCCCGTGTGGGGACGGTCGACAGCAAGACGGTTAACCTGTTGGAGCCTAGACAGGAGCTGCCAGACAACGTGGGGTGTTTGCAGCCAGAGAAGACCTGTGGGAGAGGCCGACAGGAGCCCTTTCCGTGGAGAGGGCGAAGTGTGGTGGAGTCCGGGAGACTCGGTGTGAGGGTGCGACTCAAGCTACGTTGCCAGTGTCCCCCAACTGGGATTTGGCCAATCGGGAGGACACAACAGTGTGGCAGCTTCAGCTCGTGGTCGCACAGTGGGATGGAGAAACTGACGGTCAACCAAGGAATGCTGCAAGTTATGGACGCTTTATTTGCTCCTTAGTTATAAGTGTGCAAACTGAATAGTGGAATATTGTCTTTCCTGGCTAATTAAGAATAACTGAAGACAGGGGATGCGATTTATGAAATTGTCTGTATGCTGTTACATGGTTGTATGATACAGATAGTTTGTGTTTGTGTAGTGACGGGTGGGGGCTCGGAGTCAAGTTGAATAAAAGTTGATTATTTCTATGAAATGTTATTGGTTTCCCGTCACCTTTGTGCGGGCCCGATGTGAGTGACAGAGTGCGTGTGCCTATGCGAGAGCGCATTTTGGTTGTGAAAGCGTAAATACTTCTGTCTATAACCCCCTGCATCCCTGAATATGAAAATCATATTTTATTAACGAGGGGGAGCGTCGGAGACCCGTCACAAATTGGGGGCTCGTCCGGATGAACATGAATGACCATAAGTGATTTTTGTTTCTGGGTTTTGTTCAGTTGCAAAGGGATTTGAAATTTGTCGCAATTGTGGAAACCTAGATATTTTTGTCTTACCGGGAAAGACGTTAGTCATGTGTTGATTGTTTTGATCTTTTTTCATGACTGGGCCTGTTGTTTGAACTTGCTTGATTTGGTTGCTGTGGGTGATTGGTGTAGCACAACTATTTGATCGCTTATTTACAAGTGATCGTGGGATATCTCGCTTGTTACTGTGGTTGTATTAACTAGCTGATCGAGGTTAGATAGCTTCAGAATGTCGACTGAAGAGGGTGCTGAGACAATGGTCCGCTGAAAAAGATGGACCTCATAGAAGAAGAAAAGCTTAGGACTAAAGGGTCCGGAACTGAAGGCATATGTAGATAGAACTGGCCCCGTGTAATCGAGGCCCAGAAAATACAAAGGGAAAAGGAGGAAGAGAAAGAGAACGGAAAAGGAGGAAGAGAAAGAGAACGGGAAAAAGAGGAGAGAGAACGGGAAAAAGAGGAGAGAGAACGGGAAAAAGAGGAGAGAGAAAGAGAACGGAAAAGGAGGAGAGGGAACGGGAAAGAGAGGAGAGAGAAAGAGAACGGAAAGAGAGAGAGAAAGGGATAAGGAGGAAAGAGAGGAGAGAGAAAGAGAACGGGAAAGAGAAGAGAGAGAAAGAGAGAAGATAAGGCAGTTTGAGTTAGAAAAATTAAAATTGGAGAAAGAACGGGACGGGGACGCAAAACCTCAAGTGAACTTTGCACCACTGTCAGTCCCTTGATCAAATGCCAAGGTTCGATGATAATCCGGACCATTTAGAGGATTTCATTTCGCAATTTGAAAGGATTGCCAAAGATCAGGGCTTACCCGAAGAACGGTGGGCCACAAATTTGTCGCGCTGCTGACACCAAGGCTAGGATGCTTTTTTCTGCTTACCCCGAAAACAGACAGATTATGAGTCGGTGCGCGGTGCTTTGTTCAGAGGTATCAAGTAACCGCCGATAGATATAGAAATTGTTCAGAGAAACCGTTCGGAAATCAGTGAGACGCACGTACAGTTTCTTTATCGGCTTAGGGCTCTCTTTGACAAATGGATAAGGTTAGGAAACATCGAACAAACTTTTGAATCTTGAGGGAGAGATCGTTAAGGAGCAAATTCTCTCCACTTGTCGGAAGGATCTCACAGTATTCTTGGCGGAAAAGAATAGAAGTTTGAGGAGTAAGTGAAAGTTGCAGACAGGTATGAATCCCTCC
>CM031612.1:61950216-61987652 GCA_018398815.1 Conus ventricosus
TCCTGTTCTTGTCCCCCCATACTGTGTACAGTCGTACGAAGCTCGTCGTATCTCTGAACCTCACAAGAGGTGTAATTGTACATGTCAGATAATTTTCTTGACTTTTTGTGAACGCGGATCGGATATGTGTTCACGTCTGTGTTGATTTGCTGGGGGGTATTGCGGGTACCTAAGAACGTGTATCGCTCCTCTGTGTGTGGGTTTGGGTTTAGGGTGGGTAAGGGTGGTGTGTGTGTGTGTGTGTGTGTGTGTGTGTGCGCGTGTGCGTGTGTGTGTGTGTGTGTGCTATGTCTTTACTTTCTATTGTAGCCCAGCCAACCACACTGAGCCCATTCCAAGCCGCTATCAACTGCAGAGCACGATGGATGTACCAGCCCAATATGTCATTCCCAGGGTCTGTCAGGGAATTTTTCATTTCGGTCCCCGCAGCAAAGCTACAAAATTGAGAAATACCCATACTGCAGTAAGTGAGAAAACACCCATACTGCATTAATTGAGGAAACACCCATAACTGCAGTAACTGAGGAAGCGCTCGTACTGCAGTAATTGAGAAAACACCCATACTGCAGTAATTGAGAAAACATAATCGAGGAAACATCCATACTGCAGTAATTGAGAAAACACCAATAATGCACTAATTGAGGAAACATCCATACTGCAGTAATTGAGAAAACACCCATACTGCAGTAATTGAGAAAACACCCGTACTGCAGTAATTCAGAAAACACCCGTACTGCAGTAATTGAGAAAACACCCGTACTGCAGTAATTCAGAAAACACCCGTACTGCAGCAATTGAGAAAACACACACACACACACACACACACACACACACACACACACACACACACACACACACACGCACGCACACACACACGCACGCACGCACGCACGCACGCACACACACGCACACACACACACACACACACACACACACACACGTACACACACACACACACACACACACACACACACACACACACACACACACACACACACACACACACACACACACACACACACACACACACACACACACACACACACACAGAGGTATGGACGAGGGCATTTCAACACAAATGAATATAGCAGCTACAGACAGCCCTGGATGAGGAGTAGATGTCACAATCTGGATAGTCTTTGACACGGGATCATTGCCAGGCACGTGCCTATTCTAGGAGAGCATACGAACGGTTGACACCTGTCTGAACAGCTGTTTGCCAGGTGTGCGTTGCCTTGCTGCCAGACATGATCAGTTGGAAACGCTGGGTCTTCAATGCCAGGATTGTCCGTCCGCTCCAAGTCAGCGTTCAGTGTCCCGTTCTCTCTCGTGTGTTGTGATACTAACTGATCTATCAGCACTAAAACTGGAATAGCGGTTATTGTTCTGTTCTCCCGTGTGTTGTGGCCCTAACTGATCCGGCCAGCTCTAAAACTGGCATTGCAGTCATTGTCGCGTTCTCTCATGTGTTGTGATACTAACTGATCTATCAGCACTAAAACGAGAATTGTGGGCATTGACCCCTTCTCCCGTGTGTTTGGCACTAACTGACCCGCCAACTAACTCTAACTGGCACTGCCATCGTTGTCCCGTTTTTTCCATGTGTTGTTGTAGTACCCGTCCCACTTAGCACTAACTGGAATTGCAGTCATTGCCCCGTTTTTTCCAGGTGTTGTGGCTGTACCCATCCAACTTAGCGCGAACTAGAATTGCAGTCATTGTCCCGTTTTTTCCAGGTGTTGTGGCAGTACCTGTCCCACTTAGCACTAACTGGAACTGCAGTCATTGTCCCGTTTTTCCAGGTGTTTGTGGCAGTACCTGTCCCACTTAGCACTAACTGGAACTGCAGTCATTGTCCCGTTTTTCCAGGTGTTGTGGCAGTACCTGTCCCACTTAGCACTAACTGGAACTGCAGTCATTGTCCCGTTTTTCCAGTGTTGTGGCAGTACCTGTCCCACTTAGCACTAACTGGAACTGCAGTCATTGTCCCGTTTTTCCAGGTTGTGGCAGTAACCGACTCACTCAGCAGCCACAGTGCCCTTCTCCCGTGTGTTGTGGTACAAATGACCCACCAACTCTCAACGGATTGCTGTTCGTTGTCCTGTTCTCACATGTGTTTGTTACACTACCTGACCTAGCTGGAATTGCGGTCATTGTCCTGTTCTCACGTGTGTTGTGGCACTACCTGACCTAGCTGGAATTGCGGTCATTGTCCTGTTCTCAACGTGTGTTGTGGCACTACCTGACCTAGCTGGAATTGCGGGTCATTGTCCTGTTCTCACGTGTGTTTGTGGCACTACCTGACCTAGCTGGAATTGCGGTCATTGTCCTGTTCTCACGTGTGTTGTGGCACTACCTGACCTAGCTGGAATTGCGGTCATTGTCCTGTTCTCACGTGTGTTGTGGCACTACCTGACCTAGCTGGAATTGCGGTCATTGTCCTGTTTCTCACTGTGTTGTGGCACTACCTGACCTAGCTGGAATTGCGGTCATTGTCCTGTTTCTCACGTGTGTTGTGGCACTACCTGACCTAGCTGGAATTGCGGTCATTTTTCTGTTCTCACGTGTGTTGTGGCACTACCTGACCTAGATGGAATTGCGGTCATTGTCCTGTTCTCACGTGTGTTGTGGCACTACCTGACCTAGCTGGAATTGCGGTCATTGTCCTGTTCTCACACATGTGTTGTAACACTACCTGACCTAGCTGGAATTGCGGTCATTGTCCTGTTCTCACGTGTGTTGTAGCACTACCTGACCTAGATGGAATTGCGGTCATTGTCCTGTTCTCACGTGTGTTTTTGACACTACCTGACCTAGATGGAATTGCGTCATTGTCCCGTTCAGGGGCCGGATAGCTCAGTTGGTAGAGCGCCGGACTCGTGATCCTGGGGTTGCGGGTTCGAATTTCGGTATAGGGGGATTTTTCCCTCGGAGTTAACATTGGTTCTGACTCCATTCCCCATATAGTCCTTCGAATGAGACTGTCATGAGTCGGCCGAATGTTCTCGAGCATTTAGGCAAATTAAGGGTAGTTGCTGTTGTTGAGAGCAAGTTCTGGGTTCTTCAAGTGTGCGAACTCAGCATCACCAGAGGGGAATACCCCCGAGTCGTATACTGAAGGAGGGAGAGTTACTCGAAGTGTTTCGCATGTCCGAGGGATAGTGACAAGGAGTTGCCGACCTGCCGGTCCTGGGTAGAGGAGTGTCCAGTCCGACCACTGGCTGCTATTCACTGGGTTCTCCAGTGGGTCTGAAGGGAAGGCGATCGTGTCAGGTGACCGTACACGGGTAGTGACCGTCAGCCTGCAGCAGAGTACAGCGACCATTCAGTCGTACTTGTTCTGAGGAATGAATGGAAGGCTGCGGCCTATTGAGTGTTTGCGCCTTGTGTCTATGGAGGTAGCAAATACTTGAAGCATCAGTCATGGCTGGTAGAGAATCCAGGCTGTTAGTACAATGGGTAGCTTCGGGAATCGAACATGAGTTTGAATAGGAGGTTATGCATTAACCACTGGTACCCAAGTCTTTGTTGGCGCTAGCAGCTGTGGTGTGTGTGTGTATGTGTAGGTGACTAGTGATTCCATGGTGGAATAAAAATACTTGGGATTTATTGGTACAAATCGTGTGATGTTGTGTGCCAGTGATTCCATTGGTTGAGCCAGTTAAACTCGGGTTCTCTCTTGTTTGAGAATGAATATAAGCTGCTTGGAAAACCAGGGAGGGGGGGACTCACTTAAGGGAAAGTGAACTCGCCCGTCTTGCTGAGGGCTCAAGAAAATATAGGCGTGAAGCAAGGTTAGCTGTCGCCGTGTTGTCTCCTGGTGGGACATAAGACAGTGGAGGTTGCTGTACCTCGGAGCCGACGACGAGAAGAATTGTCTCCCGTGTGGGGACGGTCGACAGCAAGACGTGTTAACCTGTTGGAGCCTAGACAGGGAGCTGCCAGACAAGGGTGGGTGTTTTGCAGCCAGAGAAGACCTGTGGGAGAGGCCGACAGGAGCCCTTTCCGTGGAGAGGGCGAAGTGTGGTGAGTCCGGGAGACTCGGTGTGAGGGTGCGACTCAAGCTACGTTGCCAGTGTCCCCCAACTGGGATTTGGCCAATCGGAGGACACAACAGTGTGGCAGCTTCAGCTCGTGGTCGCACAGTGGATGAGAGAAACTGACGGTCAACCAAGGAATGCTGGCAAGTTATGGACGCTTTATTTGCTCCTTAGTTATAAGTGTGCAAACTGAATAGTGGAATATTGTCTTTCCTGCTAATTAAGAATAACTGAAGAACAGGGATGCGATTTATGAAATTGTCTGTATGCTGTTTACATGGTTGTATGATACAGATAGTTGTGTTGTTGTAGTGACGGGTGGGGCTCGGAGTCAAGTTGAATAAAGTTGATTATTTCTATGAAATGTTATTGGTTTCCCGTCACCTTTGTGCGGGCCCGATGTGAGTGACAGAGTGCGTGTGCCTATGCGAGAGCGCATTTTGGTTGTGAAAGCGTAAATACTTCTGTCTATAACCCCCTGCATCCCTGAATATGAAAATCATATTTTATTAACGAGGGGGAGCGTCGGAGACCCGTCACAAATTGGGGCTCGTCCGGGATGAACATGAATGAGCCATAAGTGATTTTTGTTTCTGGGTTTTGTTCAGTTGCAAAGGGATTTGAAATTTGTCGCAATTGTGGAAACCTAGATATTTTTGTCTTACCGGGAAAGACGTTAGTCATGTGTTGATTGTTTTGATCTTTTTTCATGACTGGGCCTGTTGTTGAACTTGCTTGATTTGGTTGCTGTGGAGTGGTTGATTGTGTGTAGCACAACTATTTGATCGCTTATTACAAGTGGATCGTGTGGATATCTCGCTTGTTACTGTGGTTGTATTAACTAGCTGATCGAGGTTAGATAGCTTCAGAATGTCGACTGAAGAGGTGCTGAGACAATGGGTCCGCTGAAAAAGATGGACCTCATAGAAGAAGAAAAGCTTTAGGACTAAAGGGTCCGGAACTGAAGGCATATTAGATGAAAACTGGCCCCGTGTAATCGAGGCCCAGAAAATACAAAGGGAAAAGGAGGAGAGAGAAAGAGAACGGGAAAAGGAGGAGAGAGAAAGAGAACGGGAAAAAGAGGAGAGAGAACGGGAAAAAGAGGAGAGAGAACGGGAAAAAGAGGAGAGAGAAAGAGAACGGGAAAAGGAGGAGAGAGAACGGGAAAGAGAGGAGAGAGAAAGAGAACGGGAAAGAGAGAGAGAAAGGGATAAGGAGGAAAGAGAGGAGAGAGAAAAGAACGGGAAAGAGAAGAGAGAGAAAGAGAGAAGATAAGGCAGTTTGAGTTAGAAAAATTAAAATTGGAGAAAGAACGGGACGGGGACGCAAAACCTCAAGTGAACTTTGCACCACATGTCAGTCCCTTGATCAATATGCCAAGGTTCGATGATAATCCGGACCATTTAGAGGATTTCATTTCGCAATTTGAAAGGATTGCCAAAGATCAGGGCTTACCCGAAGAACGGTGGGCCACAAATTTGTCGGCGCTGCTGACACCCAAGGCTAAGGGATGCTTTTTTCTGCTTACCACCGGAAAAACAGACAGATTATGAGTCGGTGCGCGGTGCTTTGTTTTCAGAGGTATCAAGTAAACCGCCGATAGATATAGGAAATTGTTCAGAGAAACCGTTCGGAAATCAGGTGAGACGCACGTACAGTTTCTTTATCGGCTTAGGGCTCTCTTTGACAAATGGATAAGGTTAGGAAACATCGAACAAACTTTTGAATCTTTGAGGAGGAGATCGTTAAGGAGCAATCTCTCCACTTGTCGGAAGGATCTCACAGTATTCTTGGCGGAAAGAGAATTAGGAAGTTTAGAGGAGTTAGTGAAAGTTGCAGACAGGTATGAATCTGCCATGATCAGCGTAATGGGATGAAGGGATCGAACCAGTCGACCCTAATGCCCAGACCACACAGTCAGGGAGTGATCCGCCGACTCCCTACAAACAGAAGGCGAGACCGCAGTTAGAAGCGGATTCAAAGTCCCGTGGCAACAGTGGGACTCAAGAGAATGTTAGAGTGAAACGCACATGTTTTAAAATGTGGGCGAGAGGTGATATTGCCAAGGAATGTAGCGGACTGCGAATACAATTCCGTCGTTGCCGTTGATACAATTCAACAGGAAGGCAGAGTGCCACCACCAACTACTAGGGCAGTAGTAAACGGAAGCCGTTACCTGCTTATTAGATACAGGACGACTCTAGCGGCAATGGTAAGAGCCCGGTTTTGTGAGAGAGACAGACTATACCGGGAAACCACCTGCGTGCGATATGCAGATGGAAGAATTAATCGGCTACCTTTGGCCCTGTCAGAGTAGAGTCAGAGTTTGTCAGGAGTACTCTCACTGCAGCAGTGCAAAACAATCTTCCCTATCCAGCTTTGTTAGGGGGTAGTACATCCTCCCGAAGCCTAACCAGGCTGCCAGTCAAGTGGGGAAAGCAAGGGCAGTGCAGGGTAGGAAAGTAAACAGAAAGCAGGTGGAGTGCACAGGCGCTGCTAGCAGTAGAGCTAGTGTAGGCCATGAAGGTGGCCGTGGTGGTGGTGCAGTGGACCATGAAATAGGTCGAAGTGGCGGTGCCGTAGGCCATGGAGGTGGCCGTCGTGGCGGTGCCGTGGGCCATAGTGGCCGTAGTGGTGGTTCAAAAAGTTGTTGGCGTTGCCGTGGTAGTCAGAAATGTAGGAGCCATGGTGGCGGACCTCAGGGTCGGGGCCAACATGGACCACAGAGTAACTGGAACCAGCAGCTGGGAGGCAGTAATAACGCATGGCAAGAAGGTCGAGGTGACCAGCTATCGTTAGGAAATGCCAAAGACAGTCAGCTCACAGGAGCAGACAAGCCATGTTGAAAAAAGGAGAAGGAAATAAGGTCCAGAAATCAGTGGGCATAGGCACTGAGTGGGATTCGAACCAAGGAATTTCCTCAGAGAGAAGGAAAATCGGTTCGATAAGATGGTGAGGATCATCTCATAACATTTGAAAAGGGGAGATGATCGTCGTCGCAGTGCATGGTGGCGACAGGCTAGAAGAGGATCGCGCAGATTTTCACGCGCTCCTTTAAGGACTAAACTGTGTGAAAGGTGCTCTGACTCTCTTGTAAAGCCTGGAATGCGCAAACTATCTGCCCAAGGTACTATTGGCGAGCCACAAACGGCGGTCAAGATTGAGAGGGGCAGAGTAGGTCAAGGGTTGGAGTAATGCCTACGGGCTGCTGTGATTGTGGTGGTGGTGTGAGCAGTCATCTGTTAACGGACAGCTACTGTGTAAATAATCTAGCTGGCCAGTTGTGTTATTGATTTTGATTGCCCAGTATAGGGCGGGTCCGAGTCTATGTTCATGTATCATTTTTCGTTTTTTTTTTCATTGATGTTTATCTGTCAATAGTGCTTGTTCATTGCCCATTATGGGGCGGGGTTGAGTACATGCTCACGTGTTTTCTGGTTGGTATCTATTTGTTTAAGATTGTCTTGTTCACTGATCAGTAAAGTGTCCTTTGTTGTGAAATCAGGATAAATGTTTGACTTGCATATTGTGTGTGAGCCATATGAGCATTTGTGGCTACACGCCTGAATTTGATTTTGATGTTACGTAGGCTGGGCCACACGCCTGAATTGATTTTGATGTTAAGTAGGCTGGGCCACACACCTGAATTTGGATGTTGTGGTAATCATGGTTGTGCTATATTAGAAGTGAATGAGTGATTAATTAATATGTATGGACATGCTGAAGCTAACGTTATAGAGAGAGTTCTTGATTATATGTGACCAGTTTATGACTGAGTGATTCAATGGACTATCTGACTGATTTATTATTTTTAATTGGATACATTATCCATGTAAGAGATGTTGATGGAAGTGATGTCTTAAAGCATAGGGGTAGTACTGTTATATCGACCCATGCAACTGAGTTTGTTTTATCCAATCTGAGAACATTCGTCCTGGAGGAAATTTGATTGGAACAACATTCTTAGGTACGGGTGTTCCATGAGTCGGCCGAATGTTCTCGAGCATTTAGGCAAATTAAGGGTAGTTGCTGTTGTTGAGAGCAAGTTCTGGTTCTTCAAGTGTGCGAACTCAGGCATCACCAGAGGGGAATACCCCGAGTCGTATACTGAAGGAGGGGAGTTACTCGGAAGTGTTTCGCATGTCCGAGGGATAGTGACAAGGAGTTGCCGACCTGCCGGTCCTGGTAAGGAGTGTCCAGTCCGACCACTGGCTGGCTATTCACTGGGTTCTCCAGTGGGTCTGAAGGGAAGGCGATCGTGTCAGGTGACCGTCACGGTAGGTGACCGTCAGCCTGCAGGCAGAGTACAGCGACCATTCAGTCGTCCTTGTTCTGAGAATGAATGGAAGGCTGCGGCCTATTGAGTGTTTGCGCCTTGTTGTCTATGGAGGTAGCAAATACTTGAAGCATCAGTCATGGCTGGTAGAGAAGTCCAGCTGTTAGTACAATGGGTAGCTTCGGGAATCGAACATGAGTTTGAATAGGAGGTTATGCATTAACCACTGGGTACCCAAGTCTTTGTTGCGCTAGCAGCTGTGGTGTGTGTGTGTATGTGTAGGTGACTAGTGATTCCATTGGTGGAATAAAAATAACTTGGGATTTATTGGTACAAATCGTGTGATGTGTGTGTGCCAGTGATTCCATTGGTTGAGCCAGTTAAACTCGGGTTCTCTCTTGTTTGAGAATGAATATAAGCTGCTTGGAAAACCAGGGAGGGGGGGACTACACTTAAGGGAAAGTGAACTCGCCCGTCTTGCTGAGGGCTCAAGAAAATATGGCGTGAAGCAGAGGTTAGCTGTCGCCGTGTTGTCTCCTGGGTGGGGACATAAGACAGTGAGGTTGCTGTAGCCTCGGAGCCGACGACGAGAAGAATTGTCTCCCGTGTGGGACGGTCGACAGCAAGACGTGTTAACCTGTTGGAGCCTAGACAGGGAGCTGCCAGACAACGGTGGGGTGTTTGCAGCCAGAGAAGACCTGTGGGAGAGGCCGACAGAGCCCTTTCCGTGGAGAGGGCGAAGTGTGGTGGAGTCCGGGAGACTCGGTGTGAGGGTGCGACTCAAGCTACGTTGCCAGTGTCCCCCAACTGGGATTTGGCCAATCAGGAGGACACAACATGTGGCAGCTTCAAGCTCGTGGTCGCACAGTGGGATGAGAAGAAACTGACGGTCAACCAAGGAATGCTGGCAAGTTATGGACGCTTTATTTGCTCCTTAGGTTATAAGTGTGCAAACTGAATAGTGGAATATTGTCTTTCCTGGCTAATTAAGAATAACTGAAGAACAGGGATGCGATTTATGAAATTGTCTGTATGCTGTTTACATGGTTGTATGATACAGATAGTTTGTGTTGTGTAGTGACGGGTGGGGGCTCGGAGTCAAGTTGAATAAAAGTTGATTATTTCTATGAAATGTTATTGGTTTCCCGTCACCTTTGTGCGGCCCGATGTGAGTGACAGAGTGCGTGTGCCTATGCGAGAGCGCATTTTGGTTGTGAAAGCGTAAATACTTCTGTCTATAACCCCCTGCATCCCTGAATATGAAAATCATATTTTATTAACGAGGGGAGCGTCGGAGACCCGTCACAGAGACTATAAACCGAGGTTCCGTGTGTGAACGCACGCATAACATCTTGCACACACGTAAAAATCCCATCACCAACTTTCGGAAGAGAAGGCCAGTTTGGCCGTTGGTATGGATGACACGTGACACATAGCATGCACCTTCCCCGATGATGGAGTTTGGCTGCCTTAATGGCGGTATAAAAAAGGGTCATACACACAAAACTCCACTGCCTGCAATACAGGGAGTGTCCGCAGGAGTATCAGCCTGCGTACGCAGAAAGAAAGAAAGAAAGAAATTGTCCCGTTCTCCCATGAGTTGTGGAATTAACTGCCCAGCCAGCACAAACTAGAATCGTATTCATTGTCGCATTCTCCCATGTGTTTGTGACACTACCTGACCAAATTTGAACAATTATTGATAGAGCTCTACCAAAAGACATAAACAACAAATCACAAGACAAAACACGACGCCTTTCGACCTCTTAGGTCTTCTTCGGGCAAGATACACAACACTTAGGACAACGACAATGAGCGAGCAGAGTCACTTATCTTCATCCAGTCGCGCAAGATAGGCGTTCCATAATAATGATAAGAGGTCGAAACGCGTCGTGTTCTGTCTTGGTGATTCCTTTGTCTACCTTTTTTTTTTATATGGCGGAGTTTTATCAATAATTTTACAAATTTTGTTTAGATTTCCGCCTGCAGTCGCCTCACCTTGCAACTACACTACCTGACCTAGCTGGAACTGTGGTCATTGTCCCATTCTCCCGTGTGTTGTGGCACTACCTAACCTAGCTGGAACTGTGGTCATTGTCCCATTCTCCCGTGTGTTGTGGCACTACCTAACCTAGCTGCAACTGTGGTCATGGTCCCATTCTCCCGTGTGTTGTGGCACTAACTGACCTAGCTGCAACTGTGGTCATTGTCCCATTCTCCCGTGTGTTGTGGCACTACCTAACCTAGCTGCAACTGTGGTCATTGTCCCATTCTCCCGTGTGTTGTGGCACTACCTAACCTAGCTGCAACTGTGGTCATTGTCCCATTCTCCCGTGTGTTGTGGCACTAACTGACCTAGCTGCAACTGTGGTCATTGTCCCATTCTCCCGTGTGTTGTGGCACTAACTGACCTAGCTGGAACTGTGGTCATTGTCCCATTCTCCCGTGTGTTGTGGCACTAACTGACCTAGCTGGAACTGTGGTCATTGTCCCATTCTCCCGTGTGTTGTGGCACTAACTGACCTAGCTGGAACTGTGGTCATTGTCCCATTCTCCCGTGTGTTGTGGCACTAACTGACCTAGCTGGAACTGTGGTCATTGTCCCATTCTCCCATGTGTTGTGGCACTAACTGACCTAGCTGGAACTGTGGTCATTGTCCCATTCTCCCGTGTGTTGTGGCACTAACTGACCTAGCTGGAACTGTGGTCATTGTCCCATTCTCCCGTGTGTTGTGGCACTAACTGACCTAGCTGGAACTGTGGTCATTGTCCCATTCTCCCGTGTGTTGTGGCACTAACTGACCTAGCTGGAACTGTGGTCATTGTCCCATTCTCCCGTGTGTTGTGGCACTAACTGACCTAGCTGGAACTGTGGTCATTGTCCCATTCTCCCGTGTGTTGTGGCACTAACTGACCTAGCGGGAACTGTGGTCATTGTCCCATTCTCCCGTGTGTTGTGGCACTAACTGACCTAGCTGGAACTGTGGTCATTGTCCCATTCTCCCGTGTGTTGTGGCACTAACTGACCTAGCTGGAACTGTGGTCATTGTCCCATTCTCCCGTGTGTTGTGGCACTAACTGACCTAGCTGGAACTGTGGTCATTGTCCCATTCTCCCGTGTGTTGTGGCACTAACTGACCTAGCTGGAACTGTGGTCATTGTCCCATTCTCCCGTGTGTTGTGGCACTAACTGACCTAGCTGGAACTGTGGTAATTGTCCGATTCTCCCGTGTGTTGTGACACTACCTAACCTAGCTGGAACTGTGGTCATTGTCCCATTCTCCCGTGTGTTGTGACACTACCTAACTTAGCTGGAACTGTTGTCATTGTCCCATTCTCCCGTGTGTTGTGACACTACCTGACCTAGCTGGAACTGTGGTCATTGTCCCATTCTCCCGTGTGTTGTGGCACTAACTGACCTAGCTGGAACTGTGGTCATTGTCCCATTCTCCCGTGTGTTGTGGCACTAACTGACCTAGCTGGAACTGTGGTTATTGTCCCATTCTCCCGTGTGTTGTGGCACTAACTGACCTAGCTGGAACTGTGGTCATTGTCCCATTCTCCCGTGTGTTGTGGCACTAACTGACCTAGCTGGAACTGTGGTCATTGTCCCATTCTCCCGTGTGTTGTGGCACTAACTGACCTAGCTGGAACTGTGGTCATTGTCCCATTCTCCCGTGTGTTGTGGCACTAACTGACCTAGCTGGAACTGTGGTCATTGTCCCATTCTCCCGTGTGTTGTGGCACTAACTGACCTAGCTGGAACTGTGGTCATTGTCCCATTCTCCCGTGTGTTGTGGCACTGACTGACCTAGCTGGAACTGTGGTCATTGTCCCATTCTCCCGTGTGTTGTGGCACTAACTGACCTAGCTGGAACTGTGGTCATTGTCCCATTCTCCCGTGTGTTGTGGCACTAACTGACCTAGCTGGAACTGTGGTCATTGTCCCATTCTCCCGTGTGTTGTGGCACTAACTGACCTAGCTGCAACTGTGGTCATTGTCCCATTCTCCCGTGTGTTGTGGCACTAACTGACCTAGCTGGAACTGTGGTCATTGTCCCATTCTCCCGTGTGTTGTGGCACTAACTGACCTAGCTGGAACTGTGGTCATTGTCCCATTCTCCCGTGTGTTGTGGCACTAACTGACCTAGCTGGAACTGTGGTCATTGTCCCATTCTCCCGTGTGTTGTGGCACTAACTGACCTAGCTGGAACTGTGGTCATTGTCCCATTCTCCCGTGTGTTGTGGCACTAACTGACCTAGCTGGAACTGTGGTCATTGTCCCATTCTCCCGTGTGTTGTGGCACTAACTGACCTAGCTGCAACTGTGGTCATTGTCCCATTCTCCCGTGTGTTGTGGCACTAACTGACCTAGCTGCAACTGTGGTCATTGTCCCATTCTCCCGTGTGTTGTGGCACTAACTGACCTAGCTGAAAACTGTGGTCATTGTCCCATTCTCCCGTGTGTTGTGGCACTAACTGACCTAGCTGCAACTGTGGTCATTGTCCCATTCTCCCCGTGTGTTGTGGCACTAACTGACCTAGCTGGAACTGTGGTCATTGTCCCATTCTCCCGTGTGTTGTGGCACTAACTGACCTAGCTGGAACTGTGGTCATTGTCCCATTCTCCCGTGTGTTGTGGCACTAACTGACCTAGCTGGAACTGTGGTCATTGTCCCATTCTCCCGTGTGTTGTGGCACTAACTGACCTAGCTGGAACTGTGGTCATTGTCCCATTCTCCCGTGTGTTGTGGCACTAACTGACCTAGCTGGCACTGTGGTCATTGTCCCATTCTCCCGTGTGTTGTGGCACTAACTGACCTAGCTGGAACTGTGGTCATTGTCCCATTCTCCCGTGTGTTGTGGCACTAACTGACCTAGCTGGAACTGTGGTCATTGTCCCATTCTCCCGTGTGTTGTGGCACTAACTGACCTAGCTGGAACTGTGGTCATTGTCCCATTCTCCCGTGTGTTGTGGCACTAACTGACCTAGCTGGAACTGTGGTCATTGTCCCATTCTCCCGTGTGTTGTGGCACTAACTGACCTAGCTGGAACTGTGGTCATTGTCCCATTCTCCCGTGTGTTGTGGCACTAACTGACCTAGCTGGAACTGTGGTCATTGTCCCATTCTCCCGTGTGTTGTGGCACTAACTGACCTAGCTGGAACTGTGGTCATTGTCCCACTCTCCCGTGTGTTGTGGCACTAACTGACCTAGCTGGAACTGTGGTCATTGTCCCATTCTCCCGTGTGTTGTGGCACTAACTGACCTAGCTGGAACTGTGGTCATTGTCCCATTCTCCCGTGTGTTGTGGCACTAACTGACCTAGCTGCAACTGTGGTCATTGTCCCATTCTCCCGTGTGTTGTGGCACTAACTGACCTAGCTGGAACTGTGGTCATTGTCCCATTCTCCCGTGTGTTGTGGCACTAACTGACCTAGCTGGAACCGTGGTCATTGTCCTATTCTCCCGTGTGTTGTGGCACTAACTGACCTAGCTGGAACTGTGGTCATTGTCCCATTCTCCCGTGTGTTGTGGCACTAACTGACCTAGCTGGAACTGTGGTCATTGTCCCATTCTCCCGTGTGTTGTGGCACTAACTGACCTAGCTGGAACTGTGGTCATTGTCCCATTCTCCCGTGTGTTGTGGCACTAACTGACCTAGCTGGAACTGTGGTCATTGTCCCATTCTCCCGTGTGTTGTGGCACTAACTGACCTAGCTGGAACTGTGGTCATTGTCCCATTCTCCCGTGTGTTGTGACACTACCTAACCTAGCTGCAACTGTGGTCATTGTCCATTCTCCCGTGTGTTGTGACACTACCTAACCTAGCTGGAACTGTGGTCATTGTCCCATTCTCCCGTGTGTTGTGGCACTACCTAACATAGCTGGAACTGTGGTCATTGTCCAATTCTCCCGTGTGTTGTGGCACTAACTGACCTAGCTGGAACTGTGGTCATTGTCCCATTCTCCCGTGTGTTGTGGCACTAACTGACCTAGCTGGAACTGTGGTCATTGTCCCATTCTCCCGTGTGTCGTGGCACTAACTGACCTAGCTGGAACTGTGGTCATTGTCCCATTCTCCCGTGTGTTGTGGCACTAACTGACCTAGCTGGAACTGTGGTCATTGTCCCATTCTCCCGTGTGTTGTGGCACTAACTGACCTAGCTGGAACTGTGGTCATTGTCCCATTCTCGCGTGTGTTGTGGCACTAACTGACCTAGCTGGAACTGTGGTCATTGTCCCATTCTCCCGTGTGTTGTGGCACTAACTGACCTAGCTGGAACTGTGGTCATTGTCCCATTCTCCCGTGTGTTGTGGCACTAACTGACCTAGCTGGAACTGTGGTCATTGTCCCATTCTCCCGTGTGTTGTGGCACTAACTGACCTAGCTGGAACTGTGGTCATTGTCCCATTCTCCCGTGTGTTGTGGCACTAACTGACCTAGCTGGAACTGTGGTCATTGTCCCATTCTCCCGTGTGTTGTGACACTACCTAACCTAGCTGGAACTGTGGTCATTGTCCCATTCTCCCGTGTGTTGTGGCACTAACTGACCTAGCTGGAACTGTGGTCATTGTCCCATTCTCCCGTGTGTTGTGACACTACCTAGCCTAGCTGGAACTGTGGTCATTGTCCCATTCTCCCGTGTGTTGTGGCACTAGCTGACCTAGCTGGAACTGTGGTCATTGTCCCATTCTCCCGTGTGTTGTGACACTACCTAACCTAGCTGGAACTGTGGTCATTGTCCCATTCTCCCGTGTGTTGTGACACTACCTAACATAGCTGGAACTGTGGTCATTGTCCCATTCTCCCGTGTGTTGTGGCACTAGCTGACCTAGCTGGAACTGTGGTCATTGTCCCATTCTCCCGTGTGTTGTGGCACTAACTGACCTAGCTGGAACTGTGGTCATTGTCCCATTCTCCCGTGTGTTGTGACACTACCTAACCTAGCTGGAACTGTGGTCATTGTCCCATTCTCCCGTGTGTTGTGGCACTACCTAACCTAGCTGGAACTGTGGTCATTGTCCCATTCTCCCGTGTGTTGTGGCACTAACTGACCTAGCTGGAACTGTGGTCATTGTTCCATTCTCCCGTGTGTTGTGGCACTAACTGACCTAGCTGGAACTGTGGTCATTGTCCCATTCTCCCGTGTGTTGTGGCACTAACTGACCTAGCTGGAACTGTGGTCATTGTCCCATTCTCCCGTGTGTTGTGGCACTAACTGACCTAGCTGGAACTGTGGTCATTGTCCCATTCTCCCGTGTGTTGTGGCACTAACTGACCTAGCTGGAACTGTGGTCTTTGTCCCATTCTCCAGTGTGTTGTGGCACTAACTGACCTAGCTGGAACTGTGGTCATTGTCCCATTCTCCTGTGTGTTGTGGCACTAGCTGACCTAGCTGGAATTGTGGTCATTGTCCCATTCTCCCGTATGTTGTTGACCCAGCTGGAACTGCGGTCATTGTCCCATTCTGTGTGTGCATAGCGACACTAACTGACCCAGTCAGATTAACTCGAATTAGGCACTAAATCGAACTGTTTACATTTTTTTTACAGTAATTTACACCTGATTCTGTATATTATATGTGATTGTTATTTGAATGAAGTGAAGAAATTGCGCAGCATTTTTACACATCAAAATATCATTCGAGCGCACGCTTACACATGTTCAAAAAATGACAGATTCCTATTATTCTCATCCGGCTTGTGCTGGGTACGGATATCATGCAGAATATTCAATTTGCGTTCATGTTCCTGAGGGTTATTTACTTCGTGTATGGGGCAACAATCCAAACCAAGTGAGTTGTTTGGTCAAGGGCGTCAGGCGGTACCTATCATTTTAATTTTTCCGATCTAGTTAGAGCCAGAGCCTAGATAATGCCACAACATCCACGCATAGAGAGGAAGGGGTATCACGAGCAAAGGCAGAGATTCATTTTCACCTCGAGGCTGATGGGCCTGATGTTCTGGATGACGTTTAGTCTCGTCATGGCACATAATTATGGCCGGAGCCAACTTCACCTTGACCTTTGCTGAAGTCAGACGCGTTTCATACAGGCGAAGCAGCGAGAATTCTGACTTGCTTGGCGAGAGTCAGCGTTCCATTACCTCCCGGCGGCGAGTGGGACTGGGAATGAGCAAGAGTTCGCCAGATTGGACACTTCTTCCAGGCGAAAAAATGACCGACACCTTGTAACGTCCTGGGATTGGTGCCCCAAAAGTAACAACGTTCTCTGAGTAGCGCATGAAACGATCAAACCACTGACCCTTCAACAACACCGAGAAGAGCTTGAAGAAATTGTCACATTATCAATCTGAATTTGTCTTGCGCCTGTTTCTTTACTCCCCTCGCCTGTTACATGCCTCGCCGCTAGCATACGCTAGATACCTCACGAGTTCTGGTGTATTTGAAACTTGCCTCTTCCGTTCTGCCCTGCAATGAACAAAATATGGTGGAAGTTGGTGCACTTTTCCCAGAGTCTGTCCTTTCGAGTGACTGACTGATGCGTATCGTCTGGAACTGTACGGCTTTTCTCTGCGCTGACTTCCATTTACAGATCAGGCTGTTCCTGCCAGTTCATGGAGGGAAGGTGGGGCGGGGGGAGGGAGGGGGGGGGGGTGGAGTTCTGCTTCGCTGCTAATGTCGCCAGCACAGAGACCGGGTCTTTTGTAAAACACAGTATGGTGAGGGAAAGTGAAGCCAGGGTGTTGGGTGTGGGGTGGGGGGGGGGGGGGGGGGGGGGGGGGGGGGGGGGGGGTCGGGGGATAAGGGGTGGAGGAGGGGGGGGTGGGGGGGGGGGGGGGCGAGGATGAGGAGTGTTGATGATTTGGCACCGCTTGATTTCTGTGTCGACCGCTTGATTTCTGTGTTCTGTGTTGGAGCCCACAGGTTTCTATCAACTTGCCGCCATGTGGATTTTTTTTTATAATATTAAAAACGTGTAATTTTCTGGCATTACAATGTGTCATAGGAGGGTTATCGTTTTTTATGCCCCTGGTTTGAATCATGAACCTTCAGACTTCTATATATGCAGAATTACACTGGAGCCTAGATTTCTCTTGCTCAACAACAGGTCGACATTGCAGCATTACATCGTCCGACATTTCAGCGTGTAATCCCCTGGCAATAACACTGGGAGCTAGATACTGTGTGTAATCCCCTGGCAATAACACTGGGAGCTAGATACTGTGTGTAATCCCCTGGCAATAACACTGGGAGCTAGATACTGAGTGTAATCCCCTGGCAATAACACTGGGAGCTAGATACTGTGTGTAATCCCCTGGCAATAACACTGGGAGCTAGATACTGTGTGTAATCCCCTGGCAATAACACTGGGAGCTAGATACTGTGAGTAATCCCCTGGCAATAACACTGGGAGCTAGATACTGTGTGTAATCCCCTGGCAATAACACTGGGAGCTAGATACTGTGTGTAATCCCCTGGCAATAACACTGGGAGCTAGATACTGTGTGTAATCCCCTGGCAATAACACTGATATTGATAATGATAATGAATACTTATATAGCGCCTATTCTCGGCTAGAGACCAAGCTCTAAGCGCTTTACAATCCACACTCGTTTACACAACGGGCTGCCTACCTGGGTAGTGCCGACTGAAGAGCTGCCAGCTGGTGCTTCATTCAGTCGTTTCCCGTGTCATCCAGTCAATATCGTTCAATATCGATCACTCATTTTCCTTACTTCCTTCATTCTTTCCATTTCTCACGCAGGGTGCATACTATGTGTAACGTGTCATCCATACCAACGGCCAAACTGGCCTACTCTTCCGAAAATTGGTGATGGGATTTTACGTGTGTGCATGATGTTATGCGTGCGTTCACACACGGAACCTCGGTTTATAGTCTCATTCGAAGGACACTGGGAGCTAGATACTGTGTGTAATCCCCTGGCAATAACACTGGGAGCTAGATACTGTGTGTAATCCCCTGGCAATAACACTGGGAGCTAGATACTAAAGGGAAAATGCCTACAGAATTGTATGACTCTCTCTGTCTCTGTTTCTCTCTCTCTCTCTCTCTCTCTCTCTTCTCTCTCTCTCTCTGTCTGTCTCTCTCTCTCTGTGTCTCTGTCTCTCTCTCTCTCTCTCTCTCTCTCTCTCTCTCTCTCTCTCTCTACCACTCGCAAGGAAGAATCAGAGGGATGCAATCCCGAACAGCCTTTTTTCTGAAGATGAGCGATGAAGAGGAACTGTCCTTCCCCGTTCAAACAGAACCCCGTCTCTCCTCTTTCTTGCATGTGTATGTCCCTGAATTCTAAGTTTCCTTGGGCTTTATGTGATAACCGTTCTTGACTGGTATGCAGTGGTGACTATTCGGGGTGGACACAACACTGAAACAGGTCTCAATGGAACTGAAGGATCTGACAGCCAGCGGTCGGGACGCTGAATGACCAGTCTCCCGAAACGTGACCTCCATGAGGCATCGCCAGACGAGTGAATTTATCGTCATGGCTAGAGTCGTGAGGTCATCATTTTCCGCCTCGTAAATTCGTTCCACGTGATTTCGCAGCCAGTTATCGAACGAACATAAAAAACGGCGGTCGTACCGTTAACGATGGCCCCCCCCGGCGCCCCCCCCCACCCCACCCCAACCACCCCCCCCCCCCCCCCACACCCCCCAACACCCCCCACCCTAAATAGCAGCGGTGGTGGGGAGGCAGCAGCATGCAAAGCAGTAGCGGCAACGTCGTTGTTTGACATACGTCGTTGTTCCAATTACCCCCATCATGCGCTGCACAGGCGAATGGAGTTGGCTAAGACATTCAGCCCCGGGTCACCCCCCTTCCCCCTCCTTCCCTTCGCTTTCCAAATTCGCTCCCCTTTACCTGCTATTCTGTACCGCGGGGGCAGCTGCTGTCACGGCAACTGTCGGCAAGGAAGCCACGGCCGATATAATGGTACCCCCCCCCCCCCCTCCCCCCCCCCCTCCCTCCATTCAATGGCCTATTACGGCACGACATTTTCTCTATTTCCATTTCGGCGTATTGAATCCGGGAAACGACTTTCAACGGACGGCGGCAGAGCAGACGACCATTTAGGGAGCAATGGTCACCCCCTTTTGCCATGACGGCTGTCCTGAGGACAAATTGCCGCTCTGGGAAAAAAAATTTCCACTGTCCCTCCAGCACTTTTCATGTAACTGCTTCCGCCCCCCCTGTTAGATGGGCATAAGGTGTGGGGAATGAGCGCGGCGCACGAATGGAGGGGGAGGAAGGCTGCCGCGCTTAGGAACGGAGCGCAACGTGCGGGAAGGTAATGGAGGCTTTGAGCATTGGAGTGTGACTGGGCCGGGCGAACGGTCCGGAAAGTCTGGCCTGTCACGCTACGTCAGTTCCCTGCTGCTCACCAGTCACTCTTTCTCTCCGGACTCTCCGTACCCCCTTCCCCCATCCTTCGCCGCGCCCTCCACACCCTCCCCCTTTACCCCATCCACCCCTTATCCATCCTCCTATCCCCACACCCCCCACCACCTAATGTCCTCCCCCCCCCCTTCCTTCTTTTCCACCCCTTTCTCTTCCACTCGTGTAGATAGTGGCAGCAGAGTCTGGCACATTGAGGTAGATCGGCTGGCGGGAACGTACAGATGAGTCTGGGTTTTTGCCTTCTTGACGGAACCTGAGAGCCAGGCATGAAAACAGTGCGACGGTGATGGCATTTGCTTTTGCCGCGTTAGACTTTGTCCATGTTGATTTCTTTTCACTTGATTTTATATATGCTGAGCGAGTTTATTGCTTTTACTTGCAGTATTGTCCTTTTCCTTGCTATATACTTTCCACATCGATATATCATATCTGCCAGAGTGAGTTTAAAACTTTTATTTTTACTGCATTGGCTTTCCGGGTTAACATACTTTTCACCGATATAAGCAATGGCGTGTTGATTCCCCCCCATCGTCCTTTTCCACGTGAAATACTTTTCAACTTATGTAAGCCAGAGCGTGTCTGATACGCATTTCTTTGCAGCCAGTGTCCTTTACCACATTAATATTAAATTTTTCACTTGCATAAGGCAGAGCATGAGTTGATTGCAATCATTTAGCCGGCATTGTCTTGTCAACGTTAAAATAATTTTTCTCACTATATAAGCAGAATCGAGTTGATAGCCATTTATTTTTACTGCTTTGTCATTTTCCACGTTGAGACGTTTAACTCTTTATAGAAGAGCAGAGTGGATACGCATTATTTTGTCGGCATTGGCCCTTTTCCACCTTAAATGCTTCTGCACATATTCAACGTCTATTGCTAAGCAAAGCGCAAATCTGGTGCTTGCACGAGTATTTCCATGATGTCTATTCTTCGCTGACAATTTACTGCTCACGAAGAAGAAGGAAGAAAAAAATAGAGGACGCAGCCATGGCTTTAAATGCCTGGTTCGATGGACATGGCTTGTTATGTGAATGGAAGACACCAGGGCATTCAGCTGACTTGCCCCCATTATTGAACTGGTGCTTTCAAATCATGGCTGACATGCTTCGTGTTCTTTCGTTTCTGGTTGTTGTTGCTGTCGTTGTTGTTATTGTTGTTGTTGTTGTTGTTGTTGTTGTTGGTCCGTTGTTGTTATGGTTCTTGTTGCTGTTCATTCTCGTCTTCTTTTTCTTCTCCTCCTCCTCCATCCTCATCTTCATTGACTTCTTCTGTCTCTTCGTCTTTCATCGTTCTTCTTCTTCTTCGTCTTCTTCGTTCTTTCTCCTCCTCATCCTCCCGCCTCTCCTATACTCGGAAAGTGTTAGAACCCGTGTTTACTGGTGATAAGATTGTCTTGTATGTATGCAAACTACAATATAACACATGTCAGCCGTTTCGGTTGTTCTTGTTATTTTAATTGTCTCGTCGTCGTTGTTGTTGTTGTTTGTGTTGATGTTGTTGTGTTGTTGACCACCTGCGTTAACAAAAGTGTCCATTCTGCAGTGTTATATGTCTCATGTGGCTTTCATACGCATTGTTTGTGGCACTGTGTCGGCACTTTGTAAAGAAAAAAAGTTAGGTAAAAAGACATTTCGGTATCTTAAGTGAATGCTTGGCAACTTTGTAACTACGGCGAAGTTCTGATTCGCTCAAGGTTGACCAAGGAGTGGGTCCGTCATAAATTGATGTGAAGTTGTCGCTGATGTGTCTTTTTAATGATTGGACTTTTTTTTATGTCGTTCTTTGGTTACACACAGTAACTACAATCGTACGACGGGCATATTTCTCAGTTTAGTGATAACGAAGGTGTTTACGTTTGCTGGATAAGGATATCTTTTCAACCACAATTTAATGATAATGAGTGTCTAACATTGCTGGAATCGGATACTATTCACCACAATTAACGATAATTGATGATGACACACTGCGCGGGTTGCTGACATGTTCAAATATGTGTGTGCAGATGTAGTCAGATGTTACAGTTGTTTGATGTACATAGATTTTTTCAGTTAAACGTAAATTAAAATTTGATAGTTTATCGTCGGTGAACACCGGCAAATTATTCAGCCTTTTTGGAATGGATCCATAATATTATCTGGTGTGTGTGTGTGTGTGTGTGTTGATGTGTGTGTGTGTGTGTGTGTGTGTTGTGGTGTGTGTGTTTTGTGTGTGTGTGTGTTGTGTTTGTGTGTGTGTGTGTGCTGTGTGTGTGGGTGTTGTGTCGTGTGTGTGTGTAGATTGAGTGACGTGACGAATGAGTTAGTGAGTGTGTGTGTGTGTGTGTGTGTGTGCTGTGTGTGTGTGTTTTGTGTATATGTGTGTGTGTGTGTGTGTGTGTTGTTGGGTGTGTGTGTGTGTGTGTGTGTGGGTGTGTTAGTGTGTGTGTGTGGTGTGTGTCCAGGTGTGTGTGTGTGTGTGTGTGTGTGTGTGTGTGTGTGTGTGTGTTGTGTGTGTGTGTGTGTGTGTGCGTGGTGCGTTGCGGGGACATATCAACTAGTCTTTCATCATAAGCAGTTGTCTACTCGTCAGTTATTGTCTAATTTATGATGAAGTCAAATACAGACTTCCGAGTGTCACGGCTTTGACTTGTGTGTTTTTTCTTGTGTAATTGCTGTTTTATGCAAAGATCAAGTTTTGACACCGTTTTCGGCCGTATATTTTTGTTGATGTCCATACTTGGCATGGGGGATCGGGGCAGCCTCAAACGAATTAACTTCAATCAGATTGTTAACTTTTTATCTTTGAAAAAGGACAAGGTCATCTGAATCATAGTGTGTGTGTCGTGTGTTGTGTGCTGGTGTGTGTGTGTGTGGTGGTGTGTGTGTGTGTGTCCTGTGTGTGTTGTGTGTGTGTGTGTGTTGGGTGGGGTGTGGTGTGTGTGTGTGTGTGTGTGTGTGCATGACTTGTGCGTTCGTGTGTGTTTGTGTGTGTATGTAATGTAATGTAAAAGGATTATTTATAGAGCGCTTTACCTGCAATAGCCCTAAGCGACATACTTACTGAGAAATAAATATGATAAACTTTTAATTCTATTCAGTGCTGTGTGGTGGTGTGTCGTGTGTTGAGTGTGTGTGTGTGTGTGTGTGTGTTGTGTGTGTGTGTGTGTGTGTGTGTGCACGATGCAAAGTCAGTGGTGGTCGCGGGCTGGGAGGGTTCGGGGCATGAGGGGACACTCCGAAGTCTACTTCTGCGTTCAGCTTATGATGTCTCTGCCATCTGCTTTGGGCTGGTTTTTTCATTCACACGGGGAATTAGTGATTAACGCGGTGATCCACGTTTGTACACGTCCTGTAAGGGTCATGCATAGCTTTTGTTGTTGCAGTTTGCGTCATACCTCCTTCCCACGAATCTGTATGCGTTTAGCGCTTTGGTTAGATAGCGCAGAAAACTGTACATAATGTTGAGATGATGATCGGTGATGAAGATTGTGTCAAGTGATGAGAGATGATGATGATGATGCGTTGTTGATGATGATGATGATGATGATGATGATGTTGTTGATGATGATGCATGATGACGACGAGACGTTGATGTCGCACGATGATGTGAAGATGGCAAGTGTTGCGATGAATCCTACAGGATAGATACTGTTGAGAGTGGTCGTTCACAAGATCGACTAAAGTAATCCTGGATGGACAAGATAAAAGACACGACTGTTGAAAACACCTCGTAGACGTGTTGCCCGTGACTGATGAGAGGGATGTGTCAAGATCCATGACAATCAAGCGTCCGTCTGGGAATCCCTACCTACCCCATTGTCATGGAAACATCTTGAGATTCGGGTTGTGGAAAAAGAAAGCTTTTCGTATTGAAACGAATGCTGGTAAGTAGATTAAAGGGTTAAATGTCCTATTGCCATATCTGTCCAAGTTGGAGAATTGGACTGTTCGAGGTTTCACCCGTATGGGGCGTAGTACAATGGAAGGCGGAGCCAGTCGTCTCCTTCCGCCGCATTTCCACCTTCCTGGACGGATGCAGAAACACATTTCACTGCTGGGTGGATGAGAATGGATTTTCAAGTCGCTGAAAATCTGTCTCTTCGAAGTGGTTCGAACTCAAAGTCCGTCCGGCAGATCGCCGTGTTTGGACCACGATGTATGCTGTTACATGTGTCTGTACATTGTTGAGGTTTACGTTACTACGGTTGTATTAAGTTCCTCGAGTTCGAGTCAACACACACATCACACACACACTCACACACACACAAAACACACACAAACTACAACTCACACACATCACACATACACACACACACACCACTCACACTCCACACTCTCTCACACTGCACACTCTCACACACACACAACACATTACGCGCATTTCTACTCAATAGGGAGGATAAATACAGTTTAGGGTTTTAAACTTGCTCTCTACGCCATCATCACAGAATTCTTTCAAAACAACGTGCGAAATTGTTCGTCGAGTTTCGCCGTGAATGCACAAACGTTACTTATTCTGACCTACTGTATCATCATCCTCAGTTGATTTGATGGCGATTAAGATAACAATTCAGGAAATTGGGCAATACATTGCTATATTTATTACAAGGCGACCTTTCTAGGTCTGGCGGGTCGTATACTGTTCCTCATTGTACATTTCTAATTAAACTTTAGGTGTTTTTTCGTTTTGTCTTGTCTTGTCTTGTCTTGTCTTGTCTTGTCTCTTGTTGTGCTTGGTTTTGGTTTGGTCTGGTTCTGTGTGTGTTTGTTTGTTTGTTGGTTGTTTTCGTGGTTAGCAGTCGAGAGAAAAGTTAACTGAATTCGGTTTATGGATATGCTCTCTCTCCCTCTCTCTCTCTCTCTTAAAATGAAATAATTATTTCTCATGATTTCTTTTTTGTGTACCAGTTCTTTCTTTAACTCTTTCAGGCTTATGGTAGGGATTTAGCATACCAGATTTTACAAGCAGTGACGTGAGATTTTCAAAGCTAAAGTGGAGAGAAATGAGCGAATAACCAGTTTCAGGTTAAACTGTGCTGGAACTGTCATTAGTGGGACATGGGTTTGTTTTGATTATATAGGTTTTACAAATTTTTAAACCGAAATTTTGCCTTTTGCTGATTGAAGTCTCTTGGTGGTTTTACTGGTCAATCATACTAAATATTTCTCAGAAATGTTGCAGATCGCATGCTCTCCGTTTCTCATTGCTCCCTCTTCACCTTTAAACCACCCCCCCCTCCTCCGCCATCCAGGGTTCATGTCAGAAAGAACATCTTGTCTGATTGCTGTATTATTCATTATCCCTCCCACCCCCACCCCCACTTCCTCCCCCCCTAGACAAATAACGTCGTAACGTTCTCTATTGGTCCACAAAAATAACCACGTGGTTCTCACGAATGCTATGGTGGGCTTTCTGCGTGAACAACAGGAGAAAGTACAGATCACACGTGGGGATCACTTTGCCTGTTTTCAACACTCTTCCGTGAGCCGTGGTCCAACCATTTTCCGTTGGGATCTTGTTGTTGTGGTCAACTATCTGAAGATGTCGTGGGCTGGTTTGACTTTGGACCACGGAGATTGTGCAGTTACATGTTTCACAGGTGTGTGTGGGTGTGACCTTGAGTGAGTGTGTGTGTGTTGTGGGTTGTGTGTGTGTGTGGGTGTGTTGTCTGTCGTGGCTGTGTGTAGTGTGTGTGTGTGTGCCTTTCTGTGCTATGTGTGTGTGGTGTGTGTGTGTGTGTGTGTGTGTTGTGTGTCGTGTGTTGAGTGAGAGAGACGTGACGAGAGGAGAGAGACGAGAGAGAGAGAGAGTAGTGTACGTGTGTGTGTAGGTGATGTGTGGGTTGTGAGTGTGTGTTGCATGTACGATATCGCCTTCCTGAACTTAGACAATGCATTAATCAGTGCGACCAAAGGATATTATCGGGAAAAAACTGAGTACTCTCGGCAAACAAGCGTTGTTCTTGAATATTACAACCACCACCATTTCTTTTTTTAATGGGCAAGATTCCATATTCGTATTTCTTTGTAAGAAAAGGCATCTGGGCGCTGAATACATTAACCACGTGACTCTCTCTCTCTATCTCTCCAATCTTCGATCTACTGGACAATGAATGTCCCTCCCTCCACCCTGGTCTGTAAGAAATGACCTTTTGACTTTAAACAGCCCGCTCTGGCAAGTGTGAAAGGCAATGAGCGAAATTATTATATTGATGGGCGCCCAGCAGAAAAAGAACAGAAGATCATAGAAAAAGAAAGAAAATTGACACACAGGCTCTGATATAATTTGCGTCCCCTCACAGAAAAATGAAGGAGAGATGAGTGAGAGTCGAGAGAGAGAGTGAGTGAGGAGAGAGGCGTAATCAAAGACAGGAACGGTGGGGAGTTTTCGTCTAATGAACCGGGGGGCCCGTAGCGATAGTTCACTGACAGAATAATACGGGCGTAATAAGCACTTTCCATTGGCGCGTGCGGAGGCCGGAATAAAACCCCCCCCCCCCCCCCCCCCCACCCCCCCCCCCCCCCCCCCAACCCCCCCCCCCCCCCCCCAGGGCGAATTCCGCGCCCAATTTCACCGCGCACCTGCCTTCTCTGTTTCCACATTTCGGCCAATCAATATACGCCACGCTCTGCCACGAGCGCTGTGGTGCGCGACGAGTACGTGATGTCAGTGCAGGATGGGGGGGTGAGGGGGGGGGAGGGGGGAGAAAGAAGCGAAGGATGGGGGAGGGACCGGGAGATGGGATGCAGATCGGGGGTGGGGGGTGGGGGCAATTTCTCCGGGAGGTTTGTTGTGACGTGGGGGTAGCTTTCGCTGAATGTCCTTTTTAGTGCTAATGGGCAAATTTATGACAAAATGAGGTGCCTGACTAAAATGAGGAGCAGTCCGTCTGGTCCACTCCCACACCGCTGTAAAAGATACGACGTGAGACCCACACGCGTGTGCGTTCGCATTCACACACACACACACACCAAGTGTGGCGTGTGTTGTGCGCTTGCCCATGACATTTATAGCCTCTGTCCGCCTCTTATGGTGGATAACAGCTGAGAGTAAAACGTTTTCACACTTGGGCCAAAAAATGGCATTTGTTTTTTTGGCTTCGTGTTGGACGCTTTTTTTAGCGGAACATGCGTTCCTATAAAAGGAAAAAAGAAAAAGAAAAGAAAACAATAAACGGTTTCAGTGAACTCTTTTTTTTGTTGTTGTTTGTTGCAAGGCGTTTTCACAAACATCCTGCTTCGATGCAATCAACATCTTAAGGTCTGCTCATTCTCCTTACTCCGGCAAAACATTTAATCTTGATCCCAGTAGGAGGACTTAGTACATTGGGTAACCTGCGTGTGTTGATCAGAACCGACACCTCTGTGCGCGGCCAAAATGACTGGGCGGCAGCGCAGTAGTCTCCTTAGGTGGGCTTGCCCTTATGCAAGATTTCAAGTTGACACCGAGGCTGGCGCAGGAGTCCAAGCAGGAAGTCGTAATCAGAGTGAGCGGCCGTGGGGAGGTAAATGCCACTGATGTGGCTTGGAAGTAAGATCAGGGTCGGGGGAAAGGGGGGGGGGGGGGGGCCGCGTGCAAATTGTCGGAGTCATGTACCGTCTTACCAGGTTAAATGAGGTCGGAGTTATCTCTAATTCGTAAAATTTCTATGTAGAGCAAAGTGCACAGACGGGAATGTCTGCACTACTCCCAACTGATATCGTCTCAATGGTGGTTCGCGAAAGGTAAAGGATATCCTCTTTTGTCCTTATCGATGCCCTATGCCCAAAACAGAAAGATTGCGGTTTGATCAGAACAAGTAGTGATGTGTCACCTAGGGGTTATGTCCAGTCGGAGGAAGGTCTAGCGCCACAGCCTACGGACACACTATAAGGCGTGCTTACCATCTCTTTCATATTTCATGCTTACGTCAAATCAACCACTAGTATAAGTTCTTAAACTTTAATACACATGATCATTTAGAAAACATCAATGCGCCTGGAGTCAATCTATAAAAATAAAACATTCTCTCTTTATTGAACTTCACCAAAACCCTTTATCTAAATCATCATATTCTTAACTAAATAGGATTTTATACTTTTACTGCGCCAGGTGATCTTAAAAGTTTACAGAATTCACTGTCTTTCCTTTTTTCTTCTTTTATTTTTTTCACTGTCACTTTCACAAAACACCAGTTCCATGACACAACTGCTGGCCACTGGGTCTAGGGGACTGCTGGCATGGTCAGGTTACTGGCGTTGGACTGTGGTTCTGCCTGATGAAAGTGGACGCTGGCCAGGTATGAGGTCTCGAACCCCGGTCTTCAATATTGAACAGTGATACAGACATCGATCTGTTCTCTTCCTGCACTAACGCATTGCACTATATCTCTCTATCTCTCTTCTCTATCTCTTCTCGTTGCCTCTATCAGATGGGAACATAGTTGCCTTTATTCTTTCTCTTTTTTTTTTTTCTCATCTCGATTTGAACTCTCTCTCTCTCTCACATCTCTCCTTAGTGCTTCATCTGAGACTCTATATGGTGCTTTTTTTAAATTTTTTTTTTGATTTCAACTCGTTCATCTTACACTCCTCTTCATCTCTCTGCTTTTCTCTCAGAGCAGAGCCTACTCCCAGAACATCTCTCTCTCTCAAGCCTCTTCTCTTAGTCTCTCCTCGTCCACTCCTTCCCGAGCTTTATTATCCTGTTCCTACTGTCAACCAAAGGGTCAGGACATTGGTCAGTATTTTTCCCGCCTTGTACGAAGGTACCCCCCCTCTATATTCATTGGACATGCAAAATCATGAAAGTACATCTACCCGCCTTGCTCTCTGTGGTGGTCAAGGGTTCATTTAATTATTTAACTTGGGTTTTACACACAACTACACATATACTCCCCCCTTCATACTTGACCGGCCGACGGCTGGCTTAACTGTGAGGACACTGGTCTTGGAATATTTGCTGTTATCAGTCTGACCTAGACGTAGCGATCCGTGTGGCCTCGGACTATTGAGGAGTCGGTCTTAGCCAATATGTCTGTTACAGGACGGTGCTGTCTCCGTGAAGGATTAGGAGTAGCCTCCAGTTGTACTTAATTGGCTGCTGATGCAGAACGCTTGAAGTCATCTGCTGGAACAGGATGTTTGAGTTTGGAGCTTACGGCCAATGAGACTGGTGGAGCACTGCTCCACGAGTTCGGTTTTCCTTTTTGTGTCCGTGGACAATTTCCCCCTTGCAACAAGCCTTATGCTCAGCATTGTCTAAAACGACGGTTATAAAAAAAACACAATCGAATTTGGGCTGTCACCACAGCATACACGTGCAAGGTTTTACGCGCAAAATTATTTACACAATCGGTTGCAATTATAACGCATATATCTCTATGAATATCACTCCAATGGGTTTTCATTGAAGCACGCTTTTTGGCCTTGTTGCAATACTCATTTTCTGATATCCTCTGTGCGACCTATGCAATTCCCCTACCTGCGGATTGCCACATCTTCTTTTCACAAATACTTTGAAGAGCTCAAATCTGTCATGTTCACGATCCAGGACACCTCAATGAGGGAATCTCCATCCTCACTTTCGCAAACAGGTGCAATTACCACACAAGCGATGTGTGCTCCTCAACATAACTACTTTTACATGAACAAGTATCCACACAGAAATTTGATCCTTGCCAAATGGAATTAACACATAATCACTCTTACATATACTGTAATCTAAACCATATTTATTAATAAAAGTTGCTTGCACACCATGATTTTGATGTACTTCCTCTGAGTTGCCTGCTTGCTTGACTACAAGCTTAAAATAGTCAGCACCTCATCACTGGCGACATGGGATGTACTGAACTCGGTACACGGTAGAGGCTGCTGGCCTTCGGCACAAGCGCAGCACCATGCTGTTGTTCAGGCTGGCGACTCCTGCAGGAACTTGAGTGGTTGATGATCAGTCTCTATCACGAAGCTCTTTCCCAAAGTTTTTGTGAAATTTCTGCACGGCCTACACAACAGACAAATACCAACTCCATCTCGTTGCGTACCTTCTTCACTCTTCGTCAACTTCTGCTAGACATATCGTCACTGGAATTACTCAAAACCCCTTCATGCTCTGCAACAATACTGCAAACAGATCCCACCACCTGATGATCTGGACGCACAGAATGGTTTAGACATATCAGGTAGACTTTCAAGGATGGGACAGGAAACCCTAGTCGGTCTAGCAATGTCTAGCAGTGCTTGCTCTGCTGCGTCTGACCACTCGGACCACTTCTGGGTTCCCGCTTTGTCCTATTCACGTAGAGGACTTCGTGATTGATGCGATATTGGATCCTTAATCCACGTAGATGAAACCAATAATACCTTGCAGACTCCTGACTTCCTGTTTTGGTCTTTTGAGTCTCTCTGAATTCATCATCTTCTCACCTTTCCACCTTTGCTGGCTGCTTTGTGTCGACTCCAATCATCCATAACCTAGAATCCAGGCTCTTGGAAAAAACCTTATCTGGCTCCTTTGTGTGAGTTGGGACTGTGAGGACTTGGCTCGGTCTCAAACCTTCTCTAAAACTGCGGGCTAGCTGCACTCATAGGCTCCTCCATGTTCCTCAGATGCTATCAAGAAATGTCATTCCTTGAAATTCACTACGCATTCCAACACCCGTCTATTACTTTCCTCTTCATCCAAGTGATAACGGCTGCGTGCGTTTGGGACCATTACCAAAAGGTCAAGTTACTCGCCAATTGGTATAGCCCCCCTCTTAGGGATAGTGGAGAATGCGTGACTGCCTTTGTATCATAACTCTAGGCTATTTGCCAATTTCCCTTGCCTCTAGTATCTATCCATGGTGATAATACTTGCTCTTGCTTGTGGGGACCTGAGCGATTAGGTCTTTCACGTCGGTTTGAACTTCGGCATCGACCTTGGTGACACTGTTCAGTACGTCGATTAAAGTCAAAAAAAAAACAAAAATAACCAAGGGCGGAAAAATATCGATGATGCACCTGACTTTTTCTCACTAGGACGAGGGGTGCACGATACGATGATTTGGACGGCCAATACACCCAAAGGGCATCTTACTTTCTCCACCTCCTCATCGATCAATTGTTTGGGGCATACGGGACCGGGTAGGCTTTCACATGTACGGGTTTTTGCGAGGTTAAACTCACGTATCTGGCTCCTAGAGTTGTCCTGTCATGGTTTTATCAGTCAAGGGAGCACTATACTGTTTTAGGAGACCCAGAAATTCCTCCGGTCTCCTACTGTCTAGCCCTTCATACCGTGACACATCCTGTATGAATCTTCTCCTGGAAATCATGGCAACAAAATCTACCCCTTTCTGAGGGTCTCCTTCACACTCATCTATGATGGCTGCTGCCGCCTACGTGCTGTTTCTCTCGTGATATATTTGTGGTGCAAATTCGCTTGAGAAAAGTCTTGGGATTCACCTTGTCACATCAATCGGTAATCCGGATCTACCTTTTCAATGATGGTGAATGGTCATTTCCAATGCATCAGAGCTTGTTGTGGATCTGGGGGAAGCATGTACAGATTGATATCCCACCTTGGGGATTGATTCTAACCTTCCTTTCTTATTGCGTATTCTGAACGACCCTAGCATCATGCAAGATCTCCTTGCAACCTTATTCAGGTCTCCTCTAGCCTATTGCGTAGGTCCACCACATACTGAGAAGTGGTTTTAACCTCTTTGTCTCCTGTTCTCCGGTCCATAGCTCTTTGAGAATACACATGGTCCCCTGACTGTCCGCCCATACAAGCCAGCCTCGGAAGGGCGAATACAGCCTCGTGATACTGAGGGCTTCCGCTGTAGGCCGATACAATGCAGCTGGAATGGAACGTTCACCAATCTGTGGTCTTTCCTCACTGAGTTTCTTTAAGATACTGCCTTCAGTACACCATTGAATCTTTCCTACCAAGCCATCACATTGTGTGTGGTATGGCGGTAGTGAGATGCTGTGTGATCCATAGAGCATAGTTGACCTCCCTCATCACGCTAAGGTGAATCTGTGATCCCCTGTCTCTGAGAATTTGTGATGCTCACCCACGCGAGAAAAGATGGTCTACCTGCCCTTCTGCGACCTGTTGCGTATCTTACGCACTTTCCAGTGCGACTTGCTTCTGGATTATCTGCTCGCGTAATCCAAGAGCGTCAACCACAGTACTGTGCCCACCTTTGGAACCAGGGCAGAGATTGGCGCCATTAAGTTCAAACAGCCTCTCTCCTGAATGGTGTGTCTCAATTTATAGGGGGTGTTTAAGAGGGATGCCTCTTCACACTCTTGTGGCTGACCCTTTGACACACATCACATGGACATGCAGAACCGCTTTCATGTCAGCCAATGGACCTGGACAGTGATATTCATCAAAGATTCGGTCAGTGTTTTGCCGGTGCCGTTGATGAACCGCCATGAGCGACGAGTGATCCCACATGACATGACAGTGTCACAGTTTACTTGTGGTACTCTAATGTGTTGTCACATACCTTTCTTCCCCTTTGGTAAACACTCGAGTTGATTCAAAAGCCCGCCTTTCACCAGAAATTTCTGTCTCATCCTCTCTAACCACCTGTTTCTCTCCTATATTGCCGTCTCCTATGACTGCTCGAGCGACGGGGTCTTGTTACTGCGCTGAACTAAAATCATGCACGGCAACACATTCTATTGACGGAACTTCCCTGGCTGGAACGATCTAAAGGTGTTAGCAACCGTTTCCTCCTTCGTGCTTACTCAGTGTTGAATCGGCTGCCCTGTAGCAGTCAACAATCTGGATCACTGGATACCTTGCACTGGTATTGTTCTTTGATCTATGGCTTATTGGGGTTGCTCCATTCATCCAGCGCAGACAACTCGCCTGTGAAGTAAGGGGTTCGTACTTTATCTTAGCAACTGGGAACTCCCGCAACTGTGCCTTTACAGATTAGTGTACAGTGTCTGGATTTGCCCTATTCAATAATCCCCTTCCTCGACCAGCGTGGTTATTACTACAACACTTGAACAACCATTGTCTCGTAACACTTTCACCCTCTGCTGGCCAATCCACATCTTCCTTTGCAATGAGGCACTCAGCAGTGCCCTCATCACTGACATGAAGGTGTCCTGGACTTGACATAGGCCGCACTCCCCCCTTTCAGACTGGATCCCTTTTGGTGCCACTGCAGGTCGTTTCCCTGGTGACCTTATATCCTCTTGCAAGGCGGGTGCTGCCTTCTGGAACCTCATGCGACAAATCCCTCGCACTCTTGTCCGTATATTATGACAAATGGAAACACTCCTAATTGTCCCTTTGTCCCCTTTTGCCCCACCATGGGGTTGCGACTTTGCAGAAAGAAAACTCCTCTTAGTCTCCGTTGCATCTTCTCACCTGTGACTGGCCCCTGTTTCTCCTGCCACCTGGTGCCCAAACGTGCCTCCCTGTACACCTCTGCTAACTTCCGAACTCTCCCTGCTGGCTCTGGCTGTTCTCTTCTTTCAATTGTATAGTTATCTAGGGTGCTGCATCTCTGACCAAAATTGTTCTTAATAACCAGTTTCTTTCATATTCAGCGAATCCTTTCTACGTACACTCAACTATAACCATTCTCAAAATTGTGATCTAAAGTGCACCAAACTGAAGTGTACGTTTCACTGCTTTGTAATTAGTATGAGCCGAAATCTCTTTCTAAACCCCTCTTCTGTGAGGTCAAATTCCTTCATCAAAGACTCCTTCACTGCACAAAATCTAGATTGTTGGCCTGCTGGTAGCGCAGTGAAAATCTGTAATCCGTGACCGTCAATAGGTGACAAATGACTGCCCATCTTCTGAAGGCCAACCCAGATAGTAGCAAGTTTCAAAACGACTGAATATACGCATCAATCGAATATGATCCTTCTGAGAATTTTGGCAAGACTTTGGTCGGGGGGGGCATAACTGCGCACAGGGGTCACTGGAAACGGAACTACCATCTTCAGTGGTCTCCTCTGCGTTTCACTTTTCTCTTACTTTAAATTGAATCATTTTTCTTTAGGTTTCATGCGTTATTCTTTCTGTTTCACTGCGTTAACGTTTAGCATGAAATCTTATCTTTCTGTTTCCTGCGTTGCGCTCGCTTTAATCCTTTCTGTTTCCTGCGTTAATCTTTCTGTTTCCTGCGTTGCGCTAGCTTTAATCCTTTCCTGCTCTGCTATTTCTACTGCGACACGGCGTCTTTCCGCTCGCTCATCTCTTTCCATCTTTTGTTGGGTTTCAACGAATGCTCGCAGCTCTTCTCCCGAGTAGCCTAAATCACGAGCGACGCTCACAAGTTGTTCAATAGGGGTGTTCTTTTCGTCCGCCATTATCCTCTTTTTTTTTTAACAAGATTTTATTAATACGACAGCCAAAACTGGTGGTTACCGACACGAGTGACGTAATAGCACAATCCTATGAATGATAATATTGCTTGGGACAATGTAATAGTTTTTTATAAGATGCTAGCGCCTGACCCAACTATGAGAGCGAATTATAGGCAATCTGTGCGAAATAAGTACTCTGGGGCTGAGATGCCAAGCCTAGTGTTAACTATCTTGGAAGCAATGCCAAGCCTAGTATTTAACTATCTGGAAACATACAGTAAGACACCACCTTGTCTTAGGATACAATACTTGAATCCCACCCAGCTTCCTCTCTGAGAAGTTGAACAATTATAATAAATGGGCCAGAATATCCTGGGAGGCTCGCCAATAAATTGTCAACCTCGGGGTATGTCAGTGGAGGAAGGACTAGCGCACAGCCCGAACACACTCACAGCTTGCTTACATCTCATTCATATATCATGCATACGTCAAATCATACCACTAGTAAAGTCTATAACTTTTCTACTCATGTTCTTAGAAAACATTCAATGGCATGGTCAGTCATAAAAAAAAATATAATAATTCTCTCTTCCTTGAACTCTCACAAAACCATTTATCTAAAATCATCATCATACTAACCGGGTATAATTGTTGTTCTAACTTTCCTGGCCAGGTGATCTTATAAACTATTTAGAATCACTGTCTTTCCCTTTTCTTTTCTTTTTTTTTTTTTTTCACTGTCACTTTCTCAAACACAGTCCACGACACAACTGTTGGCTTGGGTATGGTTGGTCCGACGGCAATGGTCAGGTTGGTCTGCTGGCAAACTGGTTCAGGTTACTGGCGTTGGGTATGTGGTTCTGATGTTGAAAGTGGCGCTGCCTGGTATGTGTCGAACACCGGTTCCTTATTGACAGTGTTTACAGACATCGTTATGTTCTCCTTCCTCATTAAACGCATTGCACTCTAGCTTCTCTCGAGCTCTCTCTCTTCTTGTCTGCTCTAGCAGATGGACATAGTTGCCTTTTATTACTTTTCTTCTTTTTTTTTTTGCTTCTTTCGCGATTAGCAATCTCTCTCTTCAACATCTCTCCTTATAGCCTTCCTCTGCAGCTCGATATGGTGCGAATGCTTCACTCGGTTCTCTTCACTCTCCTCTCATCTCTCTGCTTTTATCTCGAGCAGAGCCTACTCCCAGAACTCTCTCTCTAGCTCTATTCCTCTTCTCATGTTCTGCATCGTCTCGCCCTTCCTAGCTTTTCATTTTCCTGTTCAACTACCTGTCACAAGGGGCAGTACCATTGGTCTGTTTTTTCCGCATTGTCCGAGGTTCCACCCCCCCCACCCTCTATTTTCATTGCGTAAATTGCAAAGCATGAAGTCATCTAACTGCCTGGCTCTTGTGGGCGGTAAATGGGTCATTTAATTATTTAACTGGGTGTTACCCCCACTACACTATACCTCCCACCTTCCTATATGCGACACGGCGACGTCTGGCTTAACTGTGGACAATGGTCTTGGAATTATGCTGTTCAGTCTGACCTAGACGTAGCGATCATCTGGCAAGACCTATTGAGCGTCGGTCAAAGCCACTCAGTCTGTCTACTGGACGTGCTGTCTCCGGGATGGATTAGGAGTAGCCTCCTCGCTGTACCTAATTGGCTGAATGCGAGCTTGTAGTCGTCTGCATGGGGACCAGGATGTTTGAGTTTGGAGCTTATGTCCAATGAGCTGGGCTGACGACTGACCACGATTTCGGTTTACCTTTTTTTGTCCGTGACAGTGAGTTACCATCACCGATCAGAAGGACTTGGATGTGACCTGGGGGAATTATGTGTACTCAGCTAATACAGTCAGATGACAATTATTCATGTGGCCCTCTGTGGAATATATACGGATGAGATTGTTATGGAAAGATTTTTTTAATAGTCCTCTGGCTTTTTTTTCGACATTGTTTTTTATTCTTTGGCACACTTACATACAAAATTTATTTCATATCACGATCATAATAAATGGCCTATAAAGCAATCTAGGAATTACTAATGGTAATTGCATACCATCACCATATGGAAAAGTTACAATAATACGATAAATTCACATATATGTGATAAACAACTGTGGAAATGCTTTAGTAGGTATGACATTTTTCCGTTTGTACTGTGATGTAGTGGGTATGATGCAGGAAAAGATGCTGCATTGCCCAAACCAGACTGCCGTTCTGTTCTTTTTCTCTCTGGGCCTTGTTTATGTCGGGATGCGTGATTCAATGACGTATGTCAACAGCCGTTGTGGGACTGGGGAGGTAATTCATCGGCATTCCCTTGTTAGCGTTAGCTTACGCTTCGACGTTGGTGTCGGCTGTCAACAAAATAAATTGTGCTATACGTGTAATACGTGTAAGAAAACTGGGAATTCACGGCCCACAAGATTTGGGACCATTCACGCCACAAGGATATTGTCCGGACAGGTTTCATTTGGTGGTAGTTGAGTGACCACAACACTGGATTCAGGGCGGCCGGGTACAACTACGGCAATACACCTCCTGATGGGTGAAGGGTAGATCAGGATATTTCTGATCTCCCAGATCAACATAATGAACAAATACACCGATGGCTGAATCGTCTTCGTGTGTGCACGCGTTCAGAAGATGAGGTACGTATGTTAAAGATCCGTGATCCATGTTAACGTGCGGTGGGTGATGGATGGACTCCAAAGTAGCCAGCATCCTTCACCAGTACACTTTGAGTCACATGACTACTTGAGCATTGCCCATTACCCGCTGAAATGCTGGAACGAGCATTCAGATATCAACAACTCAACAACATCACGGTCATGTGTCTATCACTATCCACTGCGACATATTATTTGGGGGAATAGTAATGATATGATTAAAAGCAAGCAAGCAAGCAAGCGCGCGCGCGCGACCACACACACACACACACACACCACACAACCATTTTTGTGCTCTGACTCAGAATATATGCTTACCGATGATTTTTCACTTCAAGCCTTAGGCTGTGTGCATAGTAGTGGACCCGGACCCAGCCGTGTTTTGCATGGCCGTGCGCCGCCCGTCCGGGAGAAAAAACCCTGCTCGGTTCATCTCTTTTCTATCTCACTGGCGACGGCCAAAGTCGTGCATAGTGCACCCGGCCTGACCCGTTGTGATGAGAGCCGTGATTTTGCGGTCATGCAACGGGTGGGACACAGCACGGCCGGGTCCGGGTCCGCTATGCACGTAGCCTTAGTGTTGTGTATAGTCCTCATTTATGGTACTGTATGGTGCTTTTTCAGAACAAACAGCTCAACTCCTCAGCCCCATGGGAAAAGTTTTGTGCTAATAAATTTCCCCTTTTTCTTAACGTTCTTTGAGCTTTTTTTTCTTTATTTTTCCTTTTTTGTTTCTACGTTTTTTTTTTGACTTTTAGTCTATTTTCCTGTCTTTTT
>CM031612.1:61988652-62011152 GCA_018398815.1 Conus ventricosus
AAACCAGACAAACTTTAAAAGTGGCCCACAGTGGAAAAAAACGGATGAGATTGCTCAGGAAAGATTTTTTTTAATAGTCTCTGGCCTTTAAATACTACATTGATTTTTATTCTTTGGCACACTTACATACAAATTTATTTCATAATCACGACAAATAAAGGCAAAGCAATCAATGAATTAACTAAAGGTACAATGCATTCCATCACCATATGGAAAAGTTACAATAATCCGATCAAATTCACATATATGTGCAACAACCTGTGGAAAAGCATTAGAAGGTATGACATTTATCCTGTTTGTACTGAGGATGAAGTGGGTATGAAGCAGAAAGAAGCTGCATTGCAAACCAGACTGCCGTCTGTTCTTTTTCTCCTCTTGTCCCTTTCTTATGTCGGGCTGCGTGATTCACTGACGTCTGTCAACAGCCGTGTGACTGGGGAAATTCATCGGCATTCCCTTGTTAGCGTTCGCTTACGCTTCGACCCGTTTGGTGTCGGCTGTCAACAAAAAAATTGTGATATACGTGTAACTACGTGTAAGAAACTGGTAATACAACGCCCACCCACAAGATTTGGACCATTCACGCCACAAGGATATTGTCCGGACAGGTTTCATCTGGTGGTAGTTGAGTGACCACAACACTGGATTCAGGGCGGCGCGGGTACAACTACGGCAATACACCTCCTGATGGGTGAAGGGTAGATCAGGATATTTCTGATCTCCCAGATCAACATAATGAACAAATACACCGATGGCTGAATCGTCTTCGTGTGTGCACGCGTTCAGAAGATGAGGTACGTATGTTAAAGATCCCGTGATCCATGTTAACGTGCGGTGGGTGATGGATGGACTCCAAAGTAGCCAGCATCCTTCACCAGTACACTTTGAGTCACATGACTACTTCTGAGCATTGCCCATTACCCGCTGAAATGCTGGAACGAGCATTCAGATATCAACAACATCAACAACACATCACGGTCATGTGTCTATCACACTATCCACTGCGACATATTAATTGGGGGAATAGTAATGATAATGATTAAAAGCAAGCAAGCAAGCAAGCGCGCGCGCGCGCACACACACACACACACACACACACACACACCATTTTGTGCTCTGACTCAGAATATATGCTTACCGATGATTTTTCACTTCAAGCCTTAGGCTGTGTGCATAGTAGTGGACCCGGACCCAGCCGTGTTTTGCATGGCCGTGCGCCGCCCGTCCGGGAGAAAAAACCCTGCTCCGTTCATCTCTTTTCTATCTCACTGGCGACGGCCAAAGTCGTGCATAGTGCACCCGGCCTGACCCGTGTGATGAGAGCCGTGATTTTGCCGTCATGCAACCGGGTGGGACACAGCACGGCCGGGTCCGGGTCCGCTATGCACGTAGCCTTAGTGTTGTGTATAGTCCTCATTTATGGTACTGTATTGGTGCTTTTTCAGAACAAACAGCTCAACTCCCTCAGCCCCATGGAAGAAGTTTTTGCTAATAACTTCCTCTTTTCTCTAACGTTCTTTGACTGCTTTTTTGTCTTTATTTTCCTTTACTGTTCTCTACTGTTTTTTTTTCTGACTTTGTAGTCTATTCTCCTGTCTTTGTTCTTGAAATCTGTTCATGTATTTGTGTATTCATTTATCTTTATTTATTTATTTATTTATTTATCTATCTATCTATTTATTCATTTTTTTAAAAATTTCAATTACAAATCATGCTATGCATCTAGTGACTTGCTACTGAAAATGATATGCACTGTCCAGAGTGGGCACTAGCTATCTATCACTGCTGACTTACGATTTGTTTTGAAACATGAAGAAAACACAATTCATAACCATAACCCTATACTGCAATGTGTGATCGAAAGGAAAGAAAACACAATTCATAACCATAACCCTATACCTCAAAATCTGACCGAAAGGGAATAGTAACACAAGCAATTCACAGCCATAACCCTATACTGCAATATCGGACAGAAAGAGAAAAAACACAAACACACAAAAAACAAGAAACTGTGCAGCAAAAAATCTTATTCTTACTTTTCTCTCGAAGAACGTGACACTTTCTTGTACCAAGACCACGTAAATTGGACCAGTAATGATTCTAACGACTCCGCAATCAAACGGCCAGAGACAAATTTCGGAGCATAATACTGATTCTTTGACGGCCTGAAAACCCACATTGTCTATCTACAAGTGCATGTGCACCTGATTCAGTCCAGGGACGGTTAATGCGGCAGAATAAGAGGATTGGGATCCGCCTTCTATAGCACCAGGCCCTAGTCATGACACCTGAGCCTTTAATTCGTTCACTGCCGCTGTAGCCACTACGTAACTGGCTTTTTACCTTTGAACCCGTTCTAGATTGATTCAAAAGGGAGATTACTTTTTATTGTTATAACCCAGCACTTTTACCTTTTAACCCCTTTTGGATTGATTCAAATAGCACGTTACGTTTTGTTGTTACAGCCCAGCCAACCCAAAAGCTGCCAAACTCACCCAGGAAAAATGTCATGTCCTTGTCAGACCAGATCATCAGAACAATTATAGGCTGAGAAAGAAACAGACAAACAGAAGCACATCATACATAACACGGCATCTCAACTACTGACGTCCTTATCGCAAAGAAAACTGAGTTGTATTGGACCGTCAGGCATTTGCCTTGATCGGTCAGATACTGCGGTATAGACTTTTGGCTATGAATTGCTTGCTTTCTTCCCTTTCGGTCAGATATTGCGGTACAGGGCTATGCCTGTAAAATCCTTGTTTTCTTCTCTTTCTGTCACATTGTCACGAACAGGTTTTTGTCCAGGGGTAATATTCAGGTGGGGAGATCTTTCCTGTTCGTTTTATTTCCCATCCGACGACAGAAACCCTAGCAATATGTTTTGGATCCTGTTTTCGTTATTTCTTGTTTCCAGTGTAGCCTTTCCTCCATCCTTCCCCCTCTATATAGTCTGTTTTCATCCCCTCCCCTACTTGAAAACGTCCACGGTTTCCCACGGGGCCTCGCTGTGCCCCCCCGGGTTTACACCATGCCTCAGTTTTTTCGAGATTCTCGTTTTTTACTCACCCTAAATCGAAGCTGACTTTTTTTTGTCGCGGTGTGTCTTTTGGACTTTGAAAAAACCAGCCTCGGTAAAGTCATATTTTTCCCCCTGGTATTTTTTCGGGTTCGTTCATTCTTTTTGATTCTTCTTAAATTTCACCTCACCCTGGGTGCACCCTTAATTGGATTGGGCGGGGGTTTTTGGGGTTGGCGACTTAGCTCTTCCTGCAACCGGGCGGGGGGCTGTGGCCAACGACCATTCTTTTCCTGTGGGGAGATTGTACCCTGTTTTGGAGAGCGGGTTCTTCATGAGCAAGCGTACATGGGGCTAGCTTTTCACAACCGTTGTAAGTGAGTTTTTTTCCTTGAGTAGGCTTTTCGCATTTTTTCCCCAGGGTTAATGAAAAGCAAATCACTTTTCAAATTCTAAGGGGAGGTCGAAATTTCTTTCAATCGTAGTTTCTCTCAAAAAGTTTGCTGTTCGCGGGTTTTCGTCTGCTCTTGTGCGGGGTTGTTTTATTTTCCTCTAAAAACTCGTGAGGCGGGGTTTTCCCGGGTCGATAGGGGCTCACGCATAGAGCAAAAGAAGAAGTTTTCAATGAAATTAAGGCCGCGTACTTTCAATTTTCCAATACTTTTTGCTTTTTGGTGGGGCTAAGAGCCTAATCTTATTTGTGGAGAGAAAATTTTTTGACTCGGAGGTGAACCGCGTGTGTTTTGTTTGGGCAAATTTAGGGGGGGGTGGGTGGACGCCGTCCCCCCTCCTTCCGTCATCGTTTTCTCCCCCCATTTTGTTTTCGTTTAATCTAAGTATTTGTGTGCATGTTTGGGGGGTGGGGTTTTCATTATAGCATAATCCATTATTTTAAAATAGAAAAATGCCTCGGGTATATTTAAAATTTTTTTGGGTTTTTTTTTTTTTAAAAGGGGAATCTGCCGTGGTTTCTCATCACCGGTCGATTCAATTCTAATTCTTTCAAAAAAAAAAAATTTTCCTACTACCTAGTTATTTTTGGGATTGAAATCAATGGAAAAATTTTAAAGGAAGGGTTGACTCTGAAAATTTTTAACAGGTTTTTAAAAACATTTAATTTAAATTTGAATTAGGGCTGTACATGTGTGACTGACTTGCCCAAATACAAGCCCTTTTTTCCCATTCAGTTTTTTATTTTCGATGGACCCTACCTTTCTTATTGGAGGACCTCTTTTTTTTCTGTTTTTCATTCTTCTATCTGCTCTTTCCCCCTTATCTCCCTCAATTTTCTTTTTTTTGGTTTCCGCCCAAACGACCCACCCTTGACACTGACCAAACGGAATCGTTTTCCCCCGCATGGACTGACCCCAGCCTTAGGGCTTGTTGTTTGCTTGTGGGTTGTTTCTCCCGGTTTTCCCCGGTCTGGCTGAACCTCGGACTCCCGGGCCTATTTCCCCTCCGGGCTGCGGTGCGGGGAGGCTGCTGAGGGAGAGGGGGTCGGCCCTCCCCTGCGGTTTTTTTTTTTTTTCCGAATTTTTCTTTTTCAAAATAGGCTGTGAAGTGCATATTAGTGGGTCCACCCCTCTTCTCCTCGGGGGGGGTTTTTTTTTTTTTTTTTTTTTTTTTTTTTTTTTTTTTTTTTTTGAAAATTGGGTTTTTGGTACCAAATTTGGGTTTTTTATTTTTTTTTTTTAAGGGAAAAGGGTGAAATTTTGGGGGCCCCCGGGGACGGGGGACTTAACTTTGTTTTCCTTTTTTATTTTATTTTGCCCCCCTATTAGTAGTTAATCTCTCTGTATCTCGCTTTTTTTCCCTTCCTTTCTCCTGTGTTCTCTCTGTCCTCTCTCTTTACCATGTTCCCACCCCATTTTAGTGTGGCATGTGAGTGTGTTTAAGTAAATAAATATTTGTCTTTGAGTGTATGTCCTGGGCCCTTTGTTTGGGGTGAGTGTGGATGGGTCCCTGACTCCACCCCCCGGGGGTGGGGGGGTGGGGGACCCCTATATTGAAAATTTGGGGAGAGGGGGGGAGAGGGGTTTAGTTGGGTATTGCCCCCTTTGCTTCGGCGCGGGACCCCTTTGTCCGTTTTGTGAGTTTTTTAAGGGGGAGGGGGCTGGGTAGGGCTTAAGTGTAGGAACCCCTTTTTGGGGGGGGGAGAGTGGGGGGGGGAGGGGGAGTCGAGTGTCCCTCCCCCCTTTTACTGCCTTATTGCAAAACCGCTGCTCTCCCGCCGTGTTGTGTCAAAATTAAAAAAAAAAAAAAATAACCTTTTGATTTTCTGCAGGAAATACTTGCGTTTTTTGTGGGGGTTTTTTGCAGGATTTTGCGTTTGTTATTTCTTCCCCTTGGTTTTAAAAATCCGAAAAACCCCGTTCCTGTTTAGGTGGAAGTTTTTACATGACCTTTCGGTTTTGATTTTTTTTTTTTGTTCCTTGTTTATATGTGGGACCGTGATACTTATTGTTTTTTTTCCTGGGGTTGCTTTTGGGGACTTTTTGTAACCCCTTTTTTGATCGTTTGAAAACTTTTTCCCAGTTTGGGAAAACGCGTGTGTTATCCAGCTTTTGGGTTTTTTGGGAAGCTTTCCCCAAGCAAAAAGGGCCCTTGACTGATCGAGTGAATTGGTATAAAGGGATTTCGCTGTTCAAAAACTTAAGAGGATCTTCTCCGGCAGGGGCATTTTGTCTGTTTCGCAGCACTTCTTTAGAGTTAGGCAGAACCCCTGTGTAGTCATTTTTTCCTTAAAAAAAGAAACGCTTTGTTAGATAACAGTTTGATTTAGAGGGTTTGCTATTTTTGTTTGGGGGAAAAGAATTTCCAAATGTTTGGCCTTTATTGAATTCCGTATATTTTCCCTTGGGAAACATACTTGGGTGTTTTTGGGGGTACTTGGGTTGATATCTCAACTTTTATTTTTGGAAATACCCCCCTGACATCTTCTGAACTTAGGGGGAAATTTCTTGGAGTCGTAAAGAACTATTGTTGTTTGATCCCCCCAAATTTGCGCCGTCCCATAGCTGTTGGTTTTTGATCACTACTGTGTTTTTAACACCCTTTGTGTTTGCCTGTGGGGGACATTGCAGATTTTTCTTGGTTTTTTAATTTTGGTCATTTAGTAGTGACGTTCTCCAAGCGGGGTGTTTTTTTGTTGCACATAAGTGAACCTGTCCCTTTTCCTCACGGCTCGACTTTTTCCCAAATTGGGGCACCTTTTTCCTGTTGGGTTTTGATTCCACGTCAAGTGACCCCAAACCATGACCCTTCGATACCCCCCTTACTACTCGCCATGTATAAAAAAAAATTTAATTCGTTCCGGGTTTTTAGAAGCCCTGGTGCAGGCGACTTGGTATACCCTCAAAGGTTTTTTCCCGGTGCGCCACCCCCCCCCCGTCACCGTCATGCGGAATCTGGAGGGGCAAAGACTCCCCTGGGCTGCACCCTCCTGTAAGAGCACCAGATTTTCATTTCCCGGGCCCCCAACCGACTATGACCAAGAGAGCCCAAGGGTCCTTTCCCACCCGCCCGGGGAATCCTTCCCCCCCGTTACCCCCATTTCTCCGCGTTTTCCCCGGGACCCTTTCCTCCCCTTTGGAAAAGGGAAAAGGGGGAGAAAAGGGGGCCCCAAAGAAGAGAGACGTGGAAGAGGGAGATGGAGGAGAGGAGACGGAAAAGGAAGAGAGAACCAAAGAAGAGAGAGGGTGGAAAATGGGTGGGGGAAGAACTGAAAGAAAGAAAAAGAGAAAGGGAAATCGAAAAAGGGAAGGTCTGAGTTTGGGGCCCGTCTGGAAAAAGAACGTAAAAGGCAAAGGGAAGAATCCTTTCACTACCCCTGTTGGCAAATGGTGAAACCCCCACCCGGGGGAAAAAACATCCTACCCGGGGGGAGAGGATTCCTTTGGCCCCACCGAAACTCCGGGATCCTCCCTTCACTGGGCTGACAACATCGTACGTACTCGACACTTTGAAGTGATGGCCGCTGCTTAAAATCTTTCAGACAAAAAAAAAGGCACTGACCTGATTGCTAGCCTATGGGAAGGCAAAGAAGCTTTTGGGGGAATTCCGCCAGGTACTTTTTACCAGGACCCGAAAAACCCCTTCGGTCTCGCCACATTCTGACTCCCCGAATCTTACCGGGGAAAATTCCCCACCATGGGAAGGATTTTGATGAAAAATTTCAAAAAGTTTGGCGAACGCTTGAGAGCACCTTTGAAATTGGATCGGGCTTCGAAAATGGACATGAAGGGCTGTCTTTTACTCGAGCAGCTCCAATTTTCCCATCACCGGATCTGCAATTCAAGCTGGGGAGTCGCAACCGAAACCTCGCCCAGGCATCGGGGTCGCCGAAACCTTCGCGGACGCCAAGCGTCACTTTCGTCAGACCCCCTCTGGGGCCAAGGGAGAAGGAAAAGCAAACAGGGGGGTTAAAAGGAGCTCCCCCCGAGGCAGGAAACCCTTTCCGAGGAGTGTCTGGTCCCGGAACCCCGGGCTTGCTTCCCCTGTGGGAAGCGCGGACTGTCGTCCGTGGGCGTTTTCCCCAGAGGAAACAAGGGGGGAAGTTCCGGTGGTCTTCGAGTCACTGCTCCCACGGGGAGGAAGGGACTACCCCCGTTTCCCAATTTCCCCTTCCGTCGTGGGGACAGAAGATAGTCGAGGCAATCCGCGATAAGGTGCGCCGCCATCTTCGTGGACGGGAACATGCCCCAGGGGCGCCCTCCCGGGGCCATGTGCCCCGTAGCCGGGTGGAAGAGAAATTCCCAACATCAGAAATTTAGGGCCTTGTTAATATCCCACCCCCACTTTTAAGGCAAAGTTTGGGCCGTGCTTCAAGAACCCGCATATTCTCTCCCCATTGGGAATTCCGTTCGTTTTTTAGAGTGGGGGAAAACCCCGACGGATCTCACCTAGCTCCCCCCAGACGTGGGTTGCGGGGTAACACACGTTCTCACCAAGGAGAAAAAGTTTTTGGCCGTTAAAAAACCCCTTTCTCAGAAGCAGACGGTCACCCCGGAGCAGGGTACATCAAGTCACCCAAAACAAAATCCCCCCTAAACAAGGGTTTGACACTAGTGAGAAGGGGCCCCAAACGAAGGAGAGAACCCGTGGAGTTTTGCCAACGGAAGGGGGTTTGTACTTGCCGCTTTTGTCACTCCCACCTGCACCACGCAGTTTGGTGCCCAAAGGGACTGCGTAAAAACCCGTGTTACGACTGGGGGACGACACCCCGGCAGGGCCCTTTGGGGCCCCTCGACTTTGGGGGCGAGTCCCCGCAAAGAATTTTACTGGGCCCGGTATTGCCCCCTTTACGTCAGGAAAATATTTCCGGACATGCGAGCGTGCCAAAGGAGAGCCGAAAAAGGGTGTAACACTCGTGTGCCTTGGGGGAAAAATACCCTTTTAAACGGTACCCAATTTCCCCAAAATTGGGGTGGATCTGATCGGTCCCACGCCCAGCTTCAGCCGAGGCACAAGTATTTTTGGGATGGTGACTCCCCACGGGGGCCGGGAACAACACCTTTGAAGAGAATTTACCCCGGGGCTGTTTCGAACACTCGGAACATGTGGGTGGACTGGAATTCCTGATAAAATTTTTTCTGACCAGGGGACCCAGTCATGTCCGCTCATGTCAAGGGTATAAGCTTTTCCAGACCACAAGGGGGTGACCAGCCCCACCGCTCAGGGCCCAAAGGGGTCGTAGAGGTTCAAAGGGCTCTAAGCAAAATTGGGCGCCCTCTAGCGCAGGAACAGCCCAAGGTTGGGGTCGATTTTTTCCGCGTGCTATTTGCGTACGAGAGGGGCCTCAAGAGGCTTGGGGGGGCTCGCCATTCGAGTTCTCTATGGTCGCACAGTGAAGGGGCCCAAAGCTGTTCCCGCCAACAGTGGACCTCCGACAGTGCCCCGCCGGAATCCCAAAACACAGGGGGAATATGTCTCGCCCAAAGAGCGATCGCATCCACCTGCGAAATTTGCCCACGAAAATTTGGCCCAAGCGCAGGAGGGACAAAATGTATATGACAGGGAAGGGTGCCCCCGATGGGGACGAGCCTGGAGACGAAGTCCCGCTGCGCCCCACTCCCCCCCCTAAAAAGCTAAGCATCCTGGCAGGGTCCCCTTCCAGTTTCTGGCCGTGAGGGGACTGGGGGTTATGTGATACGTGGGGCGGGAAGGGCAAGTTGGGAACGCCAACCTACCAAAAGTATGACGCCGTGGCAATGCCCGGTGGCACCCCTATGGTGATTGAGGGGAAATGCGTGTGCCACCGTTTAGTTTGACATTTCCTGTTGGGTCTTCACAAGAAGAACATGGGGGACGTCAAACTCCAAAACCCCCTTTCGGAGAGTCAACGAAGTCAAGTGGGATTTTTGTAAGGAATACCAAAACACCTTTCGGACTTCCCCGAAGTGCAACCTGGGAACTTGGCACTTTTACCTAACCCAGGGAAAATCCCCTCAGGGTCAAACAAAATCCCAAAACCCCATTCCAAATGGATTAAATTAAGAAAAAAGATACACTCCATGTTGCAGATGGGTTATAGAACGGGGCAGTTCTCCCTATCTCCCCCCTACTTTTGAAAAGCAAGACCCACGGGAGATGAGGGTTTTTTGGGAGACTTCAGGAGGGAACAAACTTGAATTCATCAGAACCGTTTCCCGAATCGACAAGATCTTTTCACAATTAGCCAGGCGCGGTACTTTCTAAGATTGATCTCGCCAAAGGTTTGGCAAATTCTATGGACCCTTCGACCCCGGAAAAAACTGCGTTTACCACTCCAAGGGACGACCATTTTAAAGGCATGCCTTTCGGGGCTCAAAACGGCAGGGCCGTCTTTAGCAGGATCAGAGGATGATGCTGCAACCCCTCAACCCGCCTGAGGCCACAACACAAACAGCCTTCTGCTGGCAACAGAACATTGGCATCGACATGTGGAGGGATCCAGCCGTGTTTTCCCTCTCCGACGTGCACTAGCTGCAAGGCCAACCAATGCCAATGGGGAGGGGACATCGGTTCTTAGGGAAAGTTGTCGGGAGGGTTACCCCCCAACCGAACAAGACAAACGACCGGGGTAGAAGGGGGCAAAACCTCCCAGAACGAAAAAGGGGCTTCGTTCCCTTCCGGGGCCCTTGCGGCTATTACGGAAGTTCATCCCTCATTTTTGCGGAACGCCCAAAAAACCCCTGACCCAAAGACCTCAGCCCGGAAACCGAGACCCCTTTTTTGGAGTGCAGGCACTGAAGCCTTTAAAACCCGAAAAGGGGAGTTACCACCCGCCGTTCTGCAGCTCACGACCTGAGAAGCCTTTCGCCCGCGGGTGATGTTTTCCCAAAGTAGGTCTTGGAGCGGCTGTTACAAGACCAAGGGAACTCTTCCCCGGGCGTATCCAGAACAAATTGATGGCGCGAGAAAAATTACCACCCTATTTCAAGAGTGCTTTCTTGGTCTGGGGTACCCAGACGGTTCATCCAATTTGATTTGGAAGGAGTTTATCCTGGGGTCGGGGTCACCTTTTCCCCCCCAATACCTCCACAGAATCCGCCCGTTAGCAAAGGCTCATGGGGTTGGGCCCTGGAGCTTTAGAGTTAAAACCTTTCAGTTCCGTCACATTCCGGGAAGGGCAAAGTAGAGGGAGATTTCTTGATCGGGTAGAGTGATCAATTCTGAGTCCGTTCTTGAAACTGCTTTCCGGTATAGTTAAGGGGTTTAACCAATGTTGTTCGCGTTGGTGTGCATCCTGTTGCCTTCCGGGTCGCTTCGCATTATTTAGTGTCACTTTTTTGTCATAGGCTGGGGGTGTCCCATGCCCGGGCCGCTTTTTCTCAGGGGGTTGCACGAAATTTTTTTTGCCAGGGGGGAATATTAGGTGGGGAGATTTTCCCGTTCGTTTTTTTCCCCTCCGACGCAGAAACCCTCAATAGTTTTGGGTCCGTTTCGTTATTTCTTGTTTTCCAGTGTAGCCTTTCCCCATCCTTCCCCTCATTAGCGTTTTCATCATCCTCCCTCCACCTGTAACTGTCCACGGGGTTTCCCCCGAGGCCTCGCGGCAGGTTTTACACGCATGCCTCATTTTTCTCGGAACCGTGTTTTTTCTCACCCTAGAAACAAGCTGACGTTTTTTTTTCGCGGGGTCGTCTTTGGCACTTTGCGAAAGTCCAGCCTCGAGTCGAAGTCTACCCTTTTCCCTGGGAGCTTTTTGGGTTCGCTTCATTGCTGTTTGATTTCTTGTTGAAAACTTCACCCACCCTGGATTTCCTTCATTGATTGGGATAGGGGGTTTTGGGGGTTGGCGACTTGGGAGCCCTTCCTGCTAACCCCGGGCTGGGGGTTTTGGTCTCACGACATTCTTTTCCTCCGGGAGGTTGGGAGCCTGGGTTTGGGGACGCTGGTTCTTCAGTGGCAGAGCGTAGCATGCGGGTACTTTTTACAAGCCCCGTTTGGAATGACGTTTTGTTCCTTGAGATAGGGTTTTTGCTATTTTCCCCCGGTTAATGTAAAGCAAATCACTTATTCAAATTCAAAGGGGGGTCGTAATTCTTTTTAATCTTAGTTTCTCTCTAAAAGTTTTTCGTGTCTGCTGGTTTTCGTCTGCTTCTTGTGCAGGGGTTGTTTTAGTTGTCCTGCTAAAAATCTGTGAGGCGAGGGGATTCCGGGCGGTATGGCCACGATAGACAAAAGAATAAGTTTTTAAAGAAATTTAAAGGCCTCGACTTTTTAATTTTCCATACTATTTTCTTTTTGGTGGGAAACGTAAAGCCTAAGTCTTATTTTGTTGGAGAGTAAATTTGCTCGTGAGGGGGGAACCGCGGGGTTTTTTGGTTAGGGCTAAAAATTTTTCCGGGGTGGGTGTGGGGCGTCTCCCCCCTTCTTCCTACGTTTTCTCCTCCCATGTTTCGTTCTTCGTTTAATATAATTTTTTGTATGTTTTGCGGGTGAGTGTTCATTTAGCATAATCCATTTTAATTTAAAAAAGCAAAAAACCTAAGGGGGATAGTTGAAATATTTTGGTTTTTTTTTTTTTTAAAGGGGAACTGCCAGTGGTTTCCAAAATCAGTTTTTTATTTCGAGGGACGCCTACTTTTTCTTATTGGACGGACTCATTTTTTCTGCTTTCATTCTTCTATCGCTGCTTTCCTCCCTCTTACTCCTCGTACACTCTTCTTTTCTTGTCTCGACCAACGACACTACCCCTGACACTGACCAAACTGGAATCGTATTCCCAGCATGGTACTGACCCCAGCCTTAGGGCTTGTTTGTTTGCTTGTCGGGTTGTTTCTCCGGTGGTTGCGGTCTGGCTGATTCCTCGAACTCCCGGCCTACTTCCTCTTGGCTGCGGTGCTGGGGAGAGCTGCTGAGGCGACGGCAGGAGGGTGCTGTGACCTCCCACTGACGGCTGGAAGTCCCGACTTCATCAGACATCATTGGACTTGGACTTGGTTGACACAAGATGAGTGTACTGGTCGGAAGTGTCTGAGTGGAGTGGTAGTGGTCCAGGCCCCTCTGTCTCCTCTGCGTTTTTTTTTTTTTTTTTTTTTTTTTTTCCTTCTTTATTTTTTTTTTTCTTCTTCCTTTCCTGAAAATTCAGGCCCTGTGATGTGACCATATTTAGATTGTCTCTATTTCTTCTTTTCTTTCTAAGGGAAAATAGAGGTGTAATTTGGGGCATCCCGGGACGGGTGGACTTAACATTGTTTTCCTTTATTATTTTATTTTTGACCCCTATCTAGTAGTTAATCTCTCTGTATCTCGCTCTTCTTTCCTTCCTTTCTCCTGTGTTCTCTCTGTCCTCTCTCTTCTACCAGTGTTCCCACCCCACTTAGTGTGTGCAGTGTGAGTGTGTTGTAATGTGCAATAAATATTGTCTTTGAGTGTATGTCCTGGTCCTTGTGCTTTGTGGTGAGTGTGGTATGGGCCTGACTCCACTCTCCCTGTGGTTCGGACCGTCGGGACCCCTAGTACTTGACACACATATTGCGGTAAACGGTATTGGTTGTGAATTGCTTGTTGTTGTTTTTTCCATTTCGGCACATATATTGTGGTATAGGGTTATGGCTTTTTGATTACTTCTTTTCTTCCCTTTCGGTCAGATATTGCGGTATAGGTTTAAAGCCTGTGAATTGGTAGTTTTCTTACCTTTCGGTCAGATATTGCGGTATAGGGTTTAAGCCTGTGAATTGGTAGTTTTCTTACCTTTCGGTCAGATATTGCGGTATAGGTTTAAGCCTGTGAATTGGTAGTTTTCTTACCTTTCGGTCAGATATTGCGGTATAGGTTTAAGCCTGTGAATTGGTAGTTTTCTTACCTTTCGGTCAGATATTGCGGTATAGGTTTAAGCCTGTGAATTGGTAGTTTTCTTACCTTTCGGTCAGATATTGCGGTATAGGTTTAAGCCTGTGAATTGGTAGTTTTCTTACCTTTTGGTCAGATATTGCGGTATAGGTTTAAGCCTGTGAATTGGTAGTTTTCTTACCTTTCGGTCAGATTTTGTGGCTGTGAATGATTTGTTTTTTCCCTTTGGTCAGATATTGCAGTAAAGGGTCATGACTATGAATTGTGTTTTCTTCCCTTCGGTCAAATATTGTGTTATAGGGTTATGGTCTTGAATTGTGCTGTCTTCCCTTTTAGTTAGATCTGGCAATGTAGGGTTATGGCCATGAATTGCTGATTTTCTTCTCCTTTTCGGACAGATATTGCGGTATAGGGTTATTATGGCAATAAGTCGTGTTTCTTCCCTTTCGATTCAGATATCATAGTAAAGGGTTATGGCAACAAATTGTTTTCTTTCCTTTCGGCCAGACATTGCAGTGTAGGGTCAAGGCTGTGAATTGCTCGCTTTCTTCCCTTTAGGTCAGACATTGCTGTATAGAGTTACGGCAATAAATTGTTTGTTTTCTTCCCTTTAGGTCAGACATTGCAGTATAGGGTTACGGCAATAAATTGTTTGTTTTCTCCCTTTCGGTCAGATATTGCAGTATAGGGTTACAGCAATAAATTGTTTGTTTTCTTCCCTTTCGGTCAGATATTGCAGTATAGGGTTACAGCAATAAATTGTTTGTTTTCTTCCCTTTCGGTCAGATATTGCAGTATAGGGTTATGGCAATAAATTGTTTGTTTTCTTCCCTTTCGGTCAGATGTTAAGGTAAAGTGTTATGGCTGAACACGAATGGCGGCGAGCCATGGAAACAGTTATCTATGACTCATGAATTTGCACATAACACTTTAGGAGGAAAGGCGCCGATCGACGAGAAGCAAGAAATAAATGCCACAATTACTCGTTTTCATCGGTCAAGGCTTACAGGGGTCTCAGGTTCATAATTAGTGTTTGTTTCTTTTGATTCACTGTCTAGTGATCTAACAGCATGAATAACACTGGCCATTACTAGTTTTGACTTTTGTTTCCCCTCGCGTATACTTGTTACCTAGTTGGGCCCACGAACCATTTCTGGCAACCGTCAAACGACGGAAGATGGCATGGTTAGGCCACGTCATTCGTCACAACACCCTCTCCAAAACCATCCTTCAAGGTACCGTTGAAGGAGGGCGCAGACGAACTCGGCAGAGAAAGAGTTGGTCCAAAAAATGTAAAGGACTGGACCAAAATGACCATGCCAGATCTCCTCACGACAGCCACCAACAGAAGAGCCTGGAGAAAAACGGCGGCTGCTTCATCACGTCCCCCCCAACGACCGCAACGGTCACGGGAATGACTGACTGACTGATGCTTGTTGCTCAGTGTCACATGAAACCTGTCATCATTCTTGTTTTCTTGCAGAAAAGGAGTGTGCCCGAGAATAACTGTCACTTTCGGGCTTTTGAAGCTAAAAGGATCCCATACATTCTGGATCTATGTGTTCCAAGTCCTAAACAGCAACAACAACAATGACAACCGCAATAATAACACAACAACAACCAGCCAAACAAACAAAGTAAAAATCATACTACGACCATCTGAAGGGAGAATTTAGCTGCCATGAGAATGGGTCACTGGTCATGCTGCTTACAGTCCCATCCCACCCCAGCCGCGCCTCCCCCTCCCCCTCCCCCTGCACTCTTTACTCCCCTATCTCCTGTTGACAATGATTCTAAGAGGACCCCAGAAAATACTCCACCAACTTCCGAGCTGAGCGAGAAGCTCTCTGTGAGCAGCCACAACAGTCTCGCAGAACTCCACACGAACAACAGGGCAGGTGGTGGTGTTCTCAGACGCTCTCTCCGTGCTCCAAGCCCTCAAGAACTCCCGCTGCAAAAACAGAACCATCTTACTTCAGCCCTTGTTGCCCTGAGTGCCAGAGTGGAGAAAGTGGTGATACAATGGGTACCAGCACACTGTGGCATCAGAGGCAACGAGAAAGCGGACATTCTGGCAAAAGACGATGCACAGAAGGAGCAGGCCAACAACCTGGTGTCATACGATGAAATCAAGACAATCATCAAGGCACAGCAAGAAATAAAGTGGCGCCTCCAGCACCCCAAATACAACCCAGAAGACAAATACCATTTGCTGGGACGACGGGAACAGGTCAAGATCTTCCGCCTGAGGACTGGACACAATCGCCTACACCACCACATGCACACAAAATTTGGCATTGGACAGAATGGAGAGTGCCCTTGTGGTGACGGACCAATGAAAACCGACCACATCCTTCAAGACTGTATACGCATGCAGCATCCAGAAGGAAGTACTGGCCAATACCAACAGCAGTGGAAGCCAAGTTGTACGGCACCCTGGAGGAGCTGCGGTGGACGGCAGCCTTCATCGAAGACACCGGGCTGCTCATCTAACGGGAGGCGAACGAGGAAGAAGAAGAAGAGGACCCCTTTTGAAAAGAATACTGACGCTCGTGAAAACAGAACATTATGACCATATTTTAGGTGAGGTACTGCTGCTTTTGTGAAATGTTGTCGCTTAGAGAGCCAACTTTCACATGAAACCACTATAGAAACTGTGCCTTGCACAAATGAGTACAAAGCTTACTGAACGAAACCCAGTTACCTTCGCTAGGGTAAGGCGTACCGCTATTAATGGCGAGTGATTTAGACCGTTACTATTGGAACTGGTACATTCGTTTGGCTTTGTACAATACGTAGAAAAGCAATATGAAAAGAAAGTACTGTAAGAAAGTCAAATTTAGTTAAAGCTGCATTTTACTTGGTTTGCTTTTTTGCTTCGATGTTTCTTGATTTTTGGGTTTTTATATTTCGTGTAACAAATGTGTAGGCTATGGGCGAGACTTACAGAAATGCTGCTGATGTTTTGACTTTCTGCGCACCTGTATGCTTAAATTGTCCGATAAAAACCAGCAAACAGACAAAGAGTTCTGTCAGCAGAATAAGATTCAGATTAAATAAAATCAGTAAGTAAAGAATTATCAAGAGGAATTTGCTTGAGGCTTCATCAATGATACATAAGAGGGATGTGTGTGTGTGTGTGTGTGTGTGTGTGTGTGTGTGTGTGTGTGTCTTTGCGCGCGTGCGTGTTTGTGTGTGTGTGTGTGCTTTGGAGGGGACTGTTTACCTCTGTCTGTCTTCATTCTCTCCCCAGGGAGAATGAGTTAATTAAAGAAGTCAAGTTAACAATGAGAAATCAAAAGAGCCAGATATATGGGGGTGAGGGAAGAAGGGGTGGAGGCTCAAGGTGGTGGTAGTGTTGGTGGTAGGAAAAAACAATATGGATGTGATGAGGTTACAGAAAGAGAACGAGAGAGAGAGAGAGAGAGAGAGGAGGAGGGAGGAGGAGGAAAAGAAGGGAGGAACGAAGATGGAGGGGGGAGGGGGGGATGATGGTCAATCAAATCCGATCGCGTGGCTATCGCAGAGAGCGGAACGAACAAGACATTGGCCCCACAACGAGCTCCCCCGGGTATTGCACGGTGCAAATCTCTAATGGTCCGTGACCCCCGTTAAGTAGAGGCCCCTTGGGGGTGTAGGGTGGATGGTGCTATGGAGGCAGAGTGGGGTGGGGGATGAGAAGAGGGAGAGAGTAGGTGGTGTGAGAGAGAGAGAAGGAGGAGAGAAAAGAAGACGGAGGGAGGTGAGAGTGAGGTGGAGAGAAAATGAGAGAGAGAGAGAGAGAGAGAGAGAGAGAGAGAGAGAGGAGGTAGGGAGAGAGGGGGTGGGTTGGATGGTCCGGAAATATAGGTGGGATGGGGAATAATATCATGAAGGAGAGGCGTGGAATCTACAAACTTGCAGTGAATAAGCGCATGGATGCGTATTAATACAACGCACGCTCGCCACACACACACACACACACACACACACACACACACATTTGTTTTCACTGACACTGCGTTCCACCGACGCCAAGCAAAGCTGAAGCTGTATATGAAATCCATTGTTGATAAGTTCAAGGCCGGAAAAGCGAAGTTACTAACCATGCTTGCAGGGGGAAATTTATGCAATCAATTCAGCGCAAGCTCAAGACTGGCAGAACATGAAAAGTCCAGGAGGCAGTGGAAGGCTAAAGGAAAGCCTCAAGATCAGGAAACACCCAGAACAACAGATAGGGACTGGGATCAGCAAACAGGAGGTGGTGGTCAAGGATGAAGAGGAAGCAAACACGTAGTAATATGGGGCGAAGAAAGAACAGGATTCCAGAAGAACCCAGAAGGCAGACCAGCCAGGCCAACGAAGGTAATGGACTAGGTTGGAAAGCACAACCCAAAGAAGTCTACGCTGAATTTAAATGTGGCATATAGCCCTCTAAACATCAGCTTTAACCTCAAACCTGTGGACAGCCTCTTGTTCTAAAATATCTGTCAGGTAAAACGAGTTTCAGGCAAATTGGTGCCGACCTAAGGAAGGTACAGATGGAGGCACAGCCGAGTGCTGCAAGTCATCGCGCATGCGGTCAATACTGCCAGAAGAAACACCACGCCAACAAAGGCTCTAGCAATGGCATTCTACACGGCAGGATGCACCAAATCACATTCTGGAACAGCTGTGACATCAGGAGCATGGGAGCAGGACTTGCTGCATTGAAAGGTAGTGCACATCAGACATTCCAGAGTGTGAAAGCCGTCCAGAAATCATCAGGAAAAGTTGCAAGTTATCAGATATAGTGATCCATTCACGCACATCGAAAGAAATAACTCTGTTCGAACTCATTGTTCCATATGAAAGCAGAATGGTGGAAACTGACGTCTACAAGACTACAGTCTAGCTACAGCTTGAGGGAATCTGGCTTCCAGGCCAAAATTCTCCCCATGAAGGCTGTAAAAAGAAGGTTCCAGGGACATCAAAGTCATGATAAAGCTCTCAGTAGCTGGAAACGAGAGGACCAGAACCCTAAGACCACATCAGGAGCAGTTGAAAGGAGTTCCAGCTGGATCTGGTTGAGAAGGAACAAAACTGAGCTAGAAGTGACTTCACTTGCTTACTTCACCACGGACGATGAACTCTGCTAGGTTTGGCAGACATATCTAGATGTGTACTGTCTTTGTTCTATGTTTCGTAAAATGTTTACTTATTTCTGATTCTTCGCTGGGCAGAAACTGCATTGAATATTTTTTTACTTAAAAAAAATGAAATTTAAGCTAATATATGTCGTCATGCTTGCACAAAATGTAATTCAGTATATTTCTAAAACAATAACTGCTAACATTATTAAGAACTTGTCAATTTTAATATATTGAAAGCCTTGCTGGAACTCATTTTCGCCATAATTACATTCTTTATAATCCATGCAGGGATTGGCTTGAGAGGTTCGATCAATAGGAATCATTCTGCCAAGTTTGGTTCTGCTAGCGCTTGTAATTGCCGAGAGAAGGCCAACAATAAAGTTACACACACACACGCACGCACGCACGCACGCACGCACGCACGCACGCACGCGCACACACACACACACACACACACACGAGAATGATGATGATTTTCAGAAACCATTTGCTAAATATGTACCTGAATGCACGTGTCCCTAAGGACAATTTCGTTGTATTACTGGTTTGTTGAGAGCTGCAAATGTCGCCGCCTATCAACCAAATAACGAAGAAACATATTGTTGTTATCACTTAAAACACTGTACTCAATAAAATCGCAGAAGTTTTTCTTTTTGTGTGAAATCCGCTAAAACCGCCATGGCAGTATGAACGACCATTGTAAAGTCACGTTAGGGAATAACAGATGTAAGATTAACATCCCTGTGGACTGTAGAACACATCATTACGATTTTAAGCTGGTTCGAATTTGTATTGTTTCCCCTGAGAAAGTAACGTATTGCTATTTGATGTAGCAACTCTCCCAGTCCATTGTGACAGGAAGTGCGTGTGCGCGTACACGAACTAAAGAAACATAACGTGGATACTACGAATGTCATCAATGACCCTACAGAGAGAGAGAGAGAGAGAGAGAGAGAGAGAGAGAGAGAGAGAGAGAGAGAGAAATCATGTTGCTTATAGCCCAGCCGACCGCAAAGGGCCACATCAGGGCTGGAGAGAGAGAGAGAGAGAGAGAGAGAGAGAGAGAGAGAGAGAGAGAGAGAGAGAGAGAGAGAGAGAGAGAGAGAGAGAGAGAGAGAGAGAGAGAAGAAGAAGAAGAAGAAGAAGAATGTTATTTTATGACGATCACTTTTATCATGGGGGCGAAGGAAAACGGCAAAGTGAAAAAGGGCACAACAAAATATCCCTCCCCCACCCCGAAAGCAGCTACAACCACGTCGGATATAAATATTCTCTTCTCTTCCTCTTGCACCAAACGTCTTTGTTTTTCATCTATGTCGCTGTTGTTTCTACACATTAACGTATGTGCCTGGTTATGTGATGTGTCAAATTCTATATACTCCATTACGTTTAATACTTAAGAAGATAGTAATTAACTTGCTGGGAGAAAATGATCCCAGTCCTCACTCTCAAACGCCCCAACAGAAAAAAGGACGATCAGCGCTGTAGAGCCGTCACTGCCAAGTTACTTCCCTTTCCTATAATCTGCCACAGCGGCGGGCAAGGGCGATAAGTAACGCACCTCGCTCGCTGCCTTTCCCGTCCAACAGATTGATTTTGGCCACGGCTTCATAAAAAAGCGGGAGTGAACGGAGTCAAGGCTGCGGAACGAAGTGAACGAGGCTAACGGAGGGGGTTTTATGGAGATGGAAATCACAAGTCGAAGCGCTCTCTCTCTCTCCTTTTTTTTTCTTTTATTCTTTCATTCTCTTCTTTCTTTTTCTTCCTTTCTTTTTATCCCCTCTGGCGTGGGGCCTTTTTATGTGGAAGACTGGCTGTAGAGACCTGCTGTATTTGGCTCTAGCTGGCTTTAAAAGCCCTCATAACGATTTTTCTTCGTTGAAAAGACTCATTTTCATCCAGAAAACAATGATGCATGAAAACACTGGCGTTGCTGCTTCATGGATACTTCATTTGTTTTTAGGAATCATATCTATCAGTTTTCGGGATTCATAGCATTTGTTTTCATAGGAATCCTGTGTGACCGCCATATCAAGTTGGAAAAAAAACACGAACAAAAAGCGTAGCTGTAGACTAAGCCTTGTGTTTCTTGGTGTCATCAGTATCACTCCATGGACTATAGTCAGCCATGAGTTGACATTCACAGTAACAATGTCATCCCCATGTTGACAGTCACAGTAACAATGTCAACCCCATGTTGACAGTCACAGTAACACAGTCACCACCATGTTGACAGTCACAGTAACACAGTCATCCCCAGGTTGACAGTCACACTAACACAGTCACCACCATGTTGACAGTCACAGTAACACAGTCACCACCATGTTGACAGTCACAGTAACACAGTCATCCCCATGTTGACAGTCACAGTAACACAGTCATCCCCATGTTGACAGTCACAGTAACAATGACATCCCCATGTTGACGGTCACAGTAACACAGTCATCCCCATGTTGACAGTCACAGTAACATAGTCATCCCCATGTTGACAGTCACAGTAACACAGTCACCACCATGTTGACAGTCACAGTAACACAGTCATCCCCATGCTGACAGTCACAGTAACACAGTCATCACCATGTTGACAGTCACAGTAACACAGTCATCCCCATGTTGACAGTCACAGTAACAATGCCATCCCCATGTTGACAGTCACAGTACCATAGTCATCCCCATGTTGACAGTCACAGTAACAATGTCATCCCCATGTTGACAGTCACAGTAACACAGTCATCCCCATGTTGACAGTCACAGTAACACAGTCATTCCCATGTTGACAGTCACAGTAACAATGTCATCCCCATGTTGACAGTCGCAGTAACACAGTCATCCCCATGTTGACAGTCGCAGTACCAATGTCATCCCCATGTTGACAGTAACAGTAACAATGTCATCCCCATGTTGACAGTCACAGTAACACAATCATCCCCATGTTGACGGTCACAGTAACACAGTCGTGCCCATGTTGACAGTCACAGTAACACAGACATTCCCATGTTGACAGTCACAGTAACACAGTCATCCCATGTTGACAGTCACACTAACACAGTCACCACCATGTTGACAGTCACAGTAACACAGTCACCACCATGTTGACAGTCACAGTAACACAGTCATCCCCATGTTGACAGTCACAGTAACACAGTCATCCCCATGTTGACAGTCACAGTAGCAATGACATCCCCATGTTGACGGTCACAGTAACACAGTCATCCCCATGTTGACAGTCACAGTAACATAGTCATCCCCATGTTGACAGTCACAGTAACAATGTCATCCCCATGTTGACAGTCACAGTAACACAGTCATCCCCATGCTGACAGTCACAGTAACACAGTCATCACCATGTTGACAGTCACAGTAACACAGTCATCCCCATGTTGACAGTCACAGTAACAATGTCATCCCCATGTTGACAGTCACAGTACCATAGTCATCCCCATGTTGACAGTCACAGTAACAATGTCATCCCCATGTTGACAGTCACAGTAACACAGTCATCCCCATGTTGACAGTCACAGTAACACAGTCATTCCCATGTTGACAGTCACAGTAACAATGTCATCCCCATGTTGACAGTCGCAGTAACACAGTCATCCCCATATTGACAGTCGCAGTACCAATGTCATCCCCATGTTGACAGTAACAGTAACAATGTCATCCCCATGTTGACAGTCACAGTAACACAATCATCCCCATGTTGACGGTCACAGTAACACAGTCATCCCCATGTTGACAGTCACAGTAACACAGACATTCCCATGTTGACAGTCACAGTAACACAGTCATCCCATGTTGACAGTCACACTAACACAGTCATCCCCATGTTGACAGTCACAGTAACACAGTCATCCCATGTTGACAGTCACAGTAACAATGTCATCCCATGTTGACAGTCACAGTAACACAGTCATCCCCATGTTGACAGTCACAGTAACACAGTCACCCCCATGTTGACAGTCACAGTAACACAGTCATCCCATGTTGACAGTCACAGTAACACAGTCATCCCATGTTGACAGTCACAGTAACACAGTCATCCCCATGTTGACAGTCACAGTAACACAGTCATCCCCATGCTGACAGTCACAG
>CM031612.1:62016152-62026152 GCA_018398815.1 Conus ventricosus
AGTGGATGCGTCTCTGTGAGTGTTACTCAAACTTCTGACCAACACTGCAGGTGTCTGTATCTCTCGGGTCTGGTTGACGCCGGGATATATTATGAAAGTAAGCGTAGAGTACAGCCCTGTCATGTGGTCTCAGACCGGATTGGAAATCCGTAGAATCATCTTTATCATCCTCATTTTCATCGATCAGCTTAAAAAAAAAAAGTCTCAAATTCTGTGGCCCTTCATGCCCTGCTCTCATGGTGACCTCAGTTTTGATGTCCTCTTCACGTCTTTTGATTTGATTTGGCCTTGCTTTGATTCCGTCGGTGTCACCGGTATCGGCGACTCCATATGGGGGCTGTCGTTGGACGAACACGGTGGCGCCCTCCGGAGGGAGAGCTCACTCACGCCAGCTCTGCGACCAAGCAATTGTTGTCATCAGTAGGGGGCTTAGTAGGTGGTACCTGCGTATGTTGGATCAGAACAGGCGCCACTGAATACCACCGAAGTGACTCGGTAGCAGTGCAGTGTCTCCTCCGGTGGGTTGCCTCTTGACGACTTGACGTTGATTGCTTTCAGTGGATTGCCGGTGCCGGGGCTGCGACGGGCCGGGGAAGGCTGCATCTGTGGACGGGGTGTCGGAATGAGCGGTGTGGGTGCAATGCCGCTGAGGTGGTACAGAAGGCCGGAAAAAAAAAGAAACAGAAAGAAAGAAAGAAAAAAATGGTCTGATGTTGAATTGACGACAGGGATTAGTTGTCCCATGTGCTCACTGGCTATTGAAGATGAACAGCATTTTTTGTTTGGTTGCATTGCCTATGAAGGGGTCAAATTTGAATGTAATTTCTTCAAAATGCCTTGTGCGAACTTTCATGATCTAAACAGCATTACCTCCTCAGACAACAATCAAAGAATTGTCTTTGGTGACTTTTTTAACGAAAGCCTGTCATTTTCGGCAGAAATCAGCCTTTGCTTCTTCTAGATAATCTTCGGTACTATCAAGAATGTTACATGTTGTTTGCGTAGAGATCTTGTAGATGTAATGAATGGTCGGGTTGGGATGATTATCTTTTAAAAAAGTTTTCTTCTCATTTTTGTCGCTGAAGTAGTTGTGGTTGTTTTTGTTCTATTTTGCCTTTTTCTGTCATGAGTCAGATACTGGCATACCAGTCTCATTTGAAGTATTGAAGTGCATGTGCAGTAATCCAATTCGAGACCTTTTTTTTTTCAACTGGTATTCGCACTGTAGGAGTGCTGTTGTTTGATAATCTTTCCATTTGTACCCCCTTGTCAAGAGGGCTAGTAGCCAGTGTCAATGAAATCTGTGTGTGTGTGTGTGTGTGTGTGTGTGTGTGTGTGTTTGTGTGCGTGCGTGCGTGCGTGCGTGCGGTGTGTGTGTGTGTGTGTGTGTGTGTGTGTGTGTGTGTGTGTCTCTCTCTCTCTCTCTCTCTCTCTCTCTCTCTCTCTCTCTCTCTCTCTCTCTCTCTCTCCCCCCAGTCTATGTGTCTGTCTCAAGCCCTTTATGTGTGTGTGTGTGTGTGTGTGTGTGTGTGTGTGTGTGTGTGTGTGTGTGTGTGTGTGTGTGTGTGTGTGTCATTGAATCTCCGATACATGAGATGAGTGTTGTCTGTAACGGCCAGAGGGAATTCCGTTCTGATCACATTCAGCGATCATTTTCCCCATGCGTCAGTAACGTTCTCTGTTTGGTAGATGAGGCGGTGAAACAGTCTGAACGAACTGCATGTGAACGAGTAGTATGAGGCGGTGAAACAGTCTGAACGAACTGCATGTGAACGGCTAGTATGAGGCGGTGAAACAGTCTGAACGAACTGCGTGTGAACGAGTAGTATGAGGCGGTGAAACAGTCTGAACGAACTGCGTGTGAACGAGTAGTATGAGGCGGTGAAACAGTCTGAACGAACTGCGTGTGAACGAGTAGTACTGCGTAGGCCCGTCGCTGCTGACAAAGCGTAACTCTCATGTCGATGGTCTCCTTGTATGGGAGATCACAAGATTCAAAAGCCAATGACCACATTTATCCCGCATCGCTGACTGAACGTAACACTGATAAAGTCCTATAATCCGTCTGTACCGACCGTCTGGCGGAACTAATACCATGTCTTTTAATTTTTGTTTTGTTTGTTCATTTTCCGCTCTCAGTCACCTCGTTGTGAAAGTAACACTGATGTTGATGGTCTTCTAGTATGGGAGATCACGCGCTTCAAAACCCTGTAAACAACTCACCCCGCAGAGCTGACTGAACATAACTCTGATGGTGATGGTCTTCTTGTATGTGAAATCACTGGCCCCAAAAGCCTATAGACGCATTTAACCCGCGTCGCTGACCAGCGTAACTGTCGATAGTCTTCATCGATGGGAGATCACACTCTTCAGGCATGTTCACACTGCAGCAGTGCTTTAATGTAACTCTGATGTCGATGGTTTTCTGGCATAGGAGATGACAGTCTCCACAATCCTACCGTATGGCGAAAGCTTGGCTGTGTCAGGACTGGCACTGTCTTTATCTGTCCGTGGGCAGGGGTGGTTGGGTCTGTGGGGTGTGCTCGGCAGCTGGAGGGTGGTGTTTTTCGCCGGTGGGCTCTGCAGTCATGAAACACGGGCTGGTACACCCATGGGGATGCTACTTTAAGGCTGTTGTGAGTTGCATCCTGTAGTCTGATTTACCTCTGTTCAGGAGCAGTTATGTCCCTTGATATCTTAATGGAGTGTCCAGCGCGTGCCTGTACCCATTGTCAACACAGCGCAGGCCTCCAAGGGTGGTACAGGACTGCTCTAAAGGCAGATGAGGACAGTGCTTCTCTGGGTCCTCCCCAGCACCTTCGGGTGTTTCTTTTCTTCCAAAATCCTACAAGCACATTCATCCTGCAGTGCTGACTTAAAGAAACTCTGATACCAATAGTCTTCTGCTATGGGAGATCATCAGCTTCAAAAGTCTTTAAACATATTCACCACACGGCGCTACCTGAACTTAACTCTGATGTTGATGGTCTTCTTGTCAGCTTGGGGGAAATTGTGACAATTACTCCGTTCATATCATAGCAGTTGAAAACAGTGATTTTCACACATGTTGTTGCTTCACTTTTGTTTATGGTTTTCGTCCAGCTATGAAGGCAAAGCGATAGCTGTGACGCAATATGCGTACGCACGAGTATCATTGCTTAGAATATCAGCCTTAAAAAACTGTTTTGCAAAGGTACAGAGATCCGACAGCCAGAAGTACATGACATATTTAGTTGTTTTCATTGCTTTGATGCATTATATGTTGTTGCACAAACCAGTGAAAATGATTTCTGTTTGTTATTAGAACAGTATAGACATCACTTATCTTTTGATGAGGATTATTCTTCTCAATATATGCTGTCCTGAAAACGCCGATTATGGCTGTTGACTACGAGAATATTCTTCTGACCCCTCCGGCAAGTTTCATGCCATCTTGAGAACCCTTGTAGTAGCCTTACTCTCACTCACGTTGTTCAGACTACCCTCACATGCAGCCACACCCAGACTCGTCTTGTCGCAATTCCAGTGTCAGCCGTCCACATAGAGCTATGCACGTCTTGTTGTGTTGAGGCCGGATAGATTAGCAGACACGGGATGTCACAGTTCTTGGGCCATCATTATTAGTATTACTGATGAAATTATTATTGAATTATCATTATCATTGAATCATTTATATCATCACTATCATCATCATCATCATCATCATCATGTTGTTTTATGTTTATCTTTAGAGGACTGTTGCGCAAACAATGTGTCACAATACTCTGCCATGTACGAGGAAATCTTTCTCTCTTTCATTTTTTCCCCCTCCCCTACCATTTGTCTGAACATAATCTTGGGCGACCTATTTTTACCGGGGGATGACCCTTTTGATCGTCTCTACAACGAACGGATTTCTTCACAAGCACGCTCGTCACACGTTTCAGCTTTCATTGATAAAGAGTGAAGAACAGCTTAGGCCCCTGTCACATTACAGCGTGTTTACCAACGTATGAAAAGTGGTCAACACGTCGAGACACGTCCCTGAAAATGCATACACGCTCATTTCTTGGACGTGTTGGGGTCGTGTGCGTAACTTACTCATAACTTATTCATAGCGTATTAGTCAGCGTGTTGCAACTTGTACCCCAAAAGTTGAACTTATGTGAGCGTATTGGGAACGTGTGCATAGCGTGTATGGAACGTGTGCAAAATATCTCAGCGTACTGTACAACTGCCAGCGTGTGGGGAACGCTAGTGTAGCGTGTGCAGAGCGTGTTGAGCGTGTCTGGAGCGTTCTTGTAGCGTGTGCATAACGAGTGAGTAGCGTGTGCAGCGCGTTAGTAGCGTGCACGTGACTTGTGTATAAAAGGAGCGTGCAGCAGAACGTAGCAAACACAGCACATTCAGCAGTCGCAGAGATCACATCTCTCCACGAACATCATTCTAAGAAGTTTTATATGTTATATTATTATAATATAATATCGTCCTCATGCCAAAAGGAAAGACACTGGGTGTAAGAAAGCCTGCAGATGGAAGGCGTGGCCGGTCCTGGCAGAAGACGCCGCCACCTGAAGAGACCCATGAGACCCCTGAAGTTGTGATGCAGCCTGAAGCCAGCCAGGAAGCCAGCCTTGAGAGACGGTCCTCCCAGTCATCCAGACAGTCCTCACGGTCATCCTCTGCAGCCTCTGGTGCCTCCATAGCCGCCAGTCAACCACCCAGCCAGCCACCAAGTCAACAGCAGAAGAAGAAGAGGGTTAAGCGAACCGAGTTTACCCTGAACGCTGAGCAGGAGAAGGCCATGTGTGAGTTCCTACAGGAGAACCCCATCTTGTGAGACACCAAATTGACCAACTACTGGCGCACTGACCTGAAGTCCAAGCTGTGGGAAGACCAGGCCACCAAGCTGGAGAAGACTGTGGAACACCTGAAAGGCTGGTTCAAGTCGCTGCGTGATGCACACACTCGCCTGGACAAGAAGTCGGGGGCAGGCTTGCTTTTGCCAATTATGTCAGGGACAGTTTGATCTCTATGTCAAGGGACAAGTTCAAGAAAGCAAGATCCCAGATCAACAAGGTGCTCAGTGACCTCTTGGAGGAAGACAGTGGTGATGAAGACTTGCCTACAGTGTCTGCAGTTGTCAATCCTGCTCGCTGCACCTCCGCTCCTCCACCTGATACCTACTCCCTCACTAGTAGCAAGAGTGAACTTTACCAGCCCCCTCCCCACATGTGGCGGCATCGTGCTCCTAGAGCTTCTGTCTGGCAGTCACAGTCATCTGACTATGTTCAGCAGTACTTTAAGGAACCCCTCATACCGGCGTTCCAGCAACAGTCCATGCAGCAGCAGCAGCCCATGCAGCAGCCACAAGAGTCACCACAGTCCATGCAGCCGCTTAGACTTCAGCCCCTAGTCAACCGACGTCCCCCTGCAGCAGCAGCTGGGTCAGAGAGACAGTTACAGGCCAGCACCTCTCCTGGGGTATCCTCTGTTATCAGCACGGCCCACCAGGTTCTCGACCTCGGCCAAGGCACCACCAGTCCAGCAGCAGTCGCTACAAGCCAGGATGCTGGTCAGGGACTTTTGAACTTGTCAATCTCAGGACTTTCAGGACTTTCAACAGGTGGCATGTCAGATATATATTCCCCTTGGACTCGTCTCCACTTGGCGACAAACCAGCACACCAGCAGCAACCAGCAAGCAGCTGGACACCCCACCAGAACCCGGAGAGAAGAAGTGAAATTATAGACTCTAATACAGAGACAGTGAAATGTTGTTATTGATGTTCCCTGAGAAAAATAAAGAGTTGTAAATACAACTAAAAAATAAAAAACAAAATAAAGGAAATAATAAAAAGAAATTAAAAAACAAGATATATAAGAATAATAAAGTGTGGAAACGAACCAAAAAAAAATAACGTGTATTGTATAGTAGAAACAGTATTTTATTCACCTTACTATACAATACACGTATTTTTTCTTTCATGTTCACACGTTACTATTATTATATTTCTTTTGTATTTATATTTGTTTTATTATTTCTTTGATTAATTTATGAAAAGAAAAGAAATATAATAATAATAATAAAGTGTTGAAACAATATTTTATTGTTCTTACTATCCATTTCAGGTATTATGTTTTTCGTTGCCACACGTTATTTTATTATATTTCTTTTTTATAAATGGAAAAAATAAAACAAGCCCCCTCACAAAATACATACAATTTACAAAATACGACTTTATTACAACGTGTACATTTTATTACAATTATATTTATTTTTCATTAATGGAAAAAAAATAAAACAAGCCCTCTCACAAATATACATACTGTTTTTTAAATACAACTTTATTACAATGTGTACATTTTATTACATTTTTTTGCCACAACTGGCATATTTTAATATTTGTTTCTTTCATCATTTATTTTTATTTACATTGCAGTTTTTTTTTTACACTTTCTTACAATATGTACATTTAAATGAGTCTGGCTTCTTGAGGACACTATATCATCTTGTTCTGCCACGCCACCGCACCAACTGGTGAGTTGAGCCAGTGTTTCAGAAGGTTTCTCTGCTTCTTTCCTTCTTTTGAGGCAATGTTGGGCCCACTAACAACCTTGGTGTCCTCCAGGTTACAACTGTCACGCCAGGCCCCTGGAACAAACTCTTCCGTGTCATCTTCTGGTTTGTCAAGCTGCTGGTTCTGCAGACCTGGATATCTAGTTCGCATCAAGTTGTGAAGGATCAAGCATGTCTTTACAATGAGCTTCACAGTCTCTGGCTTGTGTTGCATGATGGTCAGCAACAATTGGAATCTGTTGGCTAGGATTCCAAAGGCGTTTTCAACAACTCTTCTTGCCCTGGAGAGTCTGTAGTTAAAAATTCTTTCATCATTGCTGAGGCCTCGGAGACTGTAGGGCTTCATCATTGTCTTTCTCAGGGCAAAGGCATCGTCACCAACAAAGAAGTAAGGCATGTCTTGGGTATCATGTGGCAGAGGTTCTGGGTCAGGGAAGCCAATTGTTCCATCTTCCACACACTTCTTTAGTTCACTTTCATTGTAGATCTGTGCATCTGATACCGACCCTAGGCCCCCTATATCTGCCAAGAGGAATTTGTAGTCTCCATCCACCAGAGCCAGCAGGACAATGGAGTAGAAACCCTTGTAGTTGTAGTACAGGGACCCACTGTTCGGAGGAGCTCGACAGGCCACATGTTTTCCATCCAGAGCTCCACAGGTATGTGGAAAGTTCCATCTGTCGTGGAACTTCTCTGCAACATCACGCCAAACTTCAGGAGTACTTGGACACACCATCAGGTCATCCACATACTCATCTACAATAGCTTGGCAAACTTCTCTCACCAGCACGGACTGTGTGTTGTGAGGGACCCTCCAGCCAAATTTCAGGGAGGCATACTTGTTGCCGGAGGCCAGATGCCGCAACGTGATGGCCAGCTTCATACCTGGTGGCAGTGGCTCTCTGAAGGGGGTGTGTTGCTTGGTAATCTTGGGCTAACTCTTTCCAGCGGCTCATCAAACATTTCTGGTGGCATACGCATGAAATTCTTGAATGAGGCCTGGTCTTCATTTCTCAGCTCCATCATCAACTGGTCATAGAGGCCAAAGTTATGGCGCCTGGCAATCCAGCCTCTGACCCAGTGTCTTCTCTTCTGGGCATGTTTTCTTCTGCTGTTCGTCTTCTTCATTTCAAGGTACTGGTGCAATGTCAACTTGACAAGGTTTACATGATGCTGGAGGGCAGCTAAGTAGTACTGGATATTCTCAGGATCTGGCATCTTCAGGAACTTCAAGTTCTTCAAGGAAAATCAGGTTCTCCTTCTGTATCAGGATATCTTCTGGAGCTCTGCACACTCCGGAATCTCGATCGTAGCTGATTTCCATGTGTGGGGGTACTCTTTATATAGGCAGAGCCGGGCATAAGTCCTCAAACGTCATGCCTAAGTTCCCTGTAAGTTCTGAGTAAGTTCTGGGTCGCCAGATACACGTTGCACACGTTCCAAGCACATTGTACACGTTCCAAACGCGTTGTACACATTGCAACACGTTCATATAAGTTGTAAAGACGTCAGAAGAACGTTCTGTAGACGTTATATACGTTCCACATAAGTTGATACACGTTAGAGATAAGTTCCGCATAAGCTGGATGTAAGTTCGACACAAGTTCCTCAGCCGTTCTGAACTCGCCAGGCACAGGTTAGGCACACGCTCTAGGAGCATTCAGCAGCCTGGGGACGTGTGTGAACGTGTTGAACTTATGCCTAACGTGGGCCTAACTTGTGTGTAACTTACTTCAACTTATTTCTAGCGCATAGCGGGCGTGTTAGCAACACGTCGACACACGCCGAGAAATTTTGTGCATGCACAAAACTTTCTGGACACCTTGGCGTGTGCCCAAGTACGTCGAGGAAATACAGCGTGTTTCAGCGGTACTGGAACTTATGCCCAGCGCTCTTGGAACTTATTTCAACGTGTCTCAACGTGTCCCCAAAATTCCCAACACGTCGGCACACGTCGGGAGACACGCCCTAGTGTGACAGGGTCGTTAGCAGTTTAATTCAATCATGTCGTTGACTTACCTCGCTGGTCGCTAAACTGAGATGTGCAGTCAGAGAACGAGGGGGATTCTGCGTTGACATAATATTATAATAGTTGGTCCCTAATCGATACATATAGTCAAAGAACCAGGGGAATCCTGCGTTGACATAATATCATAATAGTTGGTCCTTGATCAATATATACAGTCAGAGAATAAGGGGGATTCTACGTTGGCATGATTGTCACGGTCAAAATTCAACACAACCGAAGTGTGGTCAGTCGTCGGCCACTCCAACTGGACATAAGTCCAAACTCAAACATTCTAGGCGTCAGAAAGACGGGGCCATAGGTCGGGTCCGGCCAATTAAGCATAGGGGAGAGGCTCCACAGAGACGTTCTGTCCCGCCAGACGACTAAGCGGCTTTGACCGACGCCTCGATGTCTGCCCAGACGGACCTCAGTGCCTGGGCCAGCCTTATCCGGCCAATTTGTGGAACCAACGTCATTGTTAGTCGGACGTCGCAGGTTAAAGCAGGAAAGGGAGAGGAGAAAGGTAGTGTGTGGTGGGGGTGAAATCTAGCTAATCAATTAAATGACCAATTGACCACCACAGAGAGTAAGGCGTGTAGACGGGACTGTCATGATTTGAACATCCAATGGAATTAGAGGGGGATAACTTCGGGTGTCAGGGCGGTAAAAATACTGACCAATGGTACTGGCCCTTGGACACGGGGTTAGAGCATAAAGGAATGTGTGAGGGAGAGAGAAAGGAGGAGGAAAAAACGAACAGACAGAGAGAGAGAGGGGGGAGTTCGGGAGAGTAGGCTCTCGCCTACAGGAAGGCAGGGAGATGAGAACGAACAGAGACAGAGAGATGAGGAGGTTTTAGGTGTAGTCTCTGCACGAGGGAAAAGGCAGAGAGATGAAGAGAGGGGAGAACGAGGGGAAGAACGAACAGAGAGAGAGGGGAGAGAGGTTCTGAGTGGAGCTCTGCAGGAGAGAAGGGCAGAGAGAGAGAGAGATGAGGGGAGGAGAGAAGAGAACCAAGTTGAGAGATTAGCATGAGATAGTCTGCAGAGGAAGGACTGAGGAGAGATGTGGAGAGAGAGAGAGAGTTGCTAATTTATGAAGAAGAAAAGAAAGAAAAGAAAAAAGAAAAGAAAAGCAACCATGTCCATTTGATAAGAGCAGACTAGAAGAGAGAGAGAGAGAGAGAGAGTGCAATGCGTTAATGCAGGAAGAAAGAAAGGAGAACAGATCGATGTTGATAGTCACTGTTCTACCCTAACCGGGGGTTCGACCTCATACCTGGCAGCGTCACTTCGCCAAGCAGAACCACAGACCAACGCCAACAGTCTCACCTGACCAGGCGCCATCAGACCAACACCAGTGCCGGCAGTTGTGTCGTGTTGTGAAAGTGACAGTGAAAAGAAAAGGAAAAGAAAAGAAAAGACAGTGATTCGT
>CM031612.1:62028652-62033652 GCA_018398815.1 Conus ventricosus
TTATTTTTTTTTTCTAACAGATCAACTCATAATGATATGAGTCTGACCTTAGCAAGCCACATTTTTAAACCGGAGTGGCATATCGCTCAGAATTCTCTGCTGATTCGTGTCGACCACCAAGCTGGTTGGGAATAGCACTTGTGAACGAGCCGGCCTTACTTAGGGAGCCCGCACACGCAGCAAGTGTCGGGACTTGACGGGCAAAGCAGAGCATTGGCCGAACCTGCCTTCTACATTGCAAGCGTATTGTTGGCAGATTGGAACAGTATTAATATATGCGCGTTATCTTCCCCTTTGCAATTGTCCAAATAATTTCGCTTTCCCTGGTCAGGAATATGAGTAGCCCTGCATATAATATCTCCATGGATACCCTGGGTCAGGAAGACAAAGTTCTCGGGTGGTCCGTAATGCCTCTGGAGTTTCTACAGCATCTCTCTGTCCTCGCCGTCGAACGCCCTCTCGAGGTCACTGAAGTTAATGCGGTGAGGGGAGCTCTTCTCCAGTGACTGCTCTACAATGAAGAGCAGTATGGTGATCTGGTCTTTACAGAATCTATTCCCTCGGAAACCTGCCTGCTAGTCTCGGAGCTCGGAATCAACTGCCTCTTTCGTTGTCTCCAGTAAGACTCGATTCAGGACTTTGCCTGGCACTGACTGGAGTACGATCTATCGGTATTTGCTGTCGTGCCCGAGACCGTCCTTTCTTCGGAAGCGTCATGACGATTCCTTCCTTCCTTCCACGCAGCACGGGTTTGTCCCTCAGGGCAGATCGTGGTGAACTGATCGCACCGCATGTTGAGGGCCGTAGTTACTACATCAGGTTTGATGGCTTCTATTCGGACCTCGCCCTGATGCTTTTCCGTTATTTTTTTTTTCAGTGTCACGGTGGCCTTCTTTAGTTGTGCATTGGTTAGTTTGTCGCAGCTGATTGATTGGTAATGTTGTCTTTGGTGGCTGATTGATTGGTAATGTTGTCTTTGGTGGCTGATTGATTGGCAATGTTGTCTTTGGTGGCTGTTTGATTGGTATTGTTGTCTTTGGTGTCTGATTGATTGGTAATGTCTTTGGTGGCTGCTTGATTGGTAATGTTGTCTTTGGTGTCTGATTGATTGGTAATGTTGTCTTTGGTGGCTGATTGATTGGTAATGTTGTCTTGGGTGGCTGTTTGATTGGTAATGTTGTCTTTGGTGGCTGATTGATTGGCAATGTTGTCCTTGGTGGCTGATTGATTGGTAATGTTGTCTTTGGTGGCTGATTGATTGGTAATGTTGTCTTTGGTGGCTGTTTGATTGGTATTGTTGTCTTTGGTGGCTGATTGATTGGTAATGTTGTCTTTGGTGGCTGTTTGATTGGTAATGTTGTCTTTGGTGTCTGATTGATTGGTAATGTTGTCTTTGGTAGCTGATTGATTGGTAATGTTGTCTTGGGTGGCTGTTTGATTTGTAATGTTGTCTTTGGTGGCTGATTGATTGGCAATGTTGTCTTTGGTGGCTGACTGATTGGTAATGTTGTCTTTGGTGGCTGATTGATTGGTAATGTTGTCTTTGGTGGCTGATTGATTGGTAATGTTGTCTTTGGTGGCTGATTGATTGGTAATGTTGTCTTTGGTGGCGGAATGTCTAATGGCACTTCGGGCCTGTCGGTTCAGCAGCTCCCAGAAGTGTTGTCCTTTCCATTTGTGAACTGTTCCTGTGTCTTTGTGAGTCATGTTCCCAGTCAGTCCTTCACTAGCTTGTCGGTCAGCTGAAGCTTGCGCACCAGTTGTTGCTGTTGTTGTTGTTTTGTTGTTGTTATTGTTGTTGTTGTTGTTCGCCAGATCCTTCCGCCTGTTTGGTCAGGCTGACGATGTGGTCCATCCTGTCCTTTCCGCCTGTTTGGTCAGGCTGACAATGTGGTCCATCCTGTCCTTTCCGCCTGTTTGGTCAGGCTGACGATGTGGTCCATCCTTTCCGCCTGTTTGGTCAGGCTGACAGTGGGGTCCATCCTTTCCGCCTGTTTGGTCAGGCTGACGATGTGGTCCATCCTTTCCGCCTGTTTGGTCAGGCTGACGATGTGGTCCATCCTGTCCTTTCCTGCTGTTTGGTCAGGCTGACGATGTGGTCCATCCTGTCCTTTCCTCCTGTTTGGTCAGGCTGACGATGTGGTCCATCCTTTCCGCCTGTTTGGTCAGGCTGACGATGTGGTCCATCCTTTCCGCCTGTTTGGTCAGGCTGACGATGTGGTCCATTCTTTCCGCCTGTTTGGTCAGGCTGACGATGTGGTCCATCCTTTCCGCCTGTTTGGTCAGGCTGACGATGTGGTCCATCCTTTCCTCCTGTGTGGTCAGGCTGACGATGTGGTCCATCCTTTCCTCCTGTTTGGTCATGCTGACGATGTGGTCCATCCTTTCCGCCTGTTTGGTCAGGCTGACAATGGGGTCCATCCTGTCCTTTTCTGCTGTTTGGTCAGGCTGACGATGTGGTCCATCCTTTCCGCCTGTTTGGTCAGGCTGACGATGTGGTCCATCCTGTCCTTTCCTCCTGTTTGGTCAGGCTGACGATGTGGTCCATCCTGTCCTTTCCTCCTGTTTGGTCAGGCTGACGATGTGGTCCATCCTGTCCTTTCCGCCTGTTTGGTCAGGCTGACAATGTGGTCCATCCTGTCCTTTCCTCCTGTTTGGTCAGGCTGACGATGTGGTCCATCCTTTCCTCCTGTTTGGTCAGGCTGACAATGTGGTCCATCCTTTCCGCCTGTTTGGTCAGGCTGACGATGTGGTCCATCCTTTCCGCCTGTTTGGTCAGGCTGACGATGTGGTCCATCCTGTCCTTTCCTCCTGTTTGGTCAGGCTGACGATGTGGTCCATCCTGTCCTTTCCGCCTGTTTGGTCAGGCTGACGATGTGGTCCATCCTTTCCTCCTGTTTCGTCAGGCTGACGATGTGGTCCATCCTTTCCGCCTGTTTGGTCAGGCTGACGATGTGGTCCATCCTTTCCGCCTGTTTGGTCAGGCTGACGATGTGGTCCATCCTGTCCTTTCCTCCTGTTTGGTCAGGCTGACGATGTGGTCCATCCTTTCCGCCTGTTTGGTCAGGCTGACGATGTGGTCCATCCTGTCCTTTCCTCCTGTTTGGTCAGGCTGACGATGTGGTCCATCCTTTCCTCCTGTTTGGTCAGGCTGACAGTGTGGTCCATCCTGTCCTTTCCGCCTGTGTGGTCAGGCTGACAGTGTGGTCCATCCTGTCCTTTCCTCCTGTTTGGTCAGGCTGACAGTGTGGTCCATCCTGTCCTTTCCGCCTGTGTGGTCAGGCTGACAATGTGGTCCATCCTTTCCTCCTGTTTGGTCAGGCTGACGATGTGGTCCATCCTTTCCTCCTGTTTGGTCAGGCTGACAGTGTGGTCCATCCTTTCCGCCTCTTTGGTCAGGCTGACGATGTGGTCCATCCTTTCCTCCTGTTTGGTCAGGCTGACAGTGTGGTCCATCCTGTCCTTTCCGCCTGTTTGGTCAGGCTGACAGTGTGGTCCATCCTTTCCTCCTGTTTGGTCAGGCTGACAGTGTGGTCCATCCTGTCCTTTCCGCCTGTTTGGTCAGGCTGACAATGTGGTCCATCCTGTCCTTTCCGCCTGTTTGGTCAGGCTGACAATGTGGTCCATCCTGTCCTTTCCGCCTGTTTGGTCAGGCTGACAATGTGGTCCATCCTGTCCTTTTCTGCTGTTTGGTCAGGCTGACGATGTGGTCCATCCTGTCCTTTCCTCCTGTGTGGTCAGGCTGACGATGTGGTCCATCCTGTCCTTTCCGCCTGTTTGGTCAGGCTGACGATGTGGTCCATCCTGTCCTTTCCGCCTGTTTGGTCAGGCTGACGATGTGGTCCATCCTGTCCTTTCCTCCTGTTTGGTCAGGCTGACGATGTGGTCCATCCTTTTCTCCTGTGTGGTCAGGCTGACAGTGTGGTCCATCCTGTCCTTTCCTCCTGTTTGGTCAGGCTGACGATGTGGTCCATCCTGTCCTTTCCTCCTGTGTGGTCAGGCTGACGATGTGGTCCATCCTGTCCTTTCCGCCTGTTTGGTCAGGCTGACAATGTGGTCCATCCTGTCCTTTCCGCCTGTTTGGTCAGGCTGACAATGTGGTCCATCCTGTCCTTTCCTCCTGTTTGGTCAGGCTGACGATGTGGTCCATCCTTTCCTCCTGTTTGGTCAGGCTGACGATGTGGTCCATCCTTTCCGCCTGTTTGGTCAGGCTGACGATGTGGTCCATCCTTTCCTTTCCTCCTGTTTGGTCAAGCTGACAATGTGGTCCATCCTTTCCGCCTGTTTGGTCAGGCTGACGATGTGGTCCATCCTTTCCTTTCCTCCTGTTTGGTCAGGCTGACGATGTGGTCCATCCTTTCCTCCTGTTTGGTCAGGCTGACAATGTGGTCCATCCTTTCCTCCTGTTTGGTCAGGCTGACAATGTGGTCCATCCTTTCCGCCTGTTTGGTCAGGCTGACGATGTGGTCCATCCTTTCCGCCTGTTTGGTCAGGCTGACGATGTGGTCCATCCTTTCCTCCTGTTTGGTCAGGCTGACAGTGTGGTCCATCCTGTCCTTTCCGCCTGTGTGGTCAGGCTGACAGTGTGGTCCATCCTGTCCTTTCCTCCTGTGTGGTCAGGCTGACGATGTGGTCCATCCTGTCCTTTCCGGTGCCGGGGCTGCGGCGGGCTGGGCCGGGCTGTGGACGGGGTGCTCAAAATGAGCAGCGTGGGTGCAATGCCATTGAGATGGCACAGAAGGTGGGACAGAAAAAAAGGTGTTGAACGAAAGAAGAAGAAGAAGAAAAGAAGAAGAAGAAGAAGCCCCAAATCACTAGGTTATATTAAAACCTACCAAATATCTATGTTCATACCGTCACCCAGCATGAACTTTCAGAACTATTTTGCAGAGTGTTTCTGATTCATCTCGAGCAACCGTCCATGAAATTGAGACAGTGTGACGCCATCAGAGCAATGTCAGCTGTCAGAGACGACAGATGTTTTTTCTGGCATCATGAAC
>CM031612.1:62038652-62041152 GCA_018398815.1 Conus ventricosus
TAAACATGCACAATACTCCCCTTGTGAAGTCAAAGTGGTGAGTCATTGACATTGTAATTATCTTTAAACTGAAAAAGTTCACGTTTTACCTTTTATATTCAGGGGGTGATACTGGACACCTAAGAAGAAGGCAGTAACTGAAGCAGCAGAAGAGCAAAAGCAGAGTTACTGGCACCAAACGAATTGAACGAACAAGTTACAACTTTCTATTTTGTAACTTTTGTTTTTTGCTCTGTTCGTTTGGCGGGGCCCAGTTGTTCCACTTTCGGCTCTTTACTTACTTTATTTTGTTTGTTGTCAATATAAAATGCAGAGCCTGTATTGTGCCACAACAAATGTTCCATTTCTCGCAGAATCTTCATTTATGTATACGTACGAAACATTCAAATCTTCTTTCACTCGCTCGGTGTTACCGACTGGCTTGGGTTTCTGTTTATTGATTTCTTTTTCACATTTGGACACTTTTTCTTTAAAAAGTGCGAAAGACACTGGTCATTGGGACGGGGGGGGGGGGGGGGGGGGGGGGGGGGGGGGGGGAGGACAAAGACAGGGAGGGGACTAGAGAACGGGCCGGCCGGGAAGGGGTGGAACTCTTCACGGGCGTACATCTCCTCCCACTCGCCTCATCTCCGCTTCTTAACACCTCTCCACCCCCACCCCCACCCCCGCCCCCCCCCCCCTCCACTCACCGGCACCCTTGTCATCGTCCCGAGCGTACGGGAGGTTGTTCAACAAGATCCTTCACGTCCTGCCATTGACACCTGCTGACCCCATCTCAACAAGGTGCGAAGAGTCAACGAGATTACACCGCCAGACTCGCCGACAATGACAGAGAGCAGCACAAGAGTTGAACCCGGGCATGCGCTCGGTGTTCCTCGGAAGAGGGGCGAGTCGTTGTTATGCCCCTTTGGCTCGTATGAAGCGGGACGTCTGTATTAAATGAGGCTTGGGGCTTGTGGACTTTTTAGGGGGAACGGAGAGGGAAGGGGAAGGGGTGGGAGACGATGAGAATCGGAGGGATTACCCCCAATCCCCAAATCCAGTTAGGGGTGGGAGGGGGTTGGGGTGTGAGTAGTCTGGGCCTCACCTGCCTTGCTGATGCTATTGTACCAGGTTGGGTGCTAAAAGTCGTGTAAGCTAAGATTAAGCTTCCCCACAGAGGCTGCATGGAATTAGACAAGGATGACTGCAGAAGGACAAGGTGGAGACGAAAGTTGAATCTTCAGAAAGGGAAGGCACACGGGGGCTTCATACATAGTCCGAAAGAAGAGGAACACTGGAATGAGTACAAGAAGTTGGTGGTCAACAGTGCAGGACACTCTCGGACTTTTTTTTCCTTCTCTTCCGATAGCTCCATGAAGAGTCGTTGGACCACCCCACTGAAGAACTGTCCACCAGGTTCCTTCAACTCTGTCAGGTGTGTGCGAAAGCCCGGGACTCTGCAAGGGATGTTCCTGTCCAGGCTGCGGTGTTGTCAGTCCATTTTTCTTTCTGTCTTTCCTCCGTCTCCCCCATCAGTTACATCATTTTTTTTTCTTTTTTGTTTTGTTTTAGCTGAGAATTATTTGAGGTAGGCCATTCGATCATGTTAAGTAGCCCTACCAACGTGTTTTTCCTTTTGTAACTGATGTCAGCAGATTTTTTTTTGTACAGTCCGATTTGCCGCTCGATAGTTTGACACAATTTTTCAATAGTGATATGATCAGTATATCTACTGTTTCCTGTCTCGCGGCAGCACCTCATTTCCTCGGCTTGGATGCATGTCACCAGATCCGCTGAGACGGTCCGTGTCTCACGTGCATGCATACAGGGAGATGGAATAGATCAGTGCATGTAGGAACGTGATCTTGTGTTTCATGGAGAGGCTGTCGTTCTTCCATACAGGTTTCAGCCTGGACAGTGCTGATGTTGTGTTTAATGCCATTGAGAGGACTGCTGACTGGGATTCCTCGTTACTAATGATACATTCCGGTAATGAACTGTTGCACGGTTCCTAGCTTCTGACCACGGACAGGTGTATCAGTGCTGATGGTGGCGGGGTGGCTGCCCATCGACGTGATCTTCTCGGCACTGATTTCCACGCCGGACCTTGTTGATGTTTCTGCCAGTCTTTGAACAGGCTTGCCGTCTGTCAGGACATCGATGTCATCTGCCCACAAGCGAAGATTCGTGATGTTTCTTCCTCCAGTGCTGACCGTGCCGACATGATCTTCAAGTGCGTTTCAAAAATATGTTGAAAAGTGTGGGGGATAGAAGGTAGCCCTGACGAACTCTTACTGAAGTGTGGAACCTCTTTCTAGTAGCAGCTTGTGTGAGTATCGCAGTGGTCATTTTGAAGCACAGTTGCCGGATGATATGGCCTATAGCGCCTCATGCTAGACTCTGTCGAACGCCTTCTTGAAGTCTATGAAGACGTGGTGTTGGGGTTGCTTCTCCCAACAGATATACAAGTAGACGATCCTCTCGACAGAAAGTGAAATCTGCTTATGGCTCTGAGCTA
>CM031612.1:62046152-62048606 GCA_018398815.1 Conus ventricosus
CAAAATGATATATGGAGAATTAGGACGATATCCGTTGTTTGTTAATTCACGTATAAGATGCATTAAGTACTGGTTTAGACTGTTGAATATGGATGATGATAGATTACCTAAGCAGGCGTACTTAATGATGTTGTCAATGGATAACAACGGTAAAAGATGCTGGGCAACAGAAATTAGAGAAATGCTTTCAAACGCAGGATTTTATGAAGTCTGGTTGAACCAAGGCGTTGGGAGCATTAATGTATTCTTAAGTGAATTTAAGCAACGTTTGATTGACATGTTTTTTCAAGAATGGTCCAGCACAATTAGAGATAAGGAAAGATACAGCCTGTGTAATTCGATTAAAGCCAATCTAACTCTGTGTTGTTATTTAAACAAGATATATATCTTCTGCTTCCGCGTACCTCTAACTCAAATTAGATGTGGAGTGCTACCAATTAACAAAAATATGAATAGATATGGGGAAGACGTTACACAGTCATACTGTCCATATTGTAAAAATTGTATAGAGGATGAACGGCACTTTTTGTATCATTGCCCTTTGTATACAATACAGAGAAGTAGGTATTTTGCTAATGGAATCAATATGCCACTGGAACGATTATTGGATGGAGAATCTAAAACACTGTCCCTTCTAGTTTCCAAGTTTATATTTCAAGCCATGAGACAGAGGCAACAATTTTTGGAAGGGTAAATAACTTTATTGCTACAGGAGTAAGAAGCTATCTTAACTTTCATCTTCGAACTGTATTTTCCGACAGTGGAATTGCTTTATGTTCATTCTATCTATGTGTTAAGAAATGACGTAATAATGTTAAAATTCTATTTGTTTGTTTTTGTGTGTGTCCTCCACACCCCCATTACCCAATGTTCATGTGCCCATGGCCTAAAGAACAATAAATATTTCATTTCATTTCATTTCATCTCTCTCTCTCTCTCTCTCTCTCTCTCTCTCTCTCTCTCTCTCTCTCTCTCTCTCTCTCTCTCTCTCTCTTTACTGTACATTAATTTCTGCGATTAGGGTCCTTTGTGTGATGATATGATTTCCTGTATATGAAATGCATCGCTTTCGTTTAATTTTCCACATACGTATGTACCTCCTCACCCCCCACCCCCCACCCCCCGCCGCCCCCAAAAAATCCTCATATCTTCCATGTGAGTGGGCTTTGAAAGCTTGACACTATAAATCATTCATTCATTCATTCATTCATTCTGTCTGCCTGTCTGTCTGTTTGTTGTCTGTCTGTCTGTCTGTCTGTCTCTCTCTCTCTTTCTCTCTCTCTCTCTCTCTCTCTCTCTCTCTCTCTCTCTCTCTCTCTCTCCTCTCTCTCTCTCTCTCTCTCTCTCTCTCTCGCCGCGTTGGTGTTGAGCGCAAGTTTACCAATTATCAGTAACCGATTCAAGAAATGTAAACCTAAGATAAAATCGTGTTAGTGAAGTACAGACACGTTGATTTTGTACTAATCTTTGACTGTCAGTTATCATAGCTCCATTGTGTGTGTGTGTGTGTGTGTGTGTGTGTGTGTGTGTGTGTGTGTGTGTGCGTGCGTGCGTGTGTGTGTGTGTGTGTGTGTGTGTGTGTGTGTGTGTGTGTGTGTGTGCTCGCGCGCGCACGCTTTTGCGTTTGTGTGCATGTGTGTGTAAAGGTAATTAGAATTCACATTAAGAGGCCGCGATCAGGTCGAAAAATTGAACATACAAATCTGTTTGTACCATCGTGAAAAAATGTGACCACGAAGTGATCCACCGGGCGACAGTCCACTGAGCGAAAGTCTACGCCAACGTGCAAGCATCATCCGTCCCTACGCTGCCATACACTCATTCACGACATGCGTGAGCCGGTTACAGGGGTCGTACTGATACGACAGTCATCCAGGATGTCACTTTGACAGAGCGTGTAGGCCAACATCACTGAGTGAAGTCGTCCTGGATGATTTTACATTTTACATAGCGAAGACTTTGTTTTTGTCAGTTTTGAGAAGGTCCAAACATTTCACGATTTCTTCTGCGTTGGATTTCGTTTCCCCTTTCGTTTGCATCGCAAAGGGAATTTGAGCCGTTGGAAACCTTCTTCCTGAGCATGTCTTCAAGGTAGTGTATGATCTGTGTAAAACACCGGAAGAACCTCACTGGAAAGCGAAGACGCTCCAACACATTCGACCTGTAGAACTTACTTTGTCGAACTAAATCGCGAATCCATCGCACCTGTCTGATCGCCCGAAATTATCACAGATTCACCGGAACCTGTCAGTACCTGAACTGAATCCTCGTTATAGCGGCTAACACTTTGCGGATTATTGCAGTGTCTTTACCCGATTGTAACCCCCATCTCGCTCTCCCCGCCCTTCAATTATGAATGTTACTTCGCTTAGCGATCGCGTTGTTGTGTGCGAATCTGCATCTAATAATCATAAGTTCGTGCATCTAATTACGTGAGGCCTGACGCTTTGTTTG
>CM031612.1:62057331-62059831 GCA_018398815.1 Conus ventricosus
GTGTCAAAGAAAACCCAGTGTTTTCCTATTCACCCCCAGAATCAAATACAGTACTGAATACACGGGCAGTTACTCCTCAAAATATCAATCAATACCTTTACTTATTAAACATGATGACGTCTCACATGTTAAATCTGCAGCAGAACATTCAAAGATAGAATCATGCATAATTCAGGCTTCTAACCCTTTATGTCAGAGCATAATATACGTCTATGTTTGCATGTTGGTATATATGCGTGGATATGTATGAGTGAGAACATTAGTGTGTTTATGCTGCAGATTTGCCGTACTCGTTGACATAATGCATTACATTTGCAACTGTAACTTGAAGGCGGCTATTTGATTTCAGTGTATCCCTAAACACGTGGGTTTAGATTTGTAGATATTTTCAGAATATTTGATAGCATACTTTGTATCATTCCTTATTTTCTTGATCTGTTTACGTGCTCTATGCATGATTGCTTGCTTTGTGGTAATTAGTGAGGTTGCTATCTGATAATTTGATTTTCATTTTTTTTTTTTTTGGTTATTGGATTTTTTTTTCTCTTCATCTTCTTTGTCTGTGAGTCTAATTGTGTCTTGCAACTGTGCTACCCAGTTTTTGTGTTACATTGCTATCTTCCTTTTCGCGCATTCCTATCAAGATTCTCGGGTTAGTTGCATACATTGCACGTGTTTCCATTTGCGCTGGCTGAATCAGATACTAGTTGTCCTTGAAGCTGCAACCTGTATCATTTAGCTGTGATCACCACTCAGTCGTAATGCCCACGGTGAATGCGTGGCCTTCTAGGGACGGCCTCCGAGTTGGGTTTTTAAATATCAACCATGTTCTCAACAAATTAGATCAGTTATCGTCCATTATATATAACTCAGGCCGACAGTGTCACGTATTTTGTTGTGCCGAATCACGTTTATCGAAGAATATATCTGATGCAGACGTATCTATTCCAGGTTACAACACCGTGAGACTTGATCCCATTCTACCAAAACAAACTGGTTTAATCCTATATATCAGTCAGTCTGTTACGTATAATCGTATCATATCGTTTGAAAAACACAATGTAGAATGTATATGGGTCGAAATCAATCTAAAAAGAAACAAGCCATTATTCATTGGATTCATTTACAGAAACCCGCCGAACATATAGAATGGGTCAACAAATTTAATGATATGCTTGAAGATGTAACACTCAATGACAATGAAATCATCCTTCTCGGTGATTTTAACATTGATCTTTTAAAGCCCAATCATCGATGGATCCAAACAGTTGAGAATTTTGGACTTCATCAATTAATTGAAACGCCCACTAGAATTACTCCGCTTTCTGAAACACTGATTGATCACATTTATAGCAACACACAACAAAACATTGTAGAAGTGTGTTCTCCACATTGTGGCTGCAGTGATCACCTTCCTGTTTGCCTTACTTGGTTCAGGAAAGGCACAAAAATTCCCAAGCCTGGACACAAAGTTATTACCTATAGATCTTTTGCTCACTTTGATAAAGACGCATTTCTTTTCGACTTAGCTCATTCATCTTTACCAAAAGTGTATCAGTTCACTGATCCTGATGAAGCATTTCAATTCTGGCACAAGTCGTTTACTTATATCTATGACAAACATGCTCCCTTTATAACAAAAAGAGTAAAACATTCCCCCAAGCCTCCTTGGTTGACTGATGTCATCCAAGATGCGATGCGTGAAAGAGACATGCTGTAAAAGCAAAACAATTTCAAGATTTCAAAAAACAACGAAATAAAGTTACGGCAATGTTACGTTCAGCGAAAAAGAAATACTTCCGAGATCTTGTATTGGAAGGTTCTAAAATTGTAAGTCGATTTGGAAAGCTATTAACATTCTCACAAAAAAGAAAGTCCATAAAATGTCTGCCTCTATTAAAGGGCTTTCAACTGATGATTTAAATCACCATTTTTCTAATATATCTTCCACAACTATAACAAATGATAGGTCCTATTTAAATAATCTCGAGCTACTAAAAGAATTTTGTTATTCTAAAAAATATAACATCAGACGCTGTCGTTCCTCCTATTACGGTGTTTGACGTTTACGTTCATCTTACACACACTCAAGCAGACAGGCACACGTGGCCTTGATAATTTAGATGGTAAGATTCTTAAATCATGTGCTCCTATCATCACAGACTCTTTAACTTATTTGTACAATCTCTGCATTGACAAAAGCTATTTTCCTTATATTCTTAAGCAAGCCAAAATTGTTCCTATCTATAAATCTGGAGATGAAACTAACCCATCAAATTACAGACCTATTTCAATATTATCGGTCCTGTCGAAACCTTTGGAAAAACATGTCTATAAACATCTAATGTCACATGTTTCGGAGAACAATTTGCTTCATCCCAATCAATCAGGATTTAGAGAAAACCATTCATGCCACACTGCTTAACTAACCTCGTCGAGGATTGGCTCGTTAATATCAATGACAACAAATTCACGGGAGTATTGTTCGTTGACTTTGCAA
>CM031612.1:62064831-62067331 GCA_018398815.1 Conus ventricosus
AAGACAGTTGGCTGGTCTTTGGGCTAAAAAAAAAAAAATAATAATAAGCTGGGGTTCAAGAAATTATACTGTCCACTGCGAATTCGACGAAATCAATCGGCTCTGTGCTAAACGCTACCAACCGTCGCATCCTCTCATATCGTTTCGCGTAAAATCATACCGCCTGCCTTTTGACCTTTGCGAAGTAAACCTTCCCCGCCGATTAAGTCTTCCCTACTGTTGTTTTGCCTCCTGGACAGGATTCGCTCAATAGAAAGCTTTGACTTTACAGTTGACGCTAAGCTTTGACTTACACAGTTGACGCTCAGTGAACGTAAACTGTTCTGAATACCCCCCCCCCCCCCCCCCCCCCTTCACCTCCCCCCCCCCCCCTCCCCGAAGTAATTCTACTGTTGCCTTTATGTTCAATGGTCAGTTTTAAATTTGTTTCCATTTGTTTCAACGTGCAAAAGCTCGTTCCGTCTTTTCTTCTCTCTCTCTCTCTCTCTCTCTCTCTCTCTCTCTCTCTCTCTCTCTCTCTCTCTTCGAAAAGGGACATTCCATCATCATGCACACAGAATACGCGACAGGATGGAGTACACAGTATTCGCATTCGCATACTTATGGTGTAAACTTTCCCAGTCGAAACGCGGTAACGATGATTTATTTCCAAACAACCGCGAGTTTAGATTTTTTTTCTTTATTAAATAAATGCATGTTTGACGGACTTGGCCCTTGAACTCCCATCTACAGAGATTGATGGCGAAACGAAATAAATAAACTTGTCGTAACAATGCGCAGGCGAACTGACCGTAGGCGAAACGAAAGTCGGCGAAACGAATGTAGGCGAAACGAAAGTCGGCAAAATTAATGTAGGCGAAACGAAACGCCTTCTCACACAGAGACTCAGTTATGTATATTACTCACCACAATCTTTGGTTCAGTATAATGTGTAGCGTGTGCAATCGTCACTGTCTTTGAATTTACGATTTATTTCAAATGTGTTCTAAAAGGCCCATCTTTAGCACCAAGAAGCGACACACTGTTTCCCCAGTCAACGATTTGCCAGCAAGGAGCATCTCACCCCCACACCATCCTCCCCTCCCACTCCCTCTTCTCGTCCTCCCCAACATCCCCGTCTCTATCCTGTTATCGGGGAGGAGGAGGATGGGATGTAGAAGAAGAGAGGGCGCGTGGGGGGGGGGGGGGGGGGCGGAGGGGGGGCGTTGGGGGAGTGACGGGAGAGAAGGGTGGGGTAGGGTGTGTGCGGAGGCGGAGGCGGGGCAGATATGGAGGATGCACAAGGATGGTCAACTTTGATTCGTCATCGACTGACCCACCACTGTCTGTCTGTCAGCCTGTCTGTCTGCCCGCCTGCCTGCCTGTCTGTCTGTCTGTCTGTCTGTCTGTCTGTCTGTCTCTGTCTCTCTCTCTCTCCTCTCCTCTCTCTCTCTCTCTCTCTCTCTCTCTCTCTCAATCTGCAGTTACATAACAAATATTAAATGAATATACATAAATCTTTTTTCCAAGCGATCGAATCAATGGAAATAAACGAATTAAGCTTATCAGAACAACGACTTAAACCCCAAGAAACATGCTAGTATCACAGACACAGACACAGACACACACACACACACACACACACACACACACACACACACACACACACACACACACACACACACACAATGCACGGGTGAACAAAGAACATAAATGAATAAATAAATAAACAAAAAATATGAATGCTGCACCGATGGTAACAAACAACAACAACAACAAAAAAGAAAATAATGATACCGTGGCTTGTGTTCTATGAAGCAAAAATGTATCAATTTTGTTTCACTCCATGAAAACTACGTAAAGAAGTAGGAAACACATGATGAATATAACAGTGATCATTCATTATGCTGTTTCATTAGAACAACAAACAGTATATTATTATCATGATCATCATGAATATGTTGATTTACAAATGGTGTCCCCTTCAGTGTGTGTGTGTGTGTGTGTGTGTGTGTGTGTGTGTGTGTGTGTGTGTGTGTGTGTGTACTTGCGTCCGTGCATGCGTGCGTGTGTGTGTGTGTGTGCGTGCGTGCGTGCATGCATGCGTGTGCGTGCGTGGGTGTGTGTGTATGTGAGCGCGCGCGCGCGTGCACTCGTGCACAAGCGCGAGACACATGCGCTGCTCTAAAACAATTGTGTGTGTTGAAGAAAACCACAGCAAAAAATGGAAAAAAAAAATGAAATAAAATAAAATAAAATAAAATGAAAAAAAAAATAAGCCCAGCAGAGAAACAGAAAAAAAAGGCTGACAGACCAGCAGTCAGTCAGACAGACAGACAGACAGAGGAAGAGAGAGAGAGAAAAAAGAAAAAAAAAAGAAAAAAAGAAAGAAAGAAAAAAGAAAGGAAGAAAGAAAGAATGAAAGAATGAAAGAAAGAAAGAAAGAAAGAAAGAAAGAAAGGGAGAAAAAAAAAAGACAATTGGCCAGGCAGCATTGCTGCTAGCAGTATATCTCCTGCCA
>CM031612.1:62069831-62072331 GCA_018398815.1 Conus ventricosus
TTTCCGTACCGAACGAACTGACAGTACACTCAGGTCAGCTGGGTCGAATACCATGGTTTATAACACAGCTATGTATGTTAGTATTCAAGCATTACTGTTTTACTGCTCACGTCTGACCGCTGCCAACGTTTTATTCTGCTCTGGTCCGGCAAAGACTTCCGTTTCTCAACACGAGTGGTATAGTATTCATGCAGAGTGAGTGCGATAAAGCGAATGACCTTTATGGTGTGTCCACTACTTCTGCAAGAATGCGGTCTGTCTGAACGTTCTCAGCACGGTAAATAATTTCTCCTACGTCTGGGGACTGCACTATGAGAAAGTCTGGCACCAGCTGGGTCTTGTTGTCCTGCAGGCCCCTTTCCCCGACTTTTTGTTTCTAGTCATCCATGCACTTTTTTTCTTTTAATGCAGATCGATGAGAATGAGGGTGAAGAATATGATGTTACGTATTTCCATTAAGGCTTGAGACCGCATGGTAGGGCTGTACTCTACGCTTACTTTCATAGGCTACTATATATCCTGGCGTCAACCAAGCCCGAGAGATACAGACACCTGCAGTGTTTGGCCAGGAAATTTGAGCAACGCTCTCATAGACGCATCCAGTGGATGAAACTCGACTGTGTGGTCCCAGTCTTCCCAACTGCGCCCGTAGCGAACTCTAACTCTGGGCATGAGCTAGTCGGGGCAGAAAAATCGCACAGATTAATGCTCTGATGGGAATCGAACCCACGAACTCCCAGTTAGGGGTTCTCGACGCAACCAATTGGCCACGGCGGCTGGTGTCATGCATGTACTTAGTCTACTATCCACCACTGCGATCTCTTGGCTTAGAAGATGGGGTGTAGCGCATATGGAATGGTCAGCTTCTTCTTCTTCTTCTTCTTCTGCGTACACAGGCTGATACTCCTGCGGGCACTCCCTGTATAGACAGACAAGTATTAAACCCATCTGCCCAACAAAGGGAGTGGAGTTTTGTGCGTATGACCGTTTTTTATCCCGCCATTAAGGCAGCCATACTCCAACTTCGGGGAAGGTGCATGCTATGTGTAACGTGTCATACATGCCAACGGCCAAACTGGCCTTCTCTTCCGAAAGTTGGAGATGAGATTTTACGTGTGTGCAAGATGTTGTGCGCGCGTTCACACATGGAACCTCGGTTTATAGTCTCATTCGAAAGACTGTATGGGAAATGGAGTCAGACCAATGTTAACTCCGAGGGAAAAATTCTCCTGTACCGAAACGGCTCGGCGGAGATTCGAACCCGCAACCTCAGGATTACGACTCCGGCGCTCTATCACTGAGCTATTCCGGCCCCCTGGAATGGTCAGCACTCGATGGCGCTTCCTTCATGAAACTAAAAGCTAACGCTGAAGTTCTGATTGTAATACAGTACAATTGTTGGGATACATGTGTATGCGCATTGGAGATAATTGTTACCTACAGCAGTATTCTGCTACGCACATGTTCTATGCAAGTGTCTTCATGTCCACTCGTATTTTTCGACATGACTTCTTATAACATTCGTTGTTTCATTTGTGAAAATAAGCTGATCTCTTTGTTCTTCACGTTGTTATTGTCTGTAATAATTGTTGAGCGTCGCGTGCCGAATAATTGTTTTTCTGGGTATTGTCTTTTGTCATCGTTACTATCATTGTCATCATCATTATTATCATCAATGATCATCATCTTTTCAATTTCATTCTTACTATAATTACCATTATTATTATCATTATCATCATGCGTGTGTGTGTGTGTGTGTGTGTGTGTGTGTGTGTGTGTGTGTGTGTGTGTGTGTGTGTGTGTGTGTGTGTGTGTGTGAGACAGACAGACAGACAGAGACACAGAGAGAGAGAGAATCCTACCTGTTCTATGAATTTAAGAATGTCATAGTGCACTCCATCGCGTGGTCTGTATGTCTGAATAGTATAAAGATAAGAGTCTCTCTCTCTCCCTCTCTCTCTCTCTCTCTCTCTCTCTCTCTCTCTCTCTCTCTCTCTCTCTCCAACTTGTGCTTACCTTGACTCTGAGGGCTGGATTGTGGGGTCCAGGCCGTTTTGCCGTAAGAGGGATCTGTAAACAGAGTCCAGAGAACACGCCCAATGAACAACCACAGAACAGGAAGTATAAACAGTACCTAAGACGTAGTAGTAGCAGTGGTGGTGGTAGTAGTAACTGTAGTAGTAGTAATAATCGCAGTAGTAGTAGTAGTAGTAGCAGCAGCAACAACAACAGTAGTGGTAATAGTTGTAGTAGAAGCAGTAGTAGTAGAAGCGGTGGCAGGAGTAACAGCATTAGTAGCAGCAGCAGCACCAGCAGTACCACTGGCAATATTTGCGGCAGCAGCGGCAGAGGTAGTAAGTAGTAGCAGCAGTAGCAGCAGCAGCAGCATCAGAAGTAGTAGTAACAGTAGGCAGCAGCAGCAGCAGCTGCTGCAGTAGTTGTTGTGGTAAAAGTAGTAGTAGTAATAGTAGCAGTGTCAGCAGCGGTAGCAGCAGCAGCA
>CM031612.1:62077331-62082331 GCA_018398815.1 Conus ventricosus
CCAAGCTTGAATTTGATGCTGCAATGGACCCAGGCCGAGAACAACCCCAAGCTTGAATTTGATGCCGCAATGGACCCAGGCCGAGAACAACCCCAAGCTTGAATCTGATGCCGCAATGGACCCAGGCCGAGAACAACCCCAAGCTTGATTTGATGCCGCAATGGACCCAGGCCGAGAACAACCCCAAGCTTGAATTTGATGCCGCAATGGACCCAGGCCGAGAACAACCCCAAGCTTGAATTGATGCCGCAATGGACCCAGGCCGAGAACAACCCCAAGCTTGAATTGGATGCCGCAATGGACCCAGGCCGAGAACAACCCCAAGCTTGAATTTGATGCCGCAATGGACCCAGGCCGAGAACAACCCCAAGCTTGAATTTGATGCGCAATGGACCCAGGCCGAGAACAACCCCAAGCTTGAATTTGATGCCGCAATGGACCCAGGCCGAGAACAACCCCAAGCTTGAATTGATGCCGCAATGGACCCAGGCCGAGAACAACCCCAAGCTTGAATTTGATGCCGCAATGGACCCAGGCCGAGAACAACCCCAAGCTTGAATTTGATGCCGCAATGGACCCAGGCCGAGAACAACCCCAAGCTTGAATTGATGCCGCAATGGACCCAGGCCGAGAACAACCCCAAGCTTGAATTTGGATGCCGCAATGGACCCAGGCCGAGAACAACCCCAGCTTGAATTTGATGCCGCAATGGACCCAGGCCGAGAACAACCCCAAGCTTGAATTTGATGCCGCAATGGACCCAGGCCGAGAACAACCCCAAGCTTGAATTGGATGCCGCAATGGACCCAGGCCGAGAACAACCCCAAGCTTGATTTGATGCCGCAATGGACCCAGGCCGAGAACAACCCCAAGCTTGAATTTGATGCCGCAATGGACCCAGGCCGAGAACAACCCCAAGCTTGAATTGGATGCCGCAATGGACCCAGGCCGAGAACAACCCCAAGCTTGAATTTGATGCCACAATGGACCCAGGCCGAGAACAACCCCAAGCTTGAATTTGATGCCGCAATAGGACCCAGGCCGAGAACAACCCCAAGCTTGAATTGATGCCGCAATGGACCCAGGCCGAGAACAACCCCAAGCTTGAATTGGATGCCGCAATGGACCCAGGCCGAGAACAACCCCAAGCTTGAATTGGATGCCGCAATGGACCCAGGCCGAGAACAACCCCAAGCTTGAATTTGGATGCCGCAATGGACCCAGGCCGAGAACAACCCCAAGCTTGAATTGGATGCCGCAATGGACCCAGGCCGAGAACAACCCCAAGCTTGAATTTGATGCCGCAATGGACCAGGCCGAGAACAACCCCAAGCTTGAATTGGATGCCGCAATGGACCCAGGCCGAGAACAACCCCAAGCTTGAATTGGATGCCGCAATGGACCCAGGCCGAGAACAACCCCAAGCTTGAATTGGATGCCGCAATGGACCCAGGCCGAGAACAACCCCAAGCTTGAATTGGATGCCGCAATGGACCCAGGCCGAGAACAACCCCAAGCTTGAATTGGATGCTGCAATGGACCCAGGCCGAGAACAACCCCAAGCTTGAATTGATGCCGCAATGGACCCAGGCGAGAACAACCCCAAGCTTGAATCTGGATGCCGCAATGGACCCAGGCCGAGAACAACCCCAAGCTTGAATTTGATGCCGCAATGGACCCAGGCCGAGAACAACCCCAAGCTTGAATTTGATGCCGCAATGGACCCAGGCCGAGAACAACCCCAAGCTTGAATTTGATGCCGCAATGGACCCAGGCCGAGAACAACCCCAAGCTTGAATTGATGCCGCAATGGACCCAGGCCGAGAACAACCCCAAGCTTGAATTTGATGCCGCAATGGACCCAGGCCGAGAACAACCCCAAGCTTGAATTTGATGCTGCAATGGACCCAGGCCGAGAACAACCCCAAGCTTGAATTTGATGCCGCAATGGACCCAGGCCGAGAACAACCCCAAGCTTGAATCTGATGCCGCAATGGACCCAGGCCGAGAACAACCCCAAGCTTGAATTTGATGCCGCAATGGACCCAGGCCGAGAACAACCCCAAGCTTGAATTTGATGCCGCAATGGACCCAGGCGAGAACAACCCCAAGCTTGAATTTGATGCCGCAATGGACCCAGGCCGAGAACAACCCCAAGCTTGAATTGATGCCGCAATGGACCCAGGCCGAGAACAACCCCAAGCTTGAATTTGATGCCGCAATGGACCCAGGCGAGAACAACCCCAAGCTTGAATTTGATGCCGCAATGGACCCAGGCCGAGAACAACCCCAAGCTTGAATTGGATGCCGCAATGGACCCAGGCCGAGAACAACCCCAAGCTTGAATTTGATGCCGCAATGGACCCAGGCCGAGAACAACCCCAAGCTTGAATTTGATGCCGCAATGGACCCAGGCCGCGAACAACCCCAAGCTTGAATTGGATGCCGCAATGGACCCAGGCCGAGAACAACCCCAAGCTTGAATTTGATGCCCAATGGACCCAGGCCGAGACAACCCCAAGCTTGAATTTGATGCCGCAATAGGACCCAGGCCGAGAACAACCCCAAGCTTGAATTTGATGCCGCAATGGACCCAGGCGAGAACAACCCCAAGCTTGAATTGGATGCCGCAATGGACCCAGGCCGAGAACAACCCCAAGCTTGAATTGGATGCCGCAATGGACCCAGGCCGAGAACAACCCCAAGCTTGAATTGGATGCCGCAATGGACCCAGGCCGAGAACAACCCCAAGCTTGAATTGGATGCCGCAAGGACCCAGGCCGAGAACAACCCCAAGCTTGAATTGGATGCCGCAATTGACCCAGGCGAGAACAACCCCAAGCTTGAATTTGATGCCGCAATGGACCCAGGCCGAGAACAACCCCAAGCTTGAATTGATGCCGCAATGGACCCAGGCCGAGAACAACCCAAGCTTGAATCTGGATGCCGCAATGGACCCAGGCCGAGAACAACCCCAAGCTTGAATTTGATGCCGCAATGGACCCAGGCCGAGAACAACCCCAAGCTTGAATCTGATGCCGCAATGGACCCAGGCCGAGAACAACCCCAAGCTTGAATTTGATGCCGCAATGGACCCAGGCCAAGAACAACCCCAAGCTTGAATTTGATGCCGCAATGGACCAGGCCGAGAACAACCCCAAGCTTGAATTGATGCCGCAATGGACCCAGGCCGAGAACAACCCCAAGCTTGAATTTGATGCCGCAATGGACCCAGGCCGAGAACAACCCCAAGCTTGAATTTGATGCCGCAATGGACCCAGGCCGAGAACAACCCCAAGCTTGAATTTGATGCCGCAATGGACCCAGGCCGAGAACAACCCAAGCTTGAATTGGATGCCGCAATGGACCCAGGCCGAGAACAACCCCAAGCTTGAATTTGATGCCGCAATGGACCCAGGCCGAGAGCAACCCCAAGCTTGAATTTGATGCCGCAATGGACCCAGGCCGAGAACAACCCCAAGCTTGAATTTGGATGCCGCAATGGACCCAGGCCGAGAACAACCCAAGCTTGAATTTGATGCCGCAATGGACCCAGGCCGAGAACAACCCCAAGCTTGAATTTGATGCCGCAATGGACCCAGGCCGAGAACAACCCCAAGCTTGAATTTGATGCCGCAATGGACCCAGGCCGAGAACAACCCCAAGCTTGAATTTGATGCCGCAATGGACCCAGGCCGAGAACAACCCCAAGCTTGAATTTGATGCCGCAATGGACCCAGGCCGAGAACAACCCCAAGCTTGAATTTGATGCCGCAATGGACCCAGGCCGAGAACAACCCCAAGCTTGAATTTGATGCCGCAATGGACCCAGGCCGAGAACAACCCCAAGCTTGAATTTGATGCCGCAATGGACCCAGGCCGAGAACAACCCCAAGCTTGAATTTGATGCCGCAATGGACCCAGGCCGAGAACAACCCCAAGCTTGAATTTGATGCCGCAATGGACCCAGGCCGAGAACAACCCCAAGCTTGAATTTGATGCCGCAATGGACCCAGGCCGAGAACAACCCCAAGTTGAATTTGATGCCGCAATGGACCCAGGCCGAGAACAACCCCAAGCTTGAATCGGATGCCGCAATGGACCCAGGCCGAGAACAACCCAAGCTTGAATCTGATGCCGCAATGGACGCAGGCCGAGAACAACCCCAAGTTGAATTGATGCCGCAATGGACCCAGGCCGAGAACAACCCCAAGCTTGAATTTGATGCCGCAATGGACCCAGGCCGAGAACAACCCCAAGCTTGAATTTGATGCCGCAATGGACCCAGGCCGAGAACAACCCCAAGCTTGAATTTGATGCCGCAATGGACCCAGGCCGAGAACAACCCCAAGCTTGAATTTGATGCCGCAATGGACCCAGGCCGAGAACAACCCCAAGCTTGAATTTGATGCCGCAATGGACCCAGGCCGAGAACAACCCCAAGCTTGAATTTGATGCCGCAATGGACCCAGGCCGAGAACAACCCCAAGCTTAAATTGATGCCGCAATGGACCCAGGCCGAGAACAACCCCAAGCTTGAATTTGATGCCGCAATGGACCCAGGCCGAGAACAACCCCAAGCTTGAATTTGATGCCGCAATGGACCCAGGCCAAGAACAACCCCAAGCTTGAATTTGATGCCGCAATGGACCCAGGCCGAGAACAAACCCCCAAGCTTGAATTTGATGCCGCAATGGACCCAGGCCGAGAACAACCCAAGCTTGAATTTGATGCCGCAATGGACCCAGGCCGAGAACAACCCCAAGCTTGAATTTGATGCCGCAATGGACCCAGGCCGAGAACAACCCCAAGCTTGAATTTGATGCCGCAATGGACCCAGGCCGAGAACAACCCCAAGCTTGAATTGGATGCCGCAATGGACCCAGGCCGAGAACAACCCCAAGCTTGAATTTGATGCCGCAATGGACCCAGGCCGAGAACAACCCCAAGCTTGAATTTGATGCCGCAATGGACCCAGGCCGAGAACAACCCCAAGCTTG
>CM031612.1:62089831-62094831 GCA_018398815.1 Conus ventricosus
AGCTTTGAATGGTACTTGTCCGGCCTGAAGAAGCCCAATAGGTCGAACCCCGTTGTATCTGTTTAGTCATTCGCTCGTTCCATTCATTCAGTAGCCCAGCAATTCATCTTGTGATCTCATCTCTTAATTTCCGCTTGCTGTGACCTCACTGTGGAACCCGTAACTGAACACAATGATATAGTGAGAGGTAAATCTTTAACCGTTGATGGGCGACCAAATTCTGTTCAGTTCCATCAGACTGAACACTTCAGCAGTCTTTGAATGTACAGTTGATAACTCTCCTTCGCATATTGCTGTTTACGTGGACAACAGAAATCCTCATCATTAAAATGTCCCTAAGTTTATGACGCCTTTGGGATGATCATTTGATTGTCTTTTCCCCTTTCCCAGGGCTACTGACCAGAGAATTTATGTTTTATAATCATTGTGGGGCTCCAGGAATATTGATTTATTTTTTCAAATATTTACTGACGAATGATGACGCAGTATTCTACACGCGCGAGCGCGCGCTCTCACGCACGCACGCACGGGAGAGAGAGAGAGAGAGAGAGAGAGAGAGAGAGAGAAGAGAGAGAGAGAGAGAGAGAGAGAGAGAGAGAGAGAACGTACCACTTGTAACACGTTTCGTGCTAAATGCACGAAAAATATATCATTGGATTACACACACACACACACACACACACACACGCACGCACGCACGCACGCACGCGGGCACACACACAACACACACACACACACACACACACACACACACACACACACACACACACACAACACAAATGCAACAATGTAACCTACATAGCGAATGAACCATCCCAAAATTGTGTATCATTGTGACATCTTTTCCCCGCAGACAACAACATCGTCATATAATATATGTCAAGCTGTATCCAAGCCAGCTCTGGGCTTAAGGCGCCCCACGCACAAACGATCTCTCTAGTAGGTTGAGTTTGATGTCCCCACAGTGAGTTTAACGTCCTCACACCACACGCTTTTAGATACATGTTGTTAGCCGCAGCAGCTAGCTGCAGCGCGTAGAGTCGGTTTAACTGATCTCCGCCACTCTCGGCTTTATACATCCTAATCTGACCAACACTGATGTAGTGCACCAGCATGGCCTTCATAGAACAGAGGCTGTAGGGAGGCTGGTCTGCTTCTCTAACACTACGCTGAAACCACCAGAACGAAAACATGTTAAGAGGGAGTAGCCAACATGCCAGTATATATACGCTGGGGCCGAAAGCCTGAGACGTGAACTCCCAACGTCCGTGTATGATCCTCGAAGCTGTTTTACTATGGACTACTAAAAAAAAAAAAAAAAAAAAAAAGGTTAGTTTTAAAGTGAGGTGTCTGCAGGCGATATTGAAACTAACTTAGGCGATATTGAAACTAACTTAAAAGAAAAAAAAATATTCCGCCGGACGAAAGGACATTGAAATTGCATGACAAAACACGACGCGTTTCGACCTCTTTGGTCTTCTTCAGTTTCAGTTTCATCAAGGAGGCGTCACGGCGTGCGGACTAGTTCACATACGCTACACCACATCCGCTAAGTTTTGAGACCACACTGCGCATGATTTGAAGCTGATGGATAAATGAATTAACGACTAAGTTGAGAGAATTTAAGAAGAGGGTCTCGTGGCTACGACTTTGCAGATGTCTGACCTACGCATTAGCCCAATGCGCTGGTCAGACCTTGAGTGCCTACCTAACATTGTTTTTCTGTTTCAAATTGCATTCATTTTATTCCATTTCATTTATTTATTTTTATATTTATTTTTTAATTTTTTGGGGGGAGGAGGGTATGCGTGTAGTGGATGTACGCATGTGTGTGTATGGATGTGTGGGCACGGGCTCATGTGTTTGTGTGTGCGCATGTGTGTGTGTATGTATGTGTGCACATGCGTGTGTGTGCGTTTGTGTGTATGTGTGCACGCATGTGTGTGTGTGCACGTGTGTGCCTGCATGTATGTGAGCGTGGGTGTGCGTGTGCAGAACTGCGTGTGCATGTGTAATTTGTAGGCTTCTGTGAGCACACACACACGTATCTGCATATATATGTGTACATATATGTGTGTCTTTGTATGTGGGCGTGTACGCATGTGCGTGTGTGTGTGTGCATTTGTGCGTTCATGTGTATGCGTGTATGTGCGCACACGTGTGGGTGTGGACTTGCACATGCACGAATGTGTATATATGTGTGTCCGTAAGAGCGAGCGAACGCACGCACGCGCGTTTGTGCGCGCGAATGCGTGTATGAGAGCGTGTGTGTGCATGTGCGCGTGTGTGTGTGTGTGTGTGTAGTGAATGCGTGCGTGAATGTTCAGAAGATGACTTAGGATCAAGAAGAAGAAAAAGACCATCAAATAAAACATATCCCTGCACGCGCACACGCGCGCACGCGCGCGCGCGCGTACACACACAAACACACACACACAAAGCAAAAAGAACAACAACTCCTCCCCTCTACACCCCCCAAGCACACACACACACACACACACACACACACACACACACACACACACACACACACACACACGCACACACGCACGCACGCACACGCACGCACGCACGCACGCTCACACACAACAACACACACACACACACACACACACACACACACACCAACGCTTGCACACTCACGTCCATGAACTCCCTCATAAACACACTGAAGTGCCCTGGTGCAAGATTCCTTTCCCTTTGCCTCTCCCCCTCCTCTCCTCATACACATTGTCCTTCCTATCAGTTTTATCACTGACATGTTCGTTTACTCTAACGAACAAGTGGGGTAACTCTTGCTCCCATGACCACATGATTAGGCTACACGCCCCTAACCCCAGATCAATGCTGCTTACACCACGGCAACGCCCAGCAGACACGACGGCACAGAGCACACAGTCTCCTTGTTTGTCCCGTGTGCTCTGTGGTGTCATTTCTGCCAGATCTAGGCGAGTCGGTGTTGCCAATCGTTATCAACGATGTTGCATTCATTCAGAGTTATGGACGTGTGTTTATTCTATCATGAGAGCAAAAGAGGTACATTACTTCTTGGTGATTTACTGTTGGTTGTTCTCTGCCTCGTTAATGATTCCCTTTCATTGTCTTTTTCTGTTTTTGGTATTTCTCTCCAGATCTTTTCCTCGATCTCTTTCCTTTAACCTTTATACCCCTTTTCAGTGCCTTTTGTTCTTTCGCCGCTGACTCAGTTTTCAGGGACTTTTCTTTTTCTTTTTTTTTCTTTTTTTTTTTTACTTCCCTTTTCGCTGCTATTCCAGATAAGTAATCCCCCGCGACAATAACTCAAAGAAATCACACGAGGATGACCATCAGCAGAGTTGAGAGTCCTTGTAGTTATAAGCACAATGCATTTCACGGGCCGAGACAAACAAGTTATGTGTAGTACGATGCGAAAAAAAAAGAAAAAAAAAACCCATCTTGCTCTGGCATCACATAACGGTTATTCCAGATATTCAGAAGCCTGTGAGCATCAGTTCAAACTATTTTTCTTACAATATGGAGAAATAGATGAGCACCTCTGCTGCAGTACTTATGCTGATTAGTAATGTGTGTTATTCGCACTCTCAGAGGATAACACGTTTGATATCTACAAAATTTCACCAATGAGAGCAAGTATTCAAATTCTCTTCTCTGTACCGACTTTTCCTGAACTCGCGAAAAGGTCAGTCCGGAAAGTTACGTCCCTTGCCACTCAAGCCTGCGTACCAATACCATCTTTGCGTCAGTGTTCGAAACAAACAAAACAAATATGCAAACAAAACCTGCACAATTTTACCCCCGCAACCCATCATGTGCCGTATTCTTCTACTGTATTACTATTACTATTATCATAACTTGCATGCACTGACAGTATTTTTCTGACTTAAATATCAATAGATCTTCCGATTTTTGTTCAAATATCTAACAACTGCAGAATAACTAAAATCTTAAAACAGGCTCGAATAAACTATATATATATATATATATATATATTGTCGTAGCAAGAAAGGCCTTTAAAAAATAAAACACACACACACACACACACAAACGAATCAGGAAAAATCAGTAACGATCCTATAAACTCCTCAGATGTGAATGCAAGATGAATGACGGTGCAGCTCGCGACAGAGCGGCAGGGACTGGTTCGCGAGATATCACCAGCCACCCAGTTTGGTGACCTACTGCCCTAAGCTGGAGATTGATTTATTTATTATTATTATTGGTTTGGCGTGGTCAAACATTGGAAGGAACTGCCAATGCACACAAATGACTCCACTACAACATTCCAGAAACTTCATTCCAGGCGTCACGGTGTGCCAGCCAGACAAATGAAACATGTTTCAAAACATTCCAGCAGTCCCCTCCCCGTCATTCCTCTCAAAATCAATGGGTTTTTTTTTTTTTGTTTTTTTTTTTCCCCAAATTGAAAGCAGCACTGCAAAACGTCGCGAGGGCTGGCGAGTTCAGGTATGGCTGCAGGGAGTGTTTGACCGACTGACGCAAAATCAAGGAATGGATAAAGAGGAGGACGAGTTTGGAAGATGATACTGTGTTTGCCTTTCTTTTTTTTCTTTTTTTTTTTTTTCTTTTTTTTTTAGTCATTTTTTTTATTTTTCTTTTGGAGGGGGAGGGGGTGTCGCGACCTATCCATTGTTCAAGGAGGTCTAACTCCCTGTTTCCCTTTTACCATCTTGAACAGGAAATACATATTAGAAAGAAGATAACAACGGCCTAATGGCCTGCCAGTTCCACTCATTTAGTCAGGTCAGAATAAAATAAAACAATACAAAAACAAAAACAAAAAAAACACTGTGGCTATTTCATGCTGAAAAAAAGCTAATTTTTTTTTCATTGTAAAGATCGTGAATGAAACTGCGTCACAACCGACTTTTTTGTTTCACAAGAAAACTTGAGAGAGAGAGAGAGAGAGAGAGAGAGAGAGAGAGAGAGAGAGAGAGAGAGAGAGAGGGGTTGATTGTCACAACACAAGATTCACCGATGGA
>CM031612.1:62099831-62127903 GCA_018398815.1 Conus ventricosus
ATCTCCTTTGAAAGCAGATATATTTGTATTGCCTGCTCAACAAAGGGGATTGCGATGGTTCCCTTATGCAGCTGGTGAAGAGTTTTCATATCTGTAATATATTTTCTTAATTTCATGTTCCCAGTTTCTCCATCTTCAAACTCCCCACACCCCTCCCCTCCTTAAGTCTAAAATCTTTGCCAAGTCATTACTATGAAGACAGTTGAGTTGTTGGCCTGCGCTTGTTTTTTCCCCCCACTATTAGATTGTTCGTCTATGTATTTGTCTGACTTTATTCAAGTTTTAAAGGAGGTGACTGTCTTGAATAAATGTTGCTCTGTGTTAGGGTTTTCTTAGGGGAGCAAATCGTTACCCCACTTGTTTCGTGTTTACTGTCCCTGCCTCATTTCATTTTCCAATCTCAGCTTAAACGTTAGAGACAGAAAGAGAGAGGAGGAGAGAGAGAGAGGGGAGAGAGAGAAGAGAGAGAGAGAGAGGGGGGGGGGCGGGAGGGGGGGGGAAGAAAAAAAATCTGTGGAACTGAACGCAATAATTTTGAAAGTTGGTGAATTAAAAAAAAAAAAAAAAGTAAATAATACAGTTTTGAAATTGGAATAAATAATGAAATGCGTTTTGTTTGGTGATGAAATAATATTAATTTAGTAATTAACAAATAAACAAATGAATAGGAACTAACCAACAAACATTCTAACTATATTAACTAAATGATTAAGTAGATTAAATGAATAGATAGATTGAATTAACAAACCAAATAAAAATTACATGCAATAATTTACGCAATTAAATGATTAGATAGACTAGATGAAAAGAGGCAAGTAATTGTGACGGAGTTGTGAAATCAAACAGGTAGTCGTTTGAATACGAGATTTTTGCAATTAAGATTCTTAAAACCGTTGTAGGGGATGCCGTGGATCATTTTAAATTCTGGTGCAATAGATATAGGGTGTTCCTATACCCCCATAAACACATATGTGTAAGTTGGCTCGTGCTTTATTTTTTTAATGTAAAATGAACATGTGTAACAAACACATAATGAGATAGAAAATATCCAACCAAGCAACAATAAGAATAGGCCTTCTACTTATAATTTTTGTATGGAGGAACATACTGTAAATCTTAATTGCACAAACTTCCTGTGCAGTAGGACTGGAAGAAGAATTATATGATAACGTGTCTTGAATTGAAAGGAATAAGAAATCTGTTTGCTAGTTTTGTAGAGTCGGCGGCTGTTGATTAATATTGATTATTTATGATAATTAATAGGATAATAATCTTCATCATCATCCATAGCAGTTGTTGTAGTAGTAGTAGTAGGGCGAATGTTGTTTTCTTATATTTAACAACATACTGACTCATCAACGTTAATAATATACATACAACTATAACTGGTATATTGATAATGTTTATGCCAACCGCGACTAATTACCAACGACCACAACTACAGATGTTTTGTAATAAATAATGATAACTGCCTTGCTAGGATTGATAATCCACTGTACTTCTACGGGCACTTCCTGCACCTGAAAGGCTCTACAATAACACCACAAAGCTCACACTTTCGAAAAACCTGCATTTACGGTCGTAAAAACACCACAGCAGCGAACACGTACCCCGGGCTCTTCCCCGTTCACCCCACTTCCCATTCCCTCCTCCCCCTCCCCCCCCCACCCCTGTTCTTCTTCTTCATTCTTCTTCTTCTTCTTCTTCTTATGCTTCTTCTTCTTCCTCTTCTTCTTCTTATCCTTCTTCCCCCTATTATTATTGTAACATTCCTATTATATTTGATTGTGTTTCTGTCCCTGTTGTTGCTGCTGCCGTGATATTATTTTGTTGTTTGTTCGTCGTCTTTGCAAAACATGTACATCCGGAGTGCAGAGTGAGATGAGGAGAGAGTAGAGTGAGAGGAGAGAGAGATGAGAACAAGGGTGAGTTGAGAGAGAGGAGGAGAGAGAGTGAGTGGATTATCTGATAGTTTAAGAAGATTTTGTTTAGCGGCAGATATACTTTTGACCTGAGCATATTCTGAAACATTTCACTACTGTTTTTTTAAAAATTTTTATCTAGTCAGCCAACGGTCTGTCAGTTCATCAAAATCATCAGTGATTGCATATAGTGACTGTCTGAAGGGCGGTGGGTTTAGGAATATTAAAAGTAACGATTATTTGTAGTTTTTGTAGCATTAAGATAAAGATGTTGCACATAATTTGGCAAATGAGAGTAAGACAATACGCAAGACATGAGAGGGCCGTCGGTTCGTTTGTGTCGTGTTTCTGTTTTTTGCGTTTATCGTTTTTCCCGTTTTAGTTATCGCCATACAGGTCACATAGACCAGCGTTACAGGACTAGAAACAATGCATTTCGTTCTACTTGGGTCCTCTTCAGTGTGAAAAGAATACATATAACATTTACTCGACAGTTGACAAGAAGAACTTTGATGGTCACTTAGCTTCGCTTTCTCATGTTCGTCTCCAAAGTCCATAACCCAAAATTCTCTGGAGAAGAAAGAGATAGGAGAAGCAGAAAGCTTTTTGTTGACTAGTCTACATGTTTCTTCTTTGTCTTGTCCTTAGTTTATTTGTTTTCACCTGATAGGAGACCCAAAGAGGTTCCGTAATGCATTGTGTCTAGTCCTGTACTCTGTTTTGTCTGTGTTCCTTTTGGACGGTAACTAACCTTCTCTCTACAAAAACAGTTAAGTCAATTCATCGTCATGTCGTTTTAAAGCGTAGCAACCACTGGGGGGGGGTCTAATTTAGTCTTCATCAACAATTATGCTGGGAAGCGCGCGGTTTGTGAGGTACGCGCATGCGCGACGCGTTGTGTGGGTCGTGCGTGTGTTGTGTGTGTGTGTGTGTGTTGTGTGTTTGTTGTTGTTGTGTGTGTTGGTGTGTTGTGTGTGTGTGTGTGTGCGCGCGCTGTTTAGTGCGCGGTGCGTGCTGTGCGTCTGTTCGTGCGTACATGTGTGCGTGCTGGCCGGCCTTGTGTGTAGTTGAGTGCGTATGTGTTGTGTGTGTTGGTGTGTGTGGAAAGGGGGTGGGCGGGGGGGGGGGGTCTTGCGGGGGTTAGGGGGTTTATTGTCGGGTGTTTAGGTTTAGAGGGTTTTAGAGGGGGCGAGGGGGGGGGGGTTAGCATTTTAAGAGAGGTTGGCGGGGTTTCTTTTATTGTGGGTTTTAGTGTTCGTTTTTGGGGGGGTTTTGGGGGGGTTTTCTGAGAGGTTGTTTGTGTTTAGAGGCTAAGTTAGAGTTAGTTTGGCGGGGGGGGGGGGGGTTTTTTTTGGGCGGGGTGGCGTTAGAGTGAGGTAGAGGACCGGTGGGGTTTAGGGGTTGTGGCGTTATTTAGAGTAGTTGTGGGTTGTTTGGTTTGATAGAGGTGGTTGTTGTTGGTATAGAGGATGTGGGTTGGAGGTGTTTCGGGGTGGTGGTGTTTAGAGGTTAGTGGGGTTGACGTTATGGTTAGTTGGGGGGGCGGCGGGGGGGGGGGCTGTTTTTTTGTGGTTGGTTGTTAGAGGAGGTATTTTGAGGCGTTTTGAGGCTTATTTTTATTTAGGGTTTTGTTTGGCGTTGGGTTGTTGTTTTTGTAGTAGTGGGGGGGGGGTTTTGGGGTTTTTGTTTGTGCGGGGGGGCGGGTGGGGGGGGCGGTTTGGTTAGTGGGTTTTCGAGGGGGGGAGGGGGCCGGGGTTAGGGGGGGGTTTGTATTAGTTGTATTGTTTATTCTTTAGAGGAGTTGAGGGGGGGGGTTTATTTGTTTTTTGTTTTGGGGGGGGTGTTTTTTGGTTGGGGGGGTCTGGGGGGGTTTGGGTGTTTTTGTGGGTTTATGTTTTTTTGTTGTTTAGTTGTTTTTTATTTTAGTTTTTATTTATTTGGTTTTAGAGGTTTTTTAGTTTGGTAGGGGGGGAGTGAGGTTAGAGGAGCGGGGGGTGGTTAGTGTAGAGGACGGTAGATGGCAGGGTTGTGTTTGTAGGGGGGATTGGGGGTGGTAGAGGGGTGGGGGGTTACGGGGTGGCGTGCGGTGGCGTTATGTACATGATTTGGTTTTTTGTTTCGTGGGCACGCGAGACCCACTACAAACTAATTATTTAAGTAATTGTATGTATTAAACCCAGACCATGTGTGCCCAGCAATTTAACCTCTGGTTCTCATATGCGCTGTATACACGCCCCGTTCTTGTTTGTTCCTGGTTCTTTCACATGCATGCGCTGCTGGCTGCGTATGAGTGAAACTCAAGTATAAACTCCACGGCATGGACTGTCATAGATCCTTGGCTGCGTCGGTTGACGTGGGGATTGGTTCTTCAATTCTAGTTTTAGTTCTTCTCTGTGGATTGGTTTGTAGCGTTGTTGTTGGTTAGTGTTTGTTGCGTGTGTTTGTTCGGTGTTGCCAAGTCAACGTGCAACTTTCTTACTGTATTCACATTGTATGATTCAAAATGATTCTCTAGAAAATAACAGTTGATCCCTCCTCTCTCTCTCTCTCTCTCTCTCTCTCTAATTATCTCTCTCTCTCTCTCTATCTCGCTCTTCATATTATAAGTTTGGAAAATATCCCGTGGTTGTATTGGGATCACGTCAAACACTGGTTTATACAAAAGAAGTTCAAAATTACAAGCAGTCCCATTTTGCAAGTACATTTTAAACCTAAATTCTGAATCAGTGATGTCGTGCTGGTCCGGCGTGTGTGGGGGTTGTGTTGTGTGTGTGTGTGCTGTGTATGGTGTGTGTGTGTGTGGTGTGTGTGTCGTTTGTTTGTAAAGATATACAGTGAGGGCGATCATGTAATCACGTATCCATATAATGGGGCGATTTGAAAAAATGGGGGCGAAAATTTTGTCTTTTTCGCCTAGCTTTTTTGTTACATGTTGATTGGTGTTTGTCACGGACAAATAAATTAAACAACCTTAACTTGGGGGAAACATACTAATTGGGGAGGTCGCCAGCCATTTTGTTCGGATACCATATGTCCAAACTCAAAACATTTCTAGGCGTCAGAAAGACGGGCCCATAGGTCGGGGCCGGCCAATTAAGATCTAGTGGAGCAGGTTTCTCCGAGTCGGTACGACCCACCCAGACTGTACTAACGCGGCTTTGGACGACCATCGTTGTCTGCCCAGACGGACCTCAGTACCTGGGCCGCTTATCCGCCCAATTTGTGGAACCAACCGTCATTGTTAGTCGGACGTCGCAGGTTATATGAAGGAGGAAAGGGAGAGGGAGACAGGTGATGATAGGTTGTGTTTGTGGTGGGGGTGAAAGTTCGTGTTGAAAATGTGAATGAAAGTGGGAAAACTGAATGAATGGAATGTGAAATATTATGCTAAGCAATTAAATGACCTTCTTGACCACCATCAGACGAGTAAGGCGAGTGGTCGGCACGGATTGGCACTGGCTTGATTTTTGAAAACAACCCAATGGGAATTAGAGGGGCTAACTTTCGGGGTTTGTCAGGGTCGCGGGTAATTTTTAAAAATTATGACCAAATGGGTTACTCGCCCTTTTAGGACAGATCGGAACGACTTATTAAAGAGGGTTATGCTGCCTGTGATGAAGAAGTGAGAGTGCAAAGGGAGAGCGACGAAACGGGAGAGGAGAGAGAACGGGGGGGAAGAAATGAGAACGGGGGGGCGGAAGAGACCGAACAGACAGTGGAGACGGGAGTGAGAGGGGATAATGTTCGGGCGAGTGTAGGCTCTCGCTATAGGAAGAGGCGGGAGAGGGAGATGAGAACGAACAGTGACAGAGTGTGAGGAGGTTTAGGTGTATGGTAGGGTCTACTGGCACGAGGGTAAATGCAGCAGAGAGATTGAAGAGAGGAGTGAGGGAACGAGGGGAAGACGAACACGAGAGCAGAGGAGTGGGAGAGAGAGGTTTAGGAGTCGGAGCTCTCCTGAGGACGAGAAGGGCATGAGAGAGAGAGAGCATTGAGGGGGGAGGAGAAGAGAGGGGGAGGAGAGAGAGAACCAAAGTTGATGAGTTTGCGATGAGTTAGTCTGCCTGAGGGAAGTGGACTGAGGAGAGATGGTGGGCAGAGAGAGAGCGAGTTGCTAATTTATGAAGAAGAAAGAAAGAAAAGAAATAAAAAAAAAAGATAAGAAAAAGCAAACCATGTCATCATTGATAAGTGCAGACCTTGAAGAAGAGAGTAGAGAGAGAGCGTGCAATGACGTTAATGCTGGAAAAGAAAGAAACAGGGAAGATAAGAAAGAAGAAAGAAAGGAAGGAGTAGAATCAGTTACGTTGTTGGATTGTCACATGTTTTGTACCTAAACGGGGAGTGGGTCTTTTTCGACATCAGACATACCCTTGGCCTATAAAGCGTCACTTCGCCCCCCCACACAAGCAGAGAACCACTGACCATCGCAACATCTCACCTGACCCCGGGGGCGCCAATTGACACCTCAACACGCAGTGCCGGGTCAAGTTGTGTCGTAGTGTTGTGAAAGTTGATATGTGGACAGTGTGATAAAGGATGAAAAAGAAAAGGAAAAAGTATAAATAGGAAATAATAAGACAGAGTGATTACGTGAATTATTTAAGATCAAACCCGTCGACCAGAGGTTAAGTTAGGAAATTCTTGTTTATACCCGGGTTAGTAGTTAATGATGTTTTAGAATAAAGGATTTTGTGAAGTTCAGGATGAGAGTAATGTTTTATTTGTTTGATTCTATATGCATTGTTGTTCTATTCTATGATCATGTTTAGTAAAGTTATAGACTTTACTAGTGGTTGTTTGTGACGAATGCAGGATTTTGAATGAGATTGTAAGCAAGCTGTGAGTGGTTTGGGCTGTGAGCTCGTCCTTCCTCCACTTACATTACACACGATGTTGAAAAGGTATTGGCGGGCTGCCAGGATATTCTGGCCCATTTATTAGATTTGTTCAATTCTCAGAGAGGAAGCTGGGTGGGATTCAAGTATTGTAATCCTAAGACAAGGGGTTTTGTTTTCTGTATGTTCCCAAGTTAGTTTAAATTACTTGGCTTGGCATTGTTCCAAGATAGTTTAATTCTAGGCTTGCATTTCAGCCCCAGAGTACTCATGTTCGCACTGATTTCCTATTATTCGCTCTCATAGTTGGGTCAGGCGCCCTGGGCGTTTATAAAATACTATCTAGTTGTCCCAAGCTATGTTTCATTCATTAGGATTGTGCTATTTACGTCATCGTGGTCGGAAAACACCACAGTTTGGCTGTCGGTCGTACATAAAAATCTGGTTCAGGAAAAAAAAACTGGGAGATATAATGGCGGAGAGAAAGGAACACCCCGTATGTATTGAACAACCAATTAGAGTGCGTGGTACGTCTGGAAGGGACGGTCATTGAATTGAAAGAGTAGTTATGAAAGAAACAGGTTTTTTGTCAAGGTTGCGGACCTGAGTTAAACATACATTTGGTAAGAGAGGTCAGCCAGAGACAGCAGGAGAGTTGTTGAAGTTCGCAAAAAAGGGAGGTGTATAGAGAGGCCGTTTGGGCACTAAGGTGCAGGAGAAAACAGGTGTAGGCACAAGGTGAGAAGAGTGTGCAAGGAGGGGACCTAGGGGAGTTTTCTGCAAAGTCTGCAACCCAGTGGTGAGGGCTCAGAATGAAGGGCTGCCAAAGGGACATTAGTGTTTCATTTGTTCACAAGAAGGGACATGTGGCGAGGGATTGTCGCATTGGGTTCCCAGAAGGACTGGCAGCCTTGCAAAAGAGGTGGATAAGGGTCGTCATGGGAACGCCTGCAGTGGAACCAAAAGGATTCTGTTCTGAAGAGGGTGAAGTGCGCTCTATGGCTAGCACTTGGACCAGCTGTCAGTGTCTGGGATAGAGTGGCACTAGGCTGTGGGAGTGGTTCGTTACCAGTGGTAAGAAGGGTGGATTGCACAGCAGAGGGTGAAAGTGTACGAGACAATGTTGTGCATGCGGGGGGTAGTGGTAGTACGTAACATACGCTGGTCGATATAAAGGGGATTTGACAGGGCATTTCCAGACCTGTACTCTAATCGATGGCACTGTGATGGAGGTCCATGTTGCTAATGATAGAAGTTACGTCCCCTTACTTCTCACGGCGAGTTGTCTGCGTTGGTGATGGAGAAAGAAACACCTTCACGATTGTTCATTGGAAATATTCCGGGGCAAAGGGATCCTGGGGAGCTGAGTGTTTGGACTGTACAGGGGCAGCAGTTCAACACGGAGCAAGGATAGGAGGAAAAGTTGTTAAACCGTTAGTTGTTCAGGAAGGAAGTGCGGGCATAGAAGTGTCGCCTGATGAGTTTAGGGCCCTGCCTAATGGAACCAAGTCCCTTCGCTCGTGAAGTCTGGGAGTTGGCAAGAGGTGGAGAGAATCAGGAGGGTATAAGAGGAGGCTGAGACAGAATTTCTTGTGAAAGGCGGGCTGTTGTTCGAGTGTTACACATGGGGAAGTCAGGTAAGGTGACCACTCAGATTAGAGGTACAGCATGTTATCGGTGACACTGTCATGTCAGAGGGTCACGAGTCGCCTTCTCTTCTCATCTATTGCGAGTCATCTGGCACGGTTTTTAAAACGGCTGACCGAGTCTTGATGATTTTCATAGGCGCCAGCAGCAATCATTGATGAGGTGAAGGAGACCAGCAGAAGAAGGGGAGTTTTTGTTGCCTAGTATCCAGAAGGTCATACAGGGATGTGTCACTGTTATAAGGGCTAGACAGTAGCTAGGTCATAGGTTTTGTTTGTCGGAGGCGACACAATGCTGCCGGAAAAGGAGGAAAGGTGGAGATGTGTTGAATTCTGAGAGGACCAAAGACCATAACAGAAGTCTGGACATTCTGCTTGGTTTAGTTGGTCTTCTACAGGGTTTGTTCCAAATTTTGCGCGATACGAGTCCTCGCGCAGTGATTTAGGTCAAGGCAGGGAAACCGGCAGTGGGTCGAGTGGTCAGACGCTTGCAGAGCAAGCACTGCTGACGGTGTTGGAAAAAAATGTCTAGGTTCCCGTCCCATCTTGAGCTACCTGATATGTCCAAACATTTTTGTTGCGGACCGTTGCATCAGGTGGATGGGATAGGTGCAGTATTGTTGCAGGTGCTGAAGTGGTCGAGTTTCCTGTGAGAATATGCTAGCATGGAAGTTTGACAAAGTGTGAGGAAAGGGTACGCAACGGTGGATGAAGGAGTGATTTTGCTGTTGTGTGGGCCGTGCAGAAGTTCCCCCACAAAGACTGGTTATGGGAAAGAGTTCGTGACGAGACGGTTCATCAAACACTCAAATTACTGCAGGAGGCACAGCTGGAAAAACAGCAGGGTTCTGCGTTTGAGGCAATGGCTCTGAAGCCTACAGGTATCGTGTGCGTACATTAACAGGGTCGACAGGAATGTCGGGAGCTGACTATTTAAGTCGTGTTGTCTAGGAATGCTGCATACTCAGATGGAAGTCAGTTCTTATCCGCGGTGCACATTGTGATAATTTGTGTTGATACCAATGTTATGGTGAATGGATATAGGTTCATTCCCAGTTGGCTATGGTTCATAATTTTTTTGGTGTGGAGGACTGTTTATATTTTCTTTGTGAGACTTGTCATGTGTATGTATGTTATGCTTGGGCATACTGTCGCTTGTGTAGTGATGCATTATTTGCAATAAGTGGAGGATTGGAGTTCCTCAGTGAAGTGTCTTGGTTCGTGATCATATTATATTGTGCTTTTTCATAAGAATTGTGAAGAGAAGATATGGCAAATCCGCAGGTAGGGGAATTGCATATAGTGCGCACAAGAGGTCGTTTATAGAATGAGTTGAAAATAACGCAAGAGCGCACGTCAATGATAACTCATTGGATGTGGTATTCACTAATTGTATATTTTTATAACTTATAAACCGTTGGTTGTAAAGTATTTTCCCATACTATTGCGAGGTGTTGCTGTGTGTCAGCAAAATTCGGTTGTTGTCTTTTTGTACCGTTGTTTGAGACAATGCGGAGAATGGTTCTTTTGCAAGGGGGAAATTGCTCGACGGACAAAAAAATGATACAACCTAACTTTGGGGAAAACAAACCTAACTTGGGGAGTAGCCCGCCACATTTGTTGGACCTAAGTCCAAACTCATCATTCTAGGCGTCAGAATGACGGGCCCATAGGTCGGGTCGGCCAATTAAGCTTTGTGGAGAAGGTTTCACCGAGACGGTCCGTCCACCCAGACTGCTAAAGCGGATTGACGACGCCTCGGATGTCTGCCCAAGACGGACATCAGTACTTGGGCCAGCCTTATACCGGCAATTTGTGGAACCAACGTCATGTTAGTCGGGACGTCGCAGGTTTTTAAAGCAGGAACGGGAGAGGGAGAAGGTAGTGTGTGGTGGGGGTGAAATCTAGCTAACAATTTAAATGACCAATTGTCCACCACCGATGAGTAAGGCGGTTGTCGGCTATGACTGGCATGATTGAACACCCAATGGAATTAGAGGTGAGCTATACTTCGGGTGTCAGGGCGGTAATATTACTGACCAATGTTACTCGCCCTTTTTGGACAGTTCGGAAACGAATAAAGAGGGTGTGAGAGTGAGAGAAACGGGGAGAACGGGGGGAGGAAAGGCGAACAGGACAGGTGAGAGAGAGGGGGAAGTTCGGGAGGAGAGTAGGCTCTCGCTATAGGAAGGCAGGGAGATGAGAACGAACAGAGACCAGAGAAGCATGAGGAGGTTTTTTTAGGATGTTGTCTCTGCACGAGGGAAAAGGGCCCCAGAGAGATGAAGAGAGGAGAGAACGAGGGGAAGACACGAAGCAGAGAGGAGAGGGAGAGAGAGGTTCGGAAGAGGAAGGTGGAAGCTCTGACAGGAGAGAAGGGCAGAGAGGAGAGAGTGAGATGAGGGGGAGAGAGAAGAGAACCAAGTTTGAGAGATTAGCATGAGATAGTTGCGAGAAGGACTGAGGAGAGATGTGGAGAGAGAGGAGAGAGTTTGCTAATTTATAAAGAAGAAAAGAAAGAAAAGAAAAAAAAAAAGAAAATGAAAAGCAACCATGTCCATTTGATATGTGCAGATAGAAGAGAGAGAGGAGAGAGAGTGCAATGCGTTAATGCAGGGAAGAAAGAAAGGAGAACAGATCGTTGGTGATAGTCTCACTGTTATACCCTAACGGGGTTCGACCTCATACCTGGCAGCGTCACTTCGCCAAGCAGAACCACAGACCAACGCCAACAGTCTCACCTGACCCGGCGCCATCAGACCAACACCAGTGCCGGCAGTTGTGTCGTGTTGTGAAAGTGACAGTGAAAAGAAAAGGAAAAGAAAAGAAAGACAGTGATTCGTGAATAGTTAAGATCACCTGGCCAGGTAAAGTAGAAATCTGTTTATAACCGGGTTAGTTAATGATGTTTAGATAAATGATTTTGTGAAGTTCAGGAAAGAGAGAATGTTTTATTTTGTTTGATTCTATATGCATTGATGTTCTTTCTATGATCATGTATAGTAAAGTTATAGACTTTACTAGTGGTTTGATGTGACGAATGCATGATATATGAATGAGATTGTAAGCAAGCTGTGAGTGTGTTGGGCTGTGCGCTAGTCCTTCCTCCACTGACATTACACCGAGGTTGACAGTGTTCAAGAATGCAGTATTGAGGTGCTGCATTCAAAGTCTCACTCACCTCAGTTTTGCCAACATCGTCCAAATTCACACACACACACACACACATTTACACTCCACGCCCCATTCTGTTCAGATGCCACTTCCGGTATCATCTAACTGTTTGCCTTTTACAAACTTGTGATGCCCTGACCACCTCACTGTTTGCCTTTTACGAACTCATACTGACTTGGGGGTGGATACACTCCATAGTATGGCTCAGAGAGCCACCCGAAGTGCCGCCTCATAGTTGCGACATTTCGCCCCATTTTGACATCACCCACTTGTGCCATTTTAAAAGCATGTGTGTGTGTGTGTGTGTGTGTGTGTGTGTGTGTGTGTGTGTGTGTTTCGTTTGACTGGAAAAAAAGGAAGGGGAAAAAAAGAAAATAAAAAAACAAAACAAAACACAATGTAATGTACAAACAAAGAATCCAAACTGTTTTGTAAAAGAAGAAAGAGAACAAAAACTGCACGTGCCTTGAGCTCCCGTTCAGCCCAGATTGTTCTTTGCAAACAACTACACGCTTGGCTGGTTCCCCCCCCCCCCCCCCCCCCCCCCCCCCCCTAAATGAATGTTTTATCGGCTTAAAACTGAAGATAAGCAGGAAGACACAAACGAGCAAAGAAAGACCACCAGTGCGGAGTGTCGCTGCAATGTCAATAAGATGTCAGCTGTTTCTGACCACAATCCAAATGTGACTTTTTAGGGTCCAACACACACATCACCACCACCATGTTTTGTGCAAAATGATTAGGGAGGACATCTGCTGAAACCGAACTTCGGTTCTGGGGTTACTGTACTGGCTGTATTGATGAACATTTGCTATTGAAAGAGAAGAAACAAAAAATTAACAAATAAACGAATAAACGAACAAGAATGGATAAACAAATAAAAATGAAATATTTTAACTCTCTCTCTCTCTCTCTCTCTCTCTCTCTCTCTCTCTCTCTCTCTCTTTCTGTGCATGCATGAGAGGTTGCGTGCGCGCAGCGCAGGTGTATGTTTTTGTGGATGTGTGCGTGCGCGGATGTGTGTGCGCGTAGAGTAAGTTTTTGTTTGTATTTGTTTTTCGTACAAAAGTTGTCAACAACAACAGCAACAGTCAATTAAAACTATAAAAAAATTAAAAAAACATTGACGAACTGAAAAATGAAACGGGAAAACGCGCGATAAATCTCATCAAACTTTGAAGTATTCAAACATGAGATGATCATTTTACAATATACAATCGCCTATATTTTCGAAAGAAGCCGGATCCAAACAGATATCACAAGTATTGGTGTGTGTTTTTTCTTCCGAGAACGATGAAATAAACACGAACAGGTGTGTGTGTGTGTGTGTGTGTGTGTGTGTGTGTGTGTGTGTGTGTGTGTTCCCTCTCAATACTTCGCTCAAGAACAACAATAAATAAAGTAGCTCAGGGGCAAGAAAAAATATTCACTTTTGCGTGTATGTCTACTTTGTCACATACCTCTCATTACTTTCTTTCTCGCTTTCTTTTCCCTCTTTTTCTCCTTTGTTTTTCTGTTTCTTTCGAGAAAATAATGTTCACTTTTCCCTGTATGTCTTCTTTTGTCATATGCCTCTCATTATCTTCTTGTTTCCTTTTTTCCCTTCTTTTCTCCTCTGTTTTTTTCTTTTTCTTTCTCCTTTCGCGCCCGTGCGTTGTGTGCGTGTGTGTGTGCGTGTGTGTGTGCGTGCGTGCGTGCGTGCGTGCGTGTGTGTGTGTGTGTGTGTGTGTGCGTGCGTGCGTGCGTGCGTGCGTGCGTGTGTGCGTGTGTGCGTGTGTGTGTGTATGTGTGTGTGTGTGTGTGTGTGTGTGTGTGTGTGTGTGTGTGTGTGTGTGGTCTTTGTTTTTTGTTTTTTTTGTTTGTTTGCTTGCTTTTGTTGTTGTTGTTGTTGTTGTTGTTGTTGTTTACCCCCAACACTTCAGGACCCACGAGCACTTGCTGTGACTTACCTGGAAACATCATGCTGGGCGGAATGCTGGTGAAGGTGCATGCCCGGTAGTATTCCTGCTGCGTTATCGTCTGCATCTTGGCTGTGTGGCGCCCCTCCCTTTCAGCTGTGTGGGGCAGGACACCCCACCCAGACAGAGCCACTACTCACCCGGAATCACTCACTCACTGCCAGACCACTGTTGGTGCCAGCCACTGCACCGTACACAGAATGCACGCGCTGGAGAGGAAACAGTTCGGGTAACACCACTTGAGGAACGGACTGTGTACACCGTCACGGTTGAATGAAGTATGTGCTGTCTGTTTTTTTTGCTGACCGTTTCTCGAGAAACGGGCTATACTAGTGCACTGTTGGAAAAAGTCTGGTAATTCAGAATAACACTCGTTGTCACGTAATCGGATTCTCGGATTAAAAGGTGTCTTTTTTTCTTTTCCACTAGGTCAACAGACGGTGTTCTTATTTTGTTTGTTTGTTTTTCAAACTCTTGTTCATATTTCCAGATTTGTTTTTCTTTCTATGTTTTGAGGTAAAAAGGGCGGACCAAAAACAGCCGAAGGCGATAGTCAGTATGATTCCGTGTCTTTTCTTCTCATCTTTGTCCACGACGATTTCAAACCTCTTCCGTTCTGTCTGTCTCTTGTCTCTGTCTCTCCGTCAGCCTTTTCCCCTTTTCCTTTTTTTTCCCCTCTATCTCTGTCTCTCTCTGCCAGACAGCCGGTACCCCTTGCTCCTTTCCTTCCGTCCTTCCGTCCGCCTCTCCCTCTCTTTCTCGAGTGGTGCTTTATGTGTGGATGAGGGAGACACTCCCGGCCCCACCTTCCTGGCTCTACCTATCCCCCCTCCCCCAACTGAGTGGCGGCGTCAAACCCACCACCACACACACACACACACCACCACCACCACCCCCCACAACCACAAACACACCCTCAGGGGGGGGCTCGCTCGAGAGAGGTCGGACAAGGGGTCGTCGCTGTCTGTGTCCGACAGATACCCACACCACCACACACACACAGAGGACTTGTGGCTGTTTCTTATGTATCTAATTATCGCTGCCCATGGCACGCGTCCGAAGACGCCGCAAGCTGCAATTTCCCCCCCGGCACCTCGGGTGCTCCTGTGCTGCCCGGGTGTGACAAGACGACTGCTTGCCAGGACGAGGGGAAACAACTCTCAAGCACGATTTTAAATCAGTTCCGCCCCGCTTTGGGGCTATGGGCGGAGGATGCAGCCCTCATTGATTTACAACCCTCGGCCCCTCTTTCGGTCGCCGCAGCCCAGCTGACCCGAAAAAACCCCCAATCGGGGCGGCCAATCAGCGGGCCCAATTATCGCCTACTCGGCTCTTTGATTGGTGGCGGCAGGCCCGCGCCGCCGCAGGTGTTCGGCGGGTAGGGTGGAGTAAACGGAGGGAAGCGTGCAGGGGAGGTGCTATGACGACGTGGAGTGGCGCTGTGGGGCTCCTAGTGCGCTGCGTTGTTGTCTGAAGGGCGCGCGGCGAGGCGAGACGGAGAGCGCGACGCGCACGCGCGCGCCGCGAGCTGGGCGACAGGATCGTGGGGCGTGTTCAGGGGAGGAGGGGAAGTGGGCTTTCTTCTGTGGATTGAAACGGCATTGGCATGGGTCAGGCAGCGAGAGAAGAAAGGGGGCAGAGTTGACGGCGGGCAGGCCGGGTAGTCACACGGCTAACAGACAGGCCCTGCTGGCAAGGTGTCGTTTGGCTTCTTGTTTAGGCGGTTGTGTTATGTGAAACTATTAGCCTCTTGCCGCTGGGGGAGGGGGGGGGGGGGGGGGGGGGAGGGGCGGAGGAAGGGGAAGAACCACCTTACCACTTTCCACTGGCCCCGGGAGCAAAGAAGCGGTGTGTGTGTGTGTGAGTGGCAGTCAGAAGAAGTCTATGCACAAAGGACAGCTTGCCTGTTGTCTCCGTCGCGGACAGAACCGAGTTTAGAATAGAACGTACTCTGGCCTGTTGTATTGAAGTATTCTGGCTGTTGTAGAACTTATTCTGGCCTGTTGTAGAATCTATCCTGGCCTGGTGTAGACCGTACTGTGGTCTTGTGTTGAATGATATTTTGGCCTGTCGTAGAAACGTACTACTGGTCTGCCAAGTCAGAGAAAGTACGCTGGCCTGTTGCAGAGAGATGCGCTGGCCTTGTAGAACGTTCTTGGCCTATTGTAGAACGTTCTTTGCGCCTGCTGTAGAACGTACTCCTGGCTCCAGATACAACGTTACTCTGGCCTGCTGTAGACACCGTTCTTTGGCCTGCTGTTACAACGTTCTCTGGCCTGCTGTTGAACGTACTCTGCCTGCTGTACAACGTTACTCTGGCCTGCTCTGTAGAACGTTCTTTGGCCTGCTGTAGACCGTTCTTGGCACTGTTCGTAGAACGTTCTTTGGCCTGCAGTATGACGTTCTTGCTCTTCGGTATAACGTCACTGCGCCTGTTATAGACAACGTAGAGGTATTCCACCCTGTTTGAGTGCTGCCTCGTATCTAGAGTGGCTTGGAAGTTTTCAAACCAGGAGGAGCGCCGGTGGCAGGGGGAGGGGGAGGGACCAGTTTGAAGCGGTTATGTGTGTGTGTGTGTGCTGTGTGTGAAGAAAGGGTATGTAAAGAGAACAAGGAATGGATCTAAATCAAAAAGGCTGGTGACACTGCAGACCGAAAGACGTGCTGATTTCAAGATCGGCAATGTTCATGAAGAGATAGGGAGTACGCGGTGTGTTGAAAAGGGGGCGGGGGGAGAGGGTGGGGGGGGGGCAGGTGGGCGTTGTCCCAACCAAGAACTGGTCTGTGGGTTGCAAGGCTCCGTGCGGTCCAGGGAGCATCACCCTGACCCCCCGGTCATGGAGCTCGGGGGGGGGGGGGGAGGTCGGGGAGGGGGGAGGGGGTAGGCAAGGCTCGCCCCCCCCCCCCCTCCCCCTCCCCTCCCCCCGCTTGCCGATGAAACGTAATGCAAATACTTTGTAGATGCACTGAGGTCACTGCGGGAAATAAAGATCATGTTGCTTATCGCCCCAGCCGACCGCAAATGGGCCACATCAAGGGACTGTCACCAAAAGACAATCAAATCTCGGGAGATACGATGTCTTGTCACTAAAAATACAAGTGTAAAACTCTACCTCATTACAAAAAAAATAAAATAATAAATTAAAATTAAAATTTGAAAAATCGTAACAATCACGGGGTGAGTTGGGGGGTGGGGTCTGGACATTATGTCCCCAATCCCCATCACTCCCCCCCCCCCCCCCCCCCCCCCCCCGCCCCCTTCACCTTCTCACTCTGCCTTACAGTGCACGTTGACCCCTCAATAGAGGCGAATATTCTACTTCATGTTGCACTTGTACGTTCCTGCCTGAACATGAAAAACCTATTGGGGGCAGCAGGCAATGTTCAGACTGAGTTTCCCTTGGGACAGATTTGACACACATCTAGATTGTTCTTCTATGTCCGTGAGAGGGCACCAATCGGGAATGTAGAGACACGGAGGGGCAGCTAAACTAGCCTTAGGCCCGACCCTTTCCGTGGTGCCTGTACTCACAGGCCACTCGTCATGTACAACAGTTGAGCCGTTTGTCCAGCAAACCAGGGCCTTCAATCTGTTCAGAATGGCACTTGGGGCACTTATCAAAAGGAGGAAACTTGCCCCCCCCCCCCCTCCCCCGTCCCTCCTCCCCACCCTCAGAGTTTCCGGGGGGCGGGAGGGCGGGGGGGGCTGGGGGTGACGGAGGGGGCGGGGGGAGGGGGGGGTGGGCGAGGGCGCGCGTATCCCATCTCTCCGCCATCACCCCTCTCCCCACTCCCCTGGTGTTTCTGCACCAATGTAGCCAGGTTAATCCTGCGTTAGTTATTATACTGACAAGTACACTGTGGCCTGGTAGACAGCACAGAACAGCTCGTTTCACTGCGCTCTGGGCCTATCACAAGAACCTCTTTGGCCTGCCAGTCTTTACATGCACTCCTGGCGACTCTCCTAGCCTGTCTAAGAGATCTCGGGGCTTGTTTTATACCGATCTTTCTGGCACTGTTTGGCATAAGCAGTCAGGCCAATCAGGGACTGGAAACGACGAAGTCACGTGCTGGGTTGTTTTTCTCTCTTTCTTTTCTTCTTTTTATTTTCTTTTCTTCTTTTTTTCTCTTCTTTTTTTACCTTCCTTCCCCCCCCCCCTTTTTTTTTTTTTTTGGGGGGGGGGGGGGGGGAAGGAGCGTGGAGGCAATGGGCAGGTGGCTGTGGGGTAATAATTCGTAGTTTTTTTTCTTTCTTTCTTTCCATTTTTTTCTTCTATTTCTTTTTTCTCTCCTTTTTTCTTTTCCTTTTTTTTTTTTTTTTTTTTTTTGGGGGGGGGGGGGGGGGGGGATGGGGGTTGAGGGGAGGAGACAGGGGGGATAGGATCGTTTACTGAATTCCAGGTTTTGGGGCTCACATGCACTACACGGCAGTATGATTAAACGAGGAACGGACTACCACCTCCCCGGAGAGTGTGTCGGAAGCGGACGCAACTAGCACTAATACCCTCGTAAATCACCAGAACGACAACATGTTAGGGCGTAAGCAACATGGCCGCTGTCGTTTTGATACCGCTGCGTTTGCGTGTGTCTCTAAAGGCGCCGTTCCTTAACCAAGCCAACACATGCTGCGCACCAGTGTTCGACAAACTCTTCCAAACTGTTACGCATCTAACCTCCGCTAAATTGTGTGGGGCAACACGGTTTTGAGCGCGCTCTGCTAACACACTTCCACAAACTGTTTCGGAGTTTCTTGCAGCTTGTGCTCTGGAAACTTTGGTGATGCTGCTCTGTTCATTGCGTCAAAAAATTTAGCAGCCGATCGCTTCGCTCTGATACCAAATCATGGCGGACATACGAGCATCGGACACCGACTCCGCAACCACGAGCGCCTTATGGACCTTTGGGGCCTGTTCTCCTGCTTGTGGGATGTACAAAGATCCCACATACAAGAAACAAAATTTCAGGCCATGCTGCCTTGAAGAAGATCACAGCGGTCCACGTTTGGCATGGTGGACTACTGGGTAGTGTGTAGTGCCTGCCAACTGTTATCTTATTCCAGATCCGTCGTAACATCACTGATGACAATCGCTAAAAACTTGAGAACAGAGAAGGCCGCTTTTCCCTGATGAAAGGCGTATGACAGTCAACATAAGTCATTCCCGATGTTGCAAACGCTCACCAGGCGCATTTGGCGAGAGGGGGTAGTAGCGGCTTCTAGGCTCTAGGTTGTGAAAATGAAAGCTGTAGATTTCTCATCATTTGTATGTCCGTGTGAGGCATTGAGATGTATGTGATACATTATTGTGTGTGTTGTCTGCATCCATGCATTAAGTTTGTGTGTGTGTCCGTATGTGTGTTTGTGCATAAATGTAAATGCTAGCATGTCTGCGTGAGTGCAGCATGTGTTTTGTGTGCATTGTAAGTATACAGTATAGAGCGCCATGTGTAAAAAAGTATGCTTATTCATGAGTGGCATTATGCGTGTGTTTGTATACAATAAGTTTATGCATGCATGTATTGTTTGTCGCATGCCGTTTGGAGTGTGGTGCCGTGCGTGCGGTGGGATCCTCTCCATTATATGTGGATGTTTGTGTCTAAAATTGTTAAAGCGTTTTATGCTTGATAAAAAAGCATTAACATTTATATTATGTCATATATACAAGAGACTTGCAGCTTCCCTAGTATTTATACCATATTGTGCACACGCCTGTCTGCGTGTGTGCGTATGTATTTCCCAAGGATGTTTTCCAAACCGCAGTTGAATATTTGTGTATTGTATGTGGGTGGTAAACAGAATCCAACAAGGTAAAGGTTTTGACTATGAGTATCTGCCATTAACATTAAAATATATTTTAGCCAAATCGACTTGGTATAGACTGGTAGGCTTCTGACTCATAGTGTACCGTTAAAGTAGGATACTAGAGAAGAGTGAAACTCTAATATTCATTGATTACTTGTTGGCAGATACACATTGCACGGGAGGGGAAGAAGAGAGTGGATAGTAAAGTGTGTAAGATGATGTGTATATTTCAGTCTGTAGACTAGTCCATGAGCTCTGTGTGTGTGTTGTACTGTGTGTGTTGCTGTGCTATATGTGGGCGTGTATGTGGAGGGGTATGCTTGTGTATTTCATGCTTCTGTCTTATATGTGGCAAATTTTATGTCTTTGTTAATGCATTGCTGGAGTAATAGCGCCGCTGCATCGATACTCACATTAAAGTCTTTGATGCATTATTTCTTTTGTTGCAGTGCTGTAGAGAGGAACAATCAACAGCCTCCAGACCTATTACCTGAAGGTCGGAGAGTGGGGTACTTGGGGAAAACGAGCAAGTCGGGGCGGAATCAAGCGGCTGTGGGAACCTTCCCCACAGATTAATGGCTTCCTCGGCTCATAACACAGTATGATGGCGCACAGTGGACAGCCGAGCAGTGCCCTGGTGAACACCGTAAGATTCGAGTGTGATGTTTGATGTATGGTATGCGTTGACTTTACTATATGACACGACCATCACCATTTTACCAGAGCACTCGCTTCACCATAGATTTTTATCGAGGCGCTACGTTGTCTTCTCTGTCCGGCTACATGGAATATTTTGAGTTATTTAGTGTGGCTATTTTGTGCTGGGCAATCATTGTACCCAATTTTCCCAGGTTATGCGACAGTGTACATTCTGTATTCTTCCTGTGGTCCTCATATGGTATGGCTTATTTACATAGTAAAAAAAAAATGCATTTCCTAATGTCAACCCATTAACCATTCTCTTCCCTACGGACCGAATCTGTTCCCCACAAAAGTTCTGCCGGGGCAGTTTCGCTAGGTTAGCAAAATTATTGTACCCCCCCCAAAATTGAAGGGGTTCAAATGTAAAAATTTATTATGATGATCACCAAATACCCACAAGAACAGTGATAAGTTTTTCAAGCCTTACATTTATTAATTTTTTATGCAAAGCAACATTTTACCAACCTGATGTTTTGGCTGACCACTGGAAACGAGGGTACAATTTTACTGTATCATAATTTTTTTCTCCAAAAATGCCATATTAAAAACCAAAAAACTGCTAAACACAGACCTATGACTGAAAAAACCATAACAATGAATGAACAGGTACATCCTAATGTTTATGTCGCTACCAGACAAGAAATAACACAGTTATAATTCCTCGCACTCTCTTCACGATCAGATTTACGGCAGTGACGAAGGTAGTGGGTAGGTCCTTAACTCCAAACAATTTTCCCCCCAGAAGCACACGGGGTCACATTTTTATCTAATCTACCATATTTAATTAATTTTTTTTAAAAAACAAACAACAGACAAAATCCCTTCTATACAAAAGACATATGACTGAAATAACATAACACTGAATTGACAAAAGGCACTTACTAACTGAAGCTGTCGCTGCAGGACAACGAGCCACACTTGTGGTGCCTTGTCATTCAGTGTTATGTTACTTTCAGTCTTTCTTTTGTTTGGAATAGGGGTTTTGTCAGTTAATTACATGGGAATGTCATTATAGTTTATATGCTCCCACATTTCTCAATTCTGTTTTCACTCTCCCTACCTCCTGTATACCCCCCCCCCCCCCCCCCCCCCCCCCCCCCCCACCCCCCCCCCCCCCCCCCCCCCCCCCCCCCCACCCCCCCCTCCCCCCCCCCAATTCCCCACCCTTCCCACTGGAGCATATACAGTTTGTAATTAGTATGAATACCATTGCAACACATGTTCCCTCATACAGTAGCTCATCAGGGCGCTCAATGCTAAAATACTCTGTGCTTTTGGCATATGTGGAGACAAGCACCTACCTTCCCTTTGTTCTCTCCAGCATCTTTCTCCCCCGCTCCCCTCCCCAAAACACAACACACATACTCATTTCAGCACACAAAGTTTCTCGTGAGCAACCTCTGCATTTTCGCCAAGGCTGCACCTTCTCTCGCAAAGTATTCATTGGGGAATCCCGAACCTGGGGCCACTTGATACTGTGATGAGCACCTCTCCTGCTCATGCATGCAGCCCAAGCAAAGATGTGCATTCTGGTTTGCTCCGCCAATGGCCCTGGCACACCTCATGGTTTGACCTTGTTCATGGTCCCAGCTGCAGCACCAACAATACTGTGATCTGCACATCTCTCAGAAAGTTGTGTAGGTCGAGGCAGGCAAGCCCAATTCTTCTTGTCTTGCTTTGGGCTGTTGTTTCATGGTTGTTGAAATATACCCCAAACGACAAGCCAAGATCCCAAATACATCTTCCACAATCGACGAGCCTTGCCTCACCCGGTTTTAGTTGAGACTTTCATGCGTGATCAACGCTCTCTCTGGCGTTATGGTTTCATGGGGATGGTGCGAGAGCAAAGGAGCAGAGTCGGCACTATGAGACTTGGTATTTTGGACATTGGTTCTGGTTAGAGCTCTGCAGGGTGGTGCTTGCAGGATTTTGCCCCTCAAGGCTCCTCTTCAGTTTAGATGCAGTTCCAGATTGTAGCGTCTGCCCAACTCTTCCAGGTGCTCCAGACATCATAGTACAAGAATTAGTATGTGGCATCACCCGCGCCCCCAAAGCACAATGCTGTGAAACCCATGTAGTTGTAGACTGTGATCCACCATTGCGAGGGCATTGAATTCGGTGTGCTTCCGTCCATAAGCTCCAAGACATTGTGGAAAATTCCAATTTGTCGGAAGAATGTCCTGAATCAGTAGCCTTTCTTCTTCTGTTTTGGGCATCTGAAATAAGACAAATAAAATATGAAGTTTCAGAGAAATAATTTTCCTGTTAATGTTATATCTTTTTATCTTTTATTTTATTTTAACTAAAACATGTCCTTTTTAGACTTCGGTACTACTTTAGATTCGGTACCGCCTTGGACTATTTATGTCTGTCTACTAAACTGCATTTGCGTGAAAATATGGCTTTGATAAGTCCCGGTCAGGTCTGAAAATAGGGTCCAGCTCCAGGTCACATGTGACTAACTGTGAGTTACATTTATATAGCTTGACATTTGTACAATTTACAGCTTATAACAAAGACAAAACAAAGACACATATAATGTAGAATGACCCAACATACGCAACATTTTTGCTCTTTTGTTTGGCAGACGAAGGACTTTGTCTCTTCAGCTTCTGACATCGACTGAACTCAACAGAAGCAGTTTGCGTGAGGAGTGCAGTTGGAGCGTCTCTGTCTTCGTGGCTTAGCACTTCCACATCAAATTGGCACTTGATGTGGAATGCATCACAATGCGGAACCCCACACTAGCTGCGCCCGAACGCCTGGTTGCAGCCCCTCCACCACTGTCGACCTGACATCCTCACCACGCAATCCTCCACCAAAGAGACCACCAGGGTGGTTTTGGACAGAAAGCGACCTGTACCTGCCGGTGATGTTTCACCAACGGCACGCGTCATCGAGGGAAGCCGGGGCCTCATCCAATCGATCTAAGGTCGCGAGGGATGGCACAAGTGAGGATGGGACTATCATTTTGCGTTGATATGATGAAAGAATTGAAACTGATCGAAAGTGAGAGCGACGCCTCCAGATACAAACACGACCAATGAAAACCTGGGTCTTCCATGCCCGCATGCAGGCATTGGATGACTAAAGTCATAACATATTGTCTCCCTGGCTCTATGGTTTTTTTTTTGTCTGTCGGCCCTTTGTCTGTAACATTGCATCAGCACACTTCAAATTTATTAGCAAATCCTCACTTAAAACCTTCTCTTTTCCCCTTCCCTGATACACTTCTTTCAATTGCTTTCCCACTATCTATACTGGTCACTCAATCAATGTGTGTGTTCTGTGTGTGGTGTTGTGGGCCGTTTGTGATATGCACGTGCGCTCGGATGTGTGCGTGTGATAGGCTTGTTCAGACCTGTGTCTTTACATATTTTTTTAAAACTGCTTACTTTTGTCTTTATAATCTTCTTTTGTTTAATTGTAAAGCGCTTAGGGCTTTTTAGATTAAGCGCCATAAATGTACAGTATTATTATTTTTATTATTATTGGTTCTTTCATTACAAAAAAGTTTGTCCATTTTCCCATTATTTTAGGGGGGGCGAGGGGTGGCGGCACAAGCCACCATACCTAAAATCTTTGAGTGGTCCCCTGCATGCGCCATGTATGGCCGTTATTCTTTATTTGGGGTAGTTTGTATGCCGCATGAAAGCCATTTAAACCACAATACCAATGTGCACAAAATCTGGCAGAAATTCATTCATTGGCGTCTAACATTAATCAATATGCATTTCCTTTTGGAGAGCCATGTGGCCAAAAACACACTTCTCCTACTTTGTTTTTGACTGCAATTTAATTCTATGTGACCAAACGTATGAGGTAGGTTGGTACATTTTTACTAAATGATTTTTTTCAATGCTATGTGTTTAATGTGGAAAAAGTGGGGCACTCAAGGAACAGAACCATACTCAAGGCAATTTTAACCGGAAGATGGGGCTCGTCTGCCGCCGCTCGTCAACTAGCTGTTGTCGGACATGTCTTGTCATGTTACCCAATTTTTTTTTCCTGGCCTGCATGTTTTTATGTCATTTTAAATTTATTTTATGTTTCAATTCTTCTGTTCCTTCTAATAACAAAGTATTTAGTATTGATATGTGGTCTGAAATGGAAACTGAGGTTCCCACTGTCATAAGAAACAAAGTATCCAGACACATCTGGAGTGTACAGAGGAAAACGATGAGGTGAAGAGGGGAGTCAGCATTCGCATGCTGTTACTTAATGATATATGGAATTGCCAAAAATTTGACTTACCTGAACTGTGGTGCTGTGCCACAACATGCTTGTATATGTTGTATTTTGAACTTCATTGTACTGACGCCCAAATATTACGTCGAAAAGTTTGCACTTTCATACGGATATTTTAACTCGAATGTAATTAGTTGTGTAACTGCAGAAGGTTTTAGAACCAATCACCACTCCCTTGATTTTAGCACTTTGAAAAACTTTGAATTATGCCAGAAAACAGATGCAAAACAAATGACTAATTGAATATTTTTATTGGGAAAAAGTACAATACGGATTTAAATTCAGAAGACAAACACAACTATTGTGGATACATGGATACAAACTTATTAAAATACATAGGTTATCATAATCTGTGGAAATGAAAAGTGTTGGACTTTGTGAATATGTGAATAAGATATCAGTGACATCTGATTGTTTATAAAAACCTAAAGTTGATTATTTTTCAATTTTGACTGTTTTGGACTGTATCTAGAAGTGTAAAAAATAGTGACTAGTTCGTAGTTTTTCCCATGCACAGTCACCATATTGCAACAAAAATATATTGACAGAATTGAAAATTGGTTTGACATGGAAATAATAAAAAAATTACCGTTAGGTACTTGTCCTTCAACGACTGCATAGTTGGCTTCAATGTGTCTGGAATAAGGTACGCCAAGTCGGCACAGGAATGCGGAAACAGAAAGAACATCGATGCGTTTATGTCCACCTGTAAATAAGCAGATGACACTTAAAAACAGCAAAAAAAAAAATTCTTTGGGCCACCTCTCCTGAAAAACCTGGATCAGTGGTGGGTCGGGCATATGAAATTTAAAACTCCCATTTTACAAATTCAATAACGTGTCCAACATTTTCTTAATGTTTGAATTTGGATTTGATGTACAGGCTATCAATAAAACCTTAACGGAAACCATGTGTTCTGTGTGCATGTGTATTGTGGACGTTTTTATGCTGGATTCGGGTGGTTTTTGTCGTCGTTATTTTGTGACATGGAAAAGCTGCTCACCACACATACAACTTGTCATTAGATAGAAATATTGCACCACAAAGCGCAAAAACTCATGGACATGTAAAAGAAGTTGTTATTCTTACACATAGTAAAATGAATATATGATTCGTAGCACAGCTCTATATATATAATTTGTCTTGTCAAGAGCTCCAACTTATGGTCTGAAAGGTTCCAACATCAAGGTCAAGGTCAACACAGTCATCATTCTTTACTGGTATCATCAGGTCTCATAATAAACAACCCTTACAAACAAATCTGTTTTCATATTTTGTATCACATGCAAAACAACACACACACACACGCCTGCATGCACGCGTGCGGCAACACAACCCCCCCCCCCCCCCACACACATACACAAGAAGGACTATTCTTTTCTTGTAGCTGTTCAATATCGGAAACAAGAAACACCAATTCAATTCATTCATTCAGATCACTTTGAAAAAAGAAATACTTGGGGTCACTTGAAAAGGTTTTCATTTAATTTCTTGAATATCTGCTCATAATACAAGAGAAATCCACTACAGCACATCCTGTTTTGAAGATCTATAAAACAGCATACCTTGCGCTAGGAATCTCAGAGTAACTGCAAGGCGCTATTGGGTGCATTATCATTTTGTAGTTGGTGTCGTTTGAGGAATGGAAGGACCAAACATGTGGAGCAGCTCATCAAATGTTGGCATCATGCGCCAAGAATTTGTGCAAATTTTTTGTATCCTGAACAATAAAAACAAAAGGATTTTTTTAAAATGCATAAAAAATTCACTATTTATCATTTTAAAACTAGCAGACTGATTGCATGATGGAGACTACAGATATTTGAAAACAGGCATCGCCGAGCCAATGATTGGAAACTTTCCCAATTTTCGCCAGCACAGCAGGATTTTAAAAAAAACAAACACACATAAAACAACCAATAACAACATTAAATACTAACAACACAAGTTCAGACAAGTTTGGTCTCTCTCTCTCTCTATTCTCCTCTCCTTCTCCCTCACCCACCACGCTCTTCTCTCTCTCTCTCTCTTGTTTTCGCCCACTCTTCTCTCTCTCTCTCTTCCTTTCTCCTCTCGCATCCCGTCCCCCTTCTCTCTCTTGCACCGCAATTTCTTAACCCAAACTAAACATAAAGCAATGATTAAATAATACATCGCAAATTGAGACAGGTCTGGTCTCTCTCTCTCTTCCCCCCCCCCCCCCCCCTCTTCGTCTCCCTCACCCCCCTCCTCTCTCTCTCTCTCACTCTACCATCTCTCCTCCCCCCCCCCCCCCCCCCACCCCTCTCTCTCTCTCCATCTAAAATTTGATGCGATTAAGATCACAAGTTCAATGAAGTACTGCAAGCACAAGAAATACATCACTCATCTGGATATTGCACTTAATCTTCAACTGAAAGCCCTAAGCGCTTACCATATTGGGATGAATGGGGAGGGATATACAACAAAATTGAATCTAAACTTCTTAAAAAAGATAAATTAAACCATCCAAGAAATAAACCAATTCAAAATGGCAAAGCATTGTATAACACACGTACACTCCCCACACTCTATACACAAAGGCCACCACACACATCCAAACCCATCGTACACACACAGTGCGTGCACACATCACACACTACACCACAAATCAAATTTATACTTAACCAACTGCACGCACACACACAGCATACCATTAAAATTTATCACAGTGTGCACACCCCCCACCACACACACACACACCACACACACACACCACAGACGTCAGGCCACCAAGATGCGCATATTTTCACAAAGATCAAGATAAATCATTTATTTATTTTTTATATATTTATTTAACCTCTGTATCACCTTGAGTGAGAACGGGACGTTAAATGATAAACAAGCAAGTAGGTCTATGGGGAGGACACAAAAACAGACACATGAACAACAGCACGAAAAAATGGTCCTGCGTTACTGATCTGTAATCCTTGCCACGAGCGAATGGTACGCGCCCACATTCATGGCGTTTGCAGAGTAGGGCAGTGTGGCTTTATCCTCCTCTTTCTCTCTCTTCTTCTTCTTCCTATGTTATTCTTGTAGCCCACTGCACAATCGAAATCGGAAGCAAGATCTTCATCATCGGTATCGGACGGCTCAGCATTAGATATACACTTTCTGTTTCCTAGAAGTGCGTATACTGCAAAAAGTATGATTTCATTAACCTAGCGGTTAAGAACCACAACTTCTATTGCCGAACAAGGTGGTGCAAAACCTAGTTGGGAAAACGCCCGGTTACTACGCACAATATGGGCCACAGTTTGTGGCCCAAGCATGTGTTGGACTAGGTAAGAACAGGATACAGCTAACAACCGCTTCTCCCCGTTTGTCTCCCTTGTCAGTGTGGTCTCTTATATCTGTGTTGTCCCAAGCCCTCTTGTCCCCCCATTTTCATTTGTGTGTGTGTGTGAGTGTGTGAGTGTGAGTTTGCCCACCCACATCTCGGTCTCCATCTCTCTCTGTTGTGTCCCTAAAACCAACTGGGGCAATACTTAGTTGTGTAAATGAAGGGGAGAAAGTAGTTCGGTGGATAGCACACTAGCCCAGCAAACGGGCTGAAATCCGCGTTTGTGGTCCTAAAGTATCACACGGGGCGATTTTTATTTCTTCCCCCGCCCCCGAACCGGTCTGAACCGTGGTTTGAAGGCTGTGAGTGTGTGTGTGTGTGTGTGTGTGTGTGTGTACACTTCTTTTAAATATTGTGGGTAAGTGTCATTTTTTCGAGATTTTTCTCCTATTTCTCAAGAAAAAATTCATACAATCTTAA